>CM055123.1:421507317-421817317 GCA_029206835.1 Rana muscosa | reverse complement strand
ACGTGGCCGCGCGCGTGCGCGTGCACGCGCCTCTATATATAGAGGTGGCCGGAAAAAGGGGCGGGGCCTGGGGGATGACGCTCTGTGCGCGCAGCAGCGCTTCTGCGCATGTGCGGGCGTCCCAGCAGGTTTTAAAAAGCCACATTATTGCAGTAAGCTGGCTATGAAGTACAGAGACAGAGCTGACAACATTTAAAGGCATACAGCAAGCGGTTGATACAGGCATCCCCTAGAAAGGCACATTAGTAGACACCAACTGTTTATTATAGCAGCATTTATGCTAGACTATTATCAGTAACTGGTGTATTTTCGGCTGGAATACCTCAGCTTTGTGGCTTAGGAATATGCCGTCTAAAAACTCCGGGACTAGAAATTCCAGGAGGAATAGGGGGTCTCCATCGGGCTCTGAGGATCTTGGGCATGCTTTGGCTGCACCAGTCTCCCCTGAAGAATCAGAGGTTAGTGACCGTAGGGCACCCCCAGGAGTACCTGGTACTGTGGCTGTCCCCAGTTCACCTGCTCCTGTGTATGTAACAGAGGAGGTTTTTTCCTCAGCTCTGGGAGGGCTGGAAGAGAGATTGTCAGCACTAATTGCTGCTTCCCTGTCACAGGAGAAAAGTGCTCGATCTCCGTCTCCTCCCTCAGAGTGCCTGTTAACAGAGCAACAGTCCCATACAGAGGTCGACTTACCTGAGGGGGATCAGGATGAGGTTGATTCAGTTGTAGAGGAATCAACAGTGGAGGAGCCGTTCTCAGCATCACATGCTGAGAGGTTATGGGTTCAGTCCCTGACTAATATGGTCCGATCAGCATTTAAAATGCCACTTGCGGAGCCATCCTCCTCTTCTGTCTCCTCGTTGGGGTCGCTAAAAGCTCCCCAGACTGTTTGTTCTTTCCCGATCCATCCTTTATTGGAGGGGCTCATTTACCAGGATTGGGAGCATCCTGACAAAATATTTACTCCCCCCAAGAGATTTCCGGTGGTCTATCCTATGGAGGATAAGTTCGTCAGAAAATGGAAGGTCCCTACAGTGGACGCAGCCATCTCTTGTGTGAATAAATCACTGACATGTCCGGTGGAAAATGTCCAAATGTTCAAGGACCCAATAGATAAAAAATTGGAGTCCTTATTGAAATCTGCTTTTTCTACAGCAGGATTGGTGACACAACCAGCAGTGGCAGCTATAGGGGTCTGCCAAGCAGTGAAGGATCAGTTGAAACAGGTCTTAAGGGACGTGCCAGATCAGCAGGCGCTTGCTCTAGCTGATCTACCTAGAGCCTTATGCTTTGCGGTGGACGCTATAAAGGATTCAATCCATCAGGCCTCCCGCCTTACGCTGTCTGTAGTACATATGCGCAGGCTTCTATGGCTCAAAAACTGGTCTGCTGAAGCTCCCTGTAAAAAATTGCTGGTCAGCTTCCCATTTCATGGGGAGCGTTTATTCGGGGAAGACCTGGACAAGTATATCCAGAGAATTTCCAGCGGTAAAAGTACACTCTTGCCGGTCAAAAATAGAGTTAGAGGTCCCTCTTTTAAGAGGCCGGCTTCTCCAGTCCCTAGGACATCGGCTGTGAAACAGTTCCGACGGCCTCCCCGGTCAAATCCCGGAGGTAAAAATCAGGGACAGTTGCAGGGTAACAAGAAGCCCTGGAGCAGGAGAGGTACAAAACCTCCCCCAAAGTCAAATGCATGAAGGGTTGCCCCCACCCAATCGGGTGGGGGGAAGACTTCAGTTGTTCACAGAAACCTGGCGGGACACGATCCGAGACAGATGGGTGCTCTCCGCAGTAAATCTGGGATACAAATTGGAGTTAAAAAACTCCCCTCCTTCCCGCTTTATAAGGTCGAACGTGCCAAGGGATCCCCAGAAGAGAGGATCCCTCCTGTTGGCACTGGAACAATTATTGCTTCAAGCAGTAATTATAGAGGTCCCCCTGGAAGAATGGGGGTTCGGGTTTTACTCAAACCTCTTTACAGTTCCGAAGCCAAACGGGGACGTGAGGCCCATATTAAATCTAAAAGGGCTAAACAAATTCCTGCATATCAGGACTTTCCGGATGGAGTCGATCCGATCGGTAGCCACTGCCCTACAAGGGGAGGAATGGTTAGCCTCGATCGACATCAAAGATGCGTATTTGCACATCCCCATCTTTCCAGCCCACCAAAAATTTCTACGCTTTGCGATAGAAGGGCGCCATTTTCAGTTCAGAGCCTTACCCTTCGGTCTGGCCACAGCACCAAGAGTGTTCACAAAAATTCTGGCCCCATTATTGGCCAATCTAAGAACACGAGGTGTAACGATAATGGCATATCTAGACGACTTGTTGCTGATAGACCACTCAGTGGAAAAACTAGAAGTGGTTGTTCACGAGACAATCAAGTATCTGGAATATCACGGTTGGATTATCAACCGAGACAAGTCAGCCCTAGAACCAGTCAAAAGTCTGGAATACTTGGGGCTAAGGCTGGATTCAGACCAGAGAAAAATTTTCTTGCCTCGAGAAAAGGGGTCGTCTTTGAGAGATTTGATCCACTTAGTGGGTTCAAAAAGACAGCCATCCATACGCCTGTGCATGAGGCTGCTGGGAAAAATGGTGGCATCATTCGAAGCAGTACCCTACGGTCAATTCCATTCAAGGAAGTTGCAAAGGGCCATACTGTCAGCCTGGAACAAAAAAGTTCAGGCTCTGGACGTACCAATGTCCTTGTCCCCTTCCGTTCGCAGAAGCCTCCGTTGGTGGTTGGTTCCCCGGAATCTGGAAAGAGGGAAATCCTTCAGTCCGATTTCCTGGAAGGTGGTCACTACAGATGCCAGCCTTTTAGGCTGGGGAGCAGTACTGGAGCAATGGTCTCTCCAGGGCAGATGGTCGGATGCGGAAAAGGCCCTGCCCATCAATCTCTTAGAGATACGAGCAGCCCGGTATGCCCTAGTAGCATGGACATCCAAACTCCAAGGGTCCCCTGTCAGAGTTCAGTCAGACAATGCCACAGCAGTGGCATATATCAATCGTCAGGGGGGCACCAGGAGTCGTGCAGCCCAAAGGGAAGTAAATTACATCCTGAGATGGGCAGAAAGATATGTCCCAGCCATATCTGCGGTATTCATTCCAGGGGTGGAGAATTGGAAGGCGGACTTTCTAAGTCGCCAACAATTATGCCCAGGGGAATGGTCCCTTCATCCCGAGGTTTTCCGGACAATATGTCAGCGGTGGGGAACACCGGATGTAGATCTGCTAGCATCCAGGTTCAACACGAAAGTGGACAGGTTTGTCTCTTGGACAAGGGATCCCCTAGCGTGCGGCTCGGATGCCCTAGTGTTCCCTTGGGATCAGTTCAAGCTGATATATGCATTCCCACCGCCACAATTGTTACCTCGATTACTCCGCAGAATCAGGGTAGAAAAGAAACCAGTGATTCTGGTGGCTCCAGCGTGGCCCCGAAGAGCATGGTACGCGGAGATCGTAAAAATGTCTGTGGGGAGTCCTTGGACCCTCCCACATCGTCCGGACCTGCTTTCGCAGGGACCGATATACCACCCTTCCTTACCAGCCCTAGGTTTGACGGCCTGGCTATTGAAGCCCACATTCTAAAAAAGAGAGGGCTCTCTAATGCTGTGGTGTCTACCATGATCAATGCCAGGAAACCGGTATCCAGGCAGATCTACTATAGAATCTGGAAGGCGTACATCGCCTGGTGTGAAGCCAAGAAATGGCATCCACGTAAATACGTAATAGGTAGAATTCTGGACTTCCTACAATGGGCTGTAGATAGGAAGCTTGCCTTGAGTACTATCAAAGGTCAGATTTCGGCCTTGTCAATATTTTTTCAAAGGCCCTTGGCTTCGCATTCACTAGTCAAAGCCTTTATACAAGGAGTGATGCGTATTAGTCCTCCGGTTAGTATTCCCATATGTCCATGGGATCTAAACTTGGTTCTGTCGGTTCTACAGAAACAACCATTTGAACCATTACAGCATATTTCCTTGGTGCTTCTCACCAGGAAATTGATTTTTCTAGTAGCCATTTGTTCGGCTAAAAGAGTATCGGAATTAGCAGCTATGTCCTGTAAGGAGCCATATCTGGTTATCCATAAGGACAGAGTAGTGTTACGTCCTCATCCAGCCTTTCTTCCTAAGGTGGTATCGAGGTTTCATTTGAACCAAGATGTGGTTCTTCCTTCTTTTTTCCCCAAACCTACTTCGGTAGAGGAAAAGTTATTGCATTCTTTGGATGTAGTAAGAGCAGTTAAAGCTTATCTAAAAGCCACTGCTCAGATTCGCAGAACGGATACTTTGTTTATACTGCCGGAAGGCCCCAGAAAGGGTCAGGCAGCGTCAAAATCTACTTTAGCCAAGTGGATTCGACAGGTCATTATGCAAGCTTATGGCTTGAGAAGGAGACCGCCTCCGTTCAAAGTTAGAGCGCACTCCACGAGAGCAGTTGGAACTTCATGGGCAGTGCATCACCAGGCCTCCCTGGCTCAAATCTGTAAGGCCGCAACATGGTCTTCAGTACACACGTTTACTAGGTTCTACCAGGTGGACGTTAGAAGTCAGGAGGATGTCGCCTTTGGGCGCAGTGTGTTGCAGGCCGCAAAAGATCCTCATGTCTGATAGCGCTCAGCTTATATATGGTGTATCCCCCCCCTCATTTGGCATTGCTTTAGGACATCCCATTAGTAATGACTATGTCGCTCTGTGTCCCGTGATGTACGAAAAAGAAAATAGGATTTTTATAACAGCTTACCTGTAAAATCCTTTTCTTGGAGTACATCACGGGACACAGAGCTCCCGCCCCTCTTTGGGGACACTTATTGCTTTGCTACAAAACTGAGGTGCTCCCGGATGGGAGGGGCTTATATAGGGGAGGGTACTTCCGGTTTTGGAAGTTGCCAGTGCCAGCACCTGACGGTAACTATATAACCCATTAGTAATGACTATGTCGCTCTGTGTCCCGTGATGTACTCCAAGAAAAGGATTTTACAGGTAAGCTGTTATAAAAATCCTATTTTTCCCTCAGCTGGCCGTGTTGAGCCACAACATGCAGAAGAGTTGGTAGAGTGGATCACAAAGCCCTCCTCATCCTCTGTCACCCGGGCTCAGAGTAGTTTGGCTGCCAATGCAGCTGCTAAAGCGGTCTATTCCATCGGCTCAATGTCATCAGTCACTCCTTCCCTAGCCCCACCATCATGCACGGAGGAGTCCCCCAAACTGTTCGACCACAGTGTCGGGTACATGCTGCAGGATGATGCGCAGCGTTTTGAAGGCTCCGATGATGGTACTCAGGTTGAGGAAGGCAGTAACGTGAGCCCAGAGAGAGGGGGTGCCCAAGAAGGACAACAAACTGGCAGTCATGTTCCCTCAGCTGCAGCATACTGCCAGGTTTGCTCCAGTGGTGAGGAGGGAGGAGATGATGAGGTCACTGACTCTACGTGGGTGCCTGATAGGAGGAGGCACATCTCTAACGAGGCAGGATGCCCTCCAGGGGCCAGCTTAAGGGCAGCCACCGACTGCATCACTCCGCATGTGCAGGGCGCTGCTGACTCTGCGTTTTTTGAAAAGTTCTTTGGTGTGGGCCTTTTTTGAAACGTGTGCAGCAGATCGCTGTTGCTGTTTGCAACATATGTCTGAAGCTTATCAAGCGTGGCCAAAACAGCAGCCGCTTGGGCACCACATCCTTGACCAGACATATGAGGACCTCCAATGCAGTCCGTTGGCAAGAGCACTTATAAGACCCACACCAAAGAACCTCTCCTTGCTCCTCATCAGCTGGGATCTCCAACCCCACTATACCGCCAGTCCTCTCAGAAACCTGCACTGAGAGGAATGAAGGTGTAGAATTAGGTGTGCCAGGTACTTTGCTAAATTGCTAGCACTCCAACTGCTGCCTTCCTTTTCAGCTGGTAGACTCTGCCCCCTTTCGTGAATTTGTGGAATGTGTGGTACCTCAGTGGCAGGTTCCCAAACGGAACTTCTTTTCACTTAAGGCCATCCCGGCTCTCTACCGGCATGTGGAAGGCAATGTCTTGGCCTCGTTGGACAGGGCGGTCAGCGATAAGGTGCATATTACCGCTGACTCATGGTCCAGCAGGCATGGACAGGGACATTACCTTCCTTTCATGGCGCACTGGGTAACTCTGCTGGCAGCTGGGAAGGATGCAGGACAGGGTGCAGTATTGTTGGAGCTTGTTCCGCCACCACGCCTCCAAAATGCTACTAGTGGTGATTCCGCCACACCTCTCTCCTCCACCCCCTCCTCTTCTTCTTCCTCCATGGCCTCTTCCTCTGTAGATTTGTCCTTGGAACCAGCGGTGCTCCATAGGCGTTCAAGGGGCTACGCAAGCACTCAGGGAAAAAGATGCCATGAGGTGCTTGAGTTGGTCTGTTTAGGGGACAGGAGCCACACTGGGGCAGAGATTCTGACAGCTCTACAGGAGCAGGCTCAGAGGTGGTTGAAGCCACGCCAGCTTCAGCCAGGAATGGTTGTATGCGACAATGGCACCAACCTCCTCTCCGACAGGAACACTTGACCCATGTGCCCTGTTTGGCTCACGTCCTGAATTTGGTGGTGCAGCGGTTCTTGGGCAGGTACCCAGGCTTACAGGATCTCCTGAGGCAGGCCAGGAAAGTCTGTGGGCATTTCCGCCGGTCATATAATGCCAGTGCTCGGCTGGCTGACATTGAAAAGGAATGCAACCTGCCCAAAATCCGCCTCATCTGTGACATGCCCACCAGGTGGAACTCAACATTGGCCATGCTGCAGCAGAGGGCCATCAATGAGTACCTGTGCAAGTATGACACCAGGACAGGGTCAGGGGAGCTTGGCTTTTTTTTTTGCCACGCCAGTGGCTACTGATCAAGGATGCATGCACTGTCCTGTCACCATTTGAGGAGGCCACGAGGATGGTGAGCAGTGGCAGTGCATGCATCAGTGATACTGTCCCTCTTTGAGCACACGCTGCGTGGAATAATGGACAGGGCACTTGAGGCAGAACAGAGGGAGGAAGAGGAGGACTTCCTTACCTCTCAAGGCCCCCTTTATCCAGACAGTGTTCCTGCGGGCCCACTGATCACACAGGAAGAGGAGGATTGTGTCAGCATGGAGGTGGAGCCTAGCACTCAGCATCAGCAGCAGTCTTCAAGGGAACGTTTTCAGTCCCCAGAAACCCATGGACTTGTACGTGGCTGGGAGAGGTGGCTGCGGATCATGTCACCCTTAGTGACCCAGAGGACTCCGGATCGAATGCCTTAGCAAACCTATGCTGCATGGCCTACCTGGTCCTGCAAAGCCTGCGAAAGGACCCTAGGATTCATGGTATCAAGGAGAGGGATCATTACTGGCTGGCAACCCTTCTTGATCTGCGTTACAAGGGTAAGGTTCCGTAACTTATCCAGCCTGCGCAGAGGGAGCAGAGGATGAAACCCCTTCGGGAGGTTTGTGCAATGCGTTTCCAGAGCCTTGGAGGTTACAATTTTCTGGTGGTCCTGGACAACGTGTTGCTGAGGCTTCGGTCAGTCACAGAAGGAGTGGTGGAGAAGGTGGCCTTCTGACCGATGCGTTCAGACAATTTTTTAGTCCGCAGCCCCAAGGTCTGATTGGTTCCAGCAACCATCGCCAGCGTCTGATTTACATGGTGCAGGAATACCTAGGGGCAAGATCAGACTTGGAGACCTTTCCAACCGAAAATCCTCTGGGTTACTGGGTCTTGAGGATGGATCACTGGCCAGAGCTTGCACAGTATGCAATTGAGCTACTGGCCTTTCCTGCATCCAGCGTTCTTTCGGAATGCACATTCAGTGCTGCTGGATGCTTTGTAACCGATCACAGGGTGCGCCTGTCCACATACTCAGTTGATCGGCTCACATTCATAAAAATGAATCAGTCTTGAATCACCAGCTACCAAGCACCTGATGCTGATGTAACCGATTAATTTTTCTATGAATGTGAGACCCCTTCAAGACTGCCTATGCTGATGCTGAGTGACTATCCTATTCCTCCTCAATCTTGATGATGCTAGCTTCTAAGAATATTTTTGGTTCAGGGCACCACACCACTGCCTAAGGCCCAATTTTTCTGCCCCTGTTTAACAGGGGCGTGTAATTACAATTTGTGCTGTAATGTTTCGCAGCAGGGCCCGTTCCTGCGCTCAAGAAGAGTATCTGTGAGGCTTTACAGTGTTGTGTCACCACCGCCTAAGCCCCAATTTTTCTGCCCCCACCAAGAGTAACTGTGAGGGCTTACAGTGTTCTGGTACCACCAACACCTAAGGCCCAATTCTGCAGAGTGTATAGGGCAGGCCGTATAGTATATACAGGCTGTCCCCTATTTACAAACGGAGGGAGACAACAGGAAGTGAGAGGAAATCTACCCCTAGGAAGGGAAATTCTCTCCTGTAAGAGTTAATATGGGAAAAAGGTGTCTCCTCTCCACTGATGCTTTATCACCAATCCTTGTTTCCCTATATAAAAGACAGTTCTCGTTGTTTCCTCACTCTCTGACTAAGGTCCATGAATAAAGAAATGAACTGGTAGAAGATCAGGGGACCCATTTACTAGTTACCTTGAGGGGGGAATTGTAAGATTCTCAGAGACAAAGCTGCCTGGTGTGGGCGGAGTCCTGGTTTAGGGGAACCAATCAGCTCATGTCTAGTAATAATCTTTGTATTTCTATTTTAGTAGATGGACGGGAAATGAGGAAAACCTCAGAGGATTGTATCACTTTGTCTCCAGACTGTAAAGTAGAAGATGAGGACATCACACAGTATAGTCCAGGAGAAAACCCGACTACCTCAAATGTCCATCCGGCACCCCACAGTGTAGATGGACCATCGTATTCCTCTTATCCTGAGGAACCTCAGACTGTGCGGGACGGTGCCGGACCATCGTATTCCTCTTATCCTGAGGAACCTCAGACTGTGCGGGACGGTGCCGGACCATCGTATTCCTCTTATCCTGAGGAACCTCAGACTGTGCGGGACGGTGCCGGACCATCGTATTCCTCTTATCCTGAGGAACCTCAGACTGTGCGGGACGGTGCCGGACCATCGTATTCCTCTTATCCTGAGGAACCTCAGACTGTGCGGGACGGTGCCGGACCATCGTATTCCTCTTATCCTGAGGAACCTCAGACTGTGCGGGGCGGTGCCGGACCATCGTATTCCTCTTATCCTGAGGAACCTCAGACTGTGCGGGATGGTGCCGGACCATCGTATTCCTCTTATCCTGAGGAACCTCAGACTGTGCGGGACGGTACCGGACCATCGTATTCCTCTTATCCTGAGGAACCTCAGACTGTGCGGGATGGTGCCGGACCATCGTATTCCTCTTATCCTGAGGAACCTCAGACTGTGCGGGACGGTACCGGACCATCGTATTCCTCTTATCCTGAGGAACCTCAGACTGTGCGGGATGGTGCCGGACCATCGTATTCCTCTTATCCTGAGGAACCTCAGACTGTGCGGGACGGTGCCGTCCTTCCAACACATAAGAGATTTTCCTGTACTAAGTGCGGGAAGTGTTTTTCAAAAAAGGCCCATTTTTTAACACATCAGAGATCGCACACGGGTGAGAAGCCGTTTTCCTGTCCTGAGTGCGGGAAATGTTTTTCAAATATGTCCGGTCTTTACAAACATCACAGATTGCACAAGCGGGAGAAACCGTTTTCCTGTTCTGTGTGCGGGAAATGTTTTTCACGGAAGTCTAGTCTTAAAACACATCAGAGCTCTCACACGGGGGAGAAGCCGTATTCCTGTTCTGTGTGCGGGAAATGTTTTTCACGAAAGTTCAGTCTTAACACACATCAGAGATCTCACACGGGGGAGAAGCCTTTTTCCTGTTCTGTGTGCGAGAAATGTTTTTCAGAGAAGTCCAGTTTTTACAGACATCAGAGATTGCACACAGGTGAGAAGCCATATTCCTGTTCTGAGTGCGGGAAATGTTTTTCACAGAAGTCTGGTCTTAACTCACATCAGAAATCTCACACAGGGGAGAAGCCGTATTCCTGTACTGAGTGCGGGAAATGTTTTTCACAGACGTCCAATCTTTACAAACATGTGAAACTGCACACGGGGGAGAAGCCGTATTCCTGTCCTGAGTGAGGGAAATGTTCCTCACTGAAGTCCTGTCTTCCTGTACATCAGGGGGTCCCACACAACCCTCGAGGTGTATTAGTGAGTGCGGGAAATGTCTTGTATATGAATGTTGCTGGACAGGAAGAAGCACACCCTGATATACACCTCAGATATACTCCATGGCAGATCTTCATCGTGTAAGAAACAGTTCATAAGGAGATCAGAGATCACCAAAGACATGGATGAAGTGTTGTACCGGGTTGGCCATTGATAGCAGGAGAAAAATAAAAATTGAGTCATTACTTCTCATTGGCTGAGTACATTTTGTGGTGAAAACTCTTGCAAGAGGTCTGGTTTCTCAAGTCGTCTTCCAGGACGAAACACGTTAACCCCACCACTTAAAAGGCGGTCCTCTAGGCCTTTTAAAATAAAAATGGAGTCATTACCTCTCATTGGCTGAGTACATTATGTGGTGTAAACTCTTGCAAGAGGTCTGGTTTCTCAAGTCGTCTTCCAGGACGAAACACGTTAACCCCACCACTTAAAAGGCGGTCCTCTAGGCCTTTTAAAATAAAAATGGAGTCATTCCCTCTCATTGGCTGAGTACATTTTGTGGTGGAAGATTTCACAAACACTTACAGGTCTCTTTTTTAAAACTCCTTGAAGAAATATGATGCACATTCACCCAACTGTGATGAATTTTGGCCATATTGTATTTCTGATGATGATTTCCTATGATCATTGGCTCCATCTTGTGGCCATAATGAGGTGTTGCACTAGTTTTACTGATGAAGGTATTTCAGGAAAAAATACTGCATTATAAACACTAGATGGAGCTGAGGATCATAGGAAATCACTGTGTTTATTATAAAATGGACAGAATTTTTCACGGCTGGGCAAATGTTTGTCACAATCATCAACTAATATTCTATAAAATAGACCCCTTAGTGTCCTACATCAGACGTGATTTCATACAAATAACTGAGATCATACACTTATCAGTACAGAAGACATTGAAGAACGTGAGTTGATGAAGCCAACAATATTATACCAACCATTGATTTAGGAAACACAATTCCACATTTGGTCATTAGGTGGCGCTAAGTATGGGGAGTAGGGGCATCTAGTGGCCAAATGTGGCATTTTCCATTTTAAATCAATAGAAAACATATGAAAAGCTCAGAAAATAGCCAAATAACACAAATTTTTTACCCCGATAGAGAAGGAATGTACATGCACTTTACCCGGGCAAATTACTGTGCAAATTCTTTCTGAATAGACCCCTAAGTGTCAGGAGATGTTTATTTACCACCTCCTGCCCAGCCATTATACATATACAGTCTGACGGGATCTTTGTCTGTTTAGGAGAACGTACCCGTACATCCTCCCACTGTACCCCTCGGGGAGCGTGTATCGGTATGACCTGTGATCATTGTGTCTCTTGGATACTGCCAATTGCAGATCCGGGGTACAAGGGCCCCATCAAAATCTGTACCAGTACCTGATCACCGTCACACCAGTACAGTGTCACCAGAGTCAGCAAGATCCTGAACGCCATGTCTGAAAAAAGGTACAGAAGTGAGGGGAGCCTTTCAGATTCTGATCATGACAGATGAGTGTAGCTGGGAGGAGCTCTCACTGTCAGATTGGGTTTCTGAATATGAACCCGTGGAGAGTAGTGGTTCAGAAGATGAAAGGATCCCAAACGAGAATCGAAACAGCAGCAGGTGACCACCAGCAGTACAGTATCAGTCCTTCAAACCGATGTGTGACATTCTTTCTATGGGCTCCATTCACAGAAGCAGATCACACGCGGTATTTAGATGTTTTGCCAATTACCACATGAAAATGTCAATTCACTATTGCTTTACGCGGTATTTACAGCAAAAACGCTTGGTAAATACCACAAAAACAGGAGTCGAAGTCAATTCACAAAAAGAAAAAAAATAGCTTGCGGCAAATAAGTAATGGTCTTGGTATGCGATATTGAAGGAATCGGCAGCCGCTGGCATCCTTAACAACCAGTAATCAACAGTTGTTAAGGAACCAATGAGTCATCAGCTGTCAGAGGGATTCCCCCGCTGACAGCTGAATGTAAAGAAAAAGATTTACTGGCGATGAAAAAGAAAAAAAAAATGGCATGGGGCCCACCCAATCCATACCAGGCCCTTTGGGTCTGGTATGAATTTTGAGGAGAACCCTCACGCTAAACTGTATAAACAAATGGCGTGCCCCCAAATCCAATTCCAAACCCTTATCTGAGCATGCAGCGTGGCAAGACAGGAAAGGTGGGGGTGAGGGAGTGCTTCCCCCACCTGTACCATACCAGGCCACATGCCCTCAACACAGGGGGTGCTTTGGGGCAGGGTGGGCTCTGCCCTCCCAAAGCACCTTTTCCCTGTGTTGATGGGGACAAGGGCCTCTTCCACACAACCCTGGCCAGTGGTTGTGGTTGTGGGGGTGTATGGGTGGGAGGGGCCTTTTCGAAATCTGGATCCCAGCCCCCCCCCCATGTGAATAAGCATGGGGTACATGGTAACCCGTCTCTTTCACTAAAAAACACAGGAGGCAGTTTTTGACAAGTCCTTTATTAACCACTTAACGACCGTTTACTGTATATATACACGTCGGCACAATGGCACCGACAGGCACAATCACGTACAGTGTACGTGATTTCCTTTGTACAGTTGGGGGGTCCAATCAGACCCCCCTTCTGTACAGTGAGTGGTCGGAATTCGTTGGGGAGCGATCCGACATGAGGGGGCGACCGTTCGATTCCGGCCACCCCCCCGCGATCGCTCCCGGCGAATGGAAATGCCCCCTCTGTCTGTGTAATGTACACACAGGCAGAGGAAGCAGGAGGAAGTGATGTCATCTCTTGTGCGGCGCTCACATATACCGAGCGCCGTACAAGAGAAGACATCAAGGTTAGTGCACAAACACTACACTGACACCAGCACACATAGGCACATAAATCGCCCCCCCCAGCCCCCAGTCACAGTGTCACTGATTGCAGTGACCATTTATTTACTGATCACTGCAATCAGTGACATTTGTGACTGTAAAAGTGTCACTACATTTAGTTTTAGGTCCAGTGTAGCCCCCTAACAAAGGTTTAACCCCTTGATCACCCCCCAGATAACCCTTTCACCCCCTAGCACCGCCGTCGCTAAGCAATCATTTTTCTGATTGCTGTCTTAGCGTCGGTGATGCAGATCGGTAGCCAGTAATTTTTTTTAGGTTCGCCGCAGGTTTTTATAGCGTCAGGTACCCCCATAAATTATCTAGTAAAGGTTTAACCCCCTTGATCGCCCCCCAGGTAACCCTTTCACCCCCTATCACCACTGTCGCTAAGCGATCATTTTTCTGATCGCTGTCTTAGCGTCGGTGATGCAGATCGGTAGCCAGTAATTTTTTTTAGGTTCGCCGCAGGTTTTTATAGCGTCAGGTACCCCGACATATTATCTAATAAAGGTTTTAACCCCCTAATTGCCCCTAGTTAACCCTTTCACCAGTAATCACCATATAAGTGTTACGGGTGACGCTGGTTAGTTAGTTTGCTTTTTATAGTGTCAGGGCACCCGCCGTATATAACCCAATAAAGGTTTAACCCCCTGATCGCCCGGCGGGTGATATCAATTAGGTTTTAGCGTCAGAGAGGGTCTGCGTCACACCCCAGGCAGCGTCAGGTTAGTGCCAGTAATGCTAACACCCACACGTGAAGCATACACCCCCCTTAGTGGTATAGTATCTGAACAGATCAATATCTGATCTGATCAGATCTATACTAGCGTCCCCAGCAGTTTAGGGTTCCCAAAAACGCAGTGTTAGTGGGATCAGCCCAGATACCTGCTAGCACCTGCGTTTTGCCCCTCCGTCCAGCCCAGGCCACCCAAGTGCAGTATCGATCGATCACTGTCACTTACAAAACACAACACACATAACTGCAGCGTTCGCAGAGACAGGCCTGATCCCTGCGACTCCAGTGCTGTAGGAGGTGATTTCACCACCACAGTTAAAAAAAAAAAGCATATATGCCGAAGCATTGGAGCAGCAGGGGCGGAGGAGCGATTTTGCTCCTAATGCCGCGTACATACGGTCAAAATTCCGACGAAGGCTTGCCCGTGGAAAAGTCCGACCATGTGTGTGCTGCATAACTTTTACGGGAGGATGCCCCCATGCTTCGGCATATATAAATGGTGCATGTATGCCCATCATTAGAAGTGGGTGGATGAAGGGCGGTATTCTAATGGTGGGCATACCCACCGGTCAATCTCTTTTTTTCGTTCAGCCAACTGGCTGCATGAAAAAAAAAGATTACAATACATGTCCAACAAGGACCAGCAACGTACTGGTATGTTGCTGGAATTTGAATGGTTATACCAGAATGATGCGTGCGGGTTTAGGTATCATCTTGGTATCATTCTTTTCAGCCTGCGGCCGGCTTTCATGTAAAAGCAATCCTAGTGGCTAATTAGCCTCTGGACTGCTTTTACAAGCAGTGGGAGGGAATGTCCCCCCCGGATATAAAAAGCGCCATTGGGAAATTGGGAAAGCATTTTATCACACCGATCTTGGTGTGGTCAGATGCTTTGAGGGCAGAGGAAAGATCTAGGGTCTAGACCCCAGTTTTTTCAAAAAAAGAGTACCTGTCACTACCTATTGCTATCATAGGGGATATTTACATTCCCTGAGATAACAATAAAAATGATTAAAAAAAAATAAATATGGAAGGAACAATTTAAAAATAAAATAAAAAAGCAAAATTAATAATAAAATAAAAAAAGCACCCCTGTCCTGCCCTGCTCTTGCCCAATGGCGAACGCAAGCGTCGGTCTGGCGTCATATGTAAACAGCAATTGCACCATGCATGTGAGGTATCACCGCGAAGGTCAGATCGAGGGCAGTAATTTTAGCAGTAGACCTCCTCTGTAAATCTAACGGGGTAACCTTTAAAGGCTTTTAAAAATGTATGTAGTTTGTCGCCAATGCGCGTTTGTGCGAAATTTTAAAGCATGTCGTGTTTGGTATCTATGTACTCGGCCTAAGATCATCTTTTTTATTTCATCAAACATTTGGGCAATATAGTGTGTTTTAGTGCATTAAAATAAAAAAAAGTGTATTTTTTCCCCAAAAAATGCGTTTGAAAAATCGCTGCGCAAATACTGTGTAGAAAAAAAAAATGCAACACCCACCATTTTATTCTGTAGTGCCTTTGCTTTAAAAATATATATAATGTTTGGGGGTTCAACATAATTTTCTTGCAAAAACAAAAAAAAATGTTTTCATGTAAACAAAAAGTGTCAGAAAGGGCTTTGTCTTCAAGTGGTTAGAAGAGTGGATGTAAGCTTCCTAATGTTGTGTATAAAATGCCAGAACAGTTCAAAACCCCCCCAAATGACCCCATTTTGGAAAGTAGACACCCCAAGCTATATACTGAGAGGCATGTCGAGTCCATGGAATATTTTATATGTTGACACAAGTTGCGGAAAAACGACAATTTTTTTTTTTTTTTTTTGCACAAAGTTGTCACTAAATGATATATTGCTCAAACATGCCATGGGCATATGTGGAATTACACCCCAAAATACATTCTGTTGCTTCTCCTGAGTACGGGGATACCACATGTGTGAGACTTTTTGGGAGCCTAGCCGCGTACGGGACCCCAAAAACCAATCACCGCCTTCAGGCTTTCTAAGGGTGTAAATTTTTGATTTCACTTCTCACTGCCTATCACAGTTTCGGAGGCCATGGAATGCCCAGATGGCACAAAACCCCCCCAAATGACCCCATTTTGGAAAGTAGACACCCCAAGCTATTTGCTGAGAGGTATTGTGAGTATTTTGCAGATCTCGCTTTTTGTCACAAAGTTTTGAAAATTGAAAAAAAAACAAGAAAAAAAAAAAAATTTCTTTCTTCATTTTCAAAAACAAATGAGAGCTGTAAAATACTCACCATGCCTCTCAGCAAACAGCTTGGGGTGTCTACTTTCCAAAATGGGGTCATTTGGGGGGGTTTTGTACTGCCCTGCCATTTTAGCACCTCAAGAAATGAGATAGGCAGTCATAAATTTAAAGCTGTGTAAATTCCAGAAAATGTACCCTAGTTTGTAGACGCTATAACTTTTGCGCAAACCAATAAATATACGCTTATTGACATTTTTTTTTACTAAAGACATGTGGCTGAATACATTTTGGCCTAAATGTATGACTACAATTGAGTTTATTCGATTTTTCTTATAACAAAAAGTAGAAAATATCTTTTTTTCAACATTTTCGGTCTTTTTCCGTTTATATCGCAAAAAAAAAAAAATCGCAGAGGCAATCAAATACCATTAAAAGAAAGCTCTATTTGTGGGAAGAAAAGGACGCAAATTTCGTTTGGATACAACATTGCATGTCCGCACAATTTACAGTTCAAGCAGCGCAGTGCAAAATTCTGAAAACAGCTCTGGTCCTTTAGCTACCAAATGGTCCGGGGCTTAAGTGGTTAAAAACACAAACAAATTTAAGAAAAAGTCCCCGGGTGGAGATCCATCATCAATCACGATGACCCCCCCATACTCGGATACCGTAAGATACCGCTTTGTGAATGGAGCCCTATGACCCTAGCCCAGAAGGAAGCCTTTCTTATCATTGTCTCAACCTGAAGAAGTGTATCTGAGTTGGTGGCCTTTCACCTTTTTTATTCTTCTTAAGGACTTTCTGATTGCTTTACATCCCACTCCAAAGATCGTGTCCTACAACCCAAATTCTGAGTCACAGCTTTATTCAGGGTGTCGGTTAGGTTGTCCGAATGTAATGTGGCATTGATCAGTGCCTGCCACTTAACAACATTAAGGGTCAGCTGTTGGCCCCCCGCAGTATTCCAAGGATGCTTGGCCACCCTTACTTGGGTCACAACAATGGCATCAGTTACATTGTCCCATTTATTAAGCCTCCCGGGGCTCTATGTGTTATCAACACTTCAGTATACTTCCTTCAAACCATTGCCCAAGGTTCCTTCTATGACCCCAGCACAGAAGGCAGCCTTCCTTGTTATTATTGTCTCAGATTGGACAGTTGGTGACCAATCACCTTTTCTTACTCTTCTCAAGAACATGATTGTTTTACAGCCCATCCTCCCTTCCAAAGACTGTGTTCACCTTTCTGCAGATACCATGTTACCCTCCATTTGTCTGTCTTCTTCTCACTGTAATGAAGTTGTTAGACAAAAAGTAAGTGTAGCACTACCCCCGTAGGAGCTGCTGGTTAGTTTTGGTCTGCCGTTACCCCACTGTTCTCCGTGTTGGCTCAAAATCTAGGGTTAAAGTTGCATAAAACACGGTCGCCAGTCACTGAGTCTTTTCCAATGCTTTTTATTTACCACAACGTTGGCAGAATGAGGGATGGAGGATTAGGGGAAGTTCAGGTACCTGATGCGGATCACTGAGGCACTTACGATCCTGGAGACAGGTATACTCACTGCCGCTGGGTCCGGCCTAGCAGCCAGGATGATGCACGGACAAAAAAGAAAAGTCTCTCCCACAGACTTGGTAATCAGAATTTCAAAGTTCAAGCACGACTGCACAGTATGAGAAAGTCCTTTAAGTCAACCTGGCAATACTGTAAGGCAGATTTGTTTTGATGCATCCTCCAATTGAGGCCCCAGGCTCCTCTCGAGATACCAGCCTTCCGCTGCGTATTCTCCAAGACGAGTCCTTCCCTGGTTTCCTTCAACTGCTCGGCTTCTTCCCGCAGGACAGACAGCACGGGATCACCCTCCAACCAGTAGGCCTCAGATAGCTTCTGGGCCTACCTCTAGTAACGAAAGCCTCAGGCCAGCAGGCCCAGAGGCAGAAATACACCCAACTCATAGGCCAATTTAGCCAAAACATAGAATCTGAACGAACTACAGTTCAGACATCCCACTAAATTTAGATAATAGCGCCTGGTCAACAGGAGCAGGGCGCTATATAAGCTCCCTACAACGGTCACCGGATTTCCATGATGACACACATTGGATTATTATTTTAAAATGTTATATTAGAGAGGTGATGTGTGAAGAAAATAATTCTGTCTGTCGGGTGGCAAATGTGACATTTGTTGAGTTCTAAACATTCCCTGAATGATAATACAGCGAGCACCTTCTCCCGCTGAATAACAGATGTTACCTATTCTGCCCATCCTACTTTGTAGTTAGAACTCACACTAAAATAAATTGCCAATTAAAAATGTCCATATAAGTGAACGCCCACGCCACCCTCCTTCTCCACTCTTTGGCTCGTTCACTGGAGAGGAAGGAGCGTGTGGTCTCCGCCATGCCCGTACCCCCAGGGTTACAGAGGTTAAGCACACTTAGTTTCCTTACGGGCCTTTGCAGCAATCCCCTCAGTGTTGGTTTCTGTCCCTAATGTATAAGGACAAAAGTCTCTATGCCCCAAGTAACACCAAGGTCCACACCAGTATATCACTCCAACGTAGAGCTTTATTTTCTTATGCATGAAGAGAGAAAGGTGTTAGGAAGACAGATAGAATTCAGGCACTTCTGGCTCCATCGCCACTCGGTCCCGAGTGGGTACAGCTCACCCGGATAGTCACCCAATGGCACTAGCAGCCGGCGTGTAGCTCGAACAGTCAATTTAGTTCCCTAATGGATGCGTTCAGGAGATCCTCTGCCACAGGATCTATGGTGTCCCAAACCTCCTGATGGTCCAGATGTTAGGCCCCCGGTTTCCGGATGGATGACATCCCTCCGGAGAGTTACTGGGCCCCTTCCTTCACTGTGATTTCCTCACCAGTCCTTCGGAACGGTCCTCCCCCGGCCTCCTCTTCCAGAAACGGGTCCCCTCGCAAGGCGGCACCCTGGGATTCTTCCTCCCGAAGTGGGCTCCAGCTAAAGGTGCTGGGCCCAGGGCTGAAGTTGCAGTCCCAGGACTAAAGGTGCCTGGGACTGAGGCGCACGTGGCCCCATGGCCTGGAGGGCCATGCACTCGAAACTGGACTCCACACAATACCTTCCCCCGGGGTGGCAACTCGAACTCGACTCCCACCTCCACAACTCCTCCAACCTCTATAGCGTCTGCCCCTTTTGTACCCCCTCCCGGCACGCACAGCAGGTCCACCACACCCACTGTATGGCTGCGGAGAGGAGACACCAAATCGCTGCCCTATCACCTGTGGTTCAACCCCGAGTATAGATGACAGCGCCACCCATACTTCTTAGCGGAACTGCACACCAGGTGAAATAGCAACAAGACAGAGTCCAGCAATTGAAAAATTTGAGTCAACTACCACTTAAATCACCCTTAAATTTGGCATAGCAGTCCCTAAATTTGAAACCCCCGCTACATAAGTTTACTTACATATATATCCCCCTTGGTGGGAGTGGAGATGACCCATCTATAAGGATATACAGTACATACACACAGCACAAGGACGTGTTCACACTACGAGACGCTTCTTGGGGCTGCAGTTCCTCTGATCTCCACACAGATGTGATCTTCTCACTTCTACCCAGACAGGAAGTCTCTATGGAAGACAGGAAGTGATGTCAGGTACAGATAGGAAGTTTCGGGTGAGAGGTGAGTCAGGAGGAAGTAGAGAGTAGACATTGATGGAAGTGGCAGCAGAGAAGGTAATAAGATCTTATCTTCTATTTACACCCAGTAACCCCCCTCCCCCCGTCATGTCCGTCCTCTTCCTCCATAGTCACTGTGACGTCTTTTACCTCCAGCAGATGATAATACACACATATATAGTGTGGAAACCTAGATTAACCCCTTCAGGGTCAGAACATTCCCCCAGTTACGAGGCCGGAACATTCTCCATTTTGGAGATAAATTCTAGTAATATATTCCTCTAAACAAACCGCACTGACAATAAATAGACAAGACAATGACCATACATGGCCTACAAAGGGCAATTATTACACTATACAGGCAGCCAATGGGCAATCATTACACTATGCAGCCAACACAATGATGGAGTGCCGGGGTCAGGAGTATGGAACATAGAGCCCCTTACATTGCTGGTCAGGAGGAAGAAAACATTCTCCAGCTTGCCATGAAGAATATGTTCCATCATTGGTGTTATAGGGAGAAAAATACTGAGGGAAGTAGAGGAGCTCAGGAACATCTCAGGAGTACTGAGGCTAGAAGACTTTGGGGCCCCTGAGGGGGTAGTGGAGTTTAATGGCTCTGAGGAAAGAGGAGGCTGTAGGGTCAGGGAATGAGACTCTTGGTCTATGATGGACCTACCACCTACACTTACTTTTCAGACCTCCTTACAGAACTCCTGCCAGGAAATGGAGGCGACCTTCACCTTCTTACCATCTCACTGGTCAAATGAACATTTTTCAAGATACCAAGTGGAATGAAAAAGGGCAGTCCTTCGAGTGCCCCACATTGGGCATTCAAATGGTCAGGGGTCGGTGCTATGCATACAGGAAGACAGTCCAATACCTTTCCATGACACAGGGTCTGGCAGTACCCAGTGCTGGAATTCAGAGACCCAGGAATCCACCACCACCACCCTGTACAATGTCCTGGATACTACAGTATACTTGGCAACCAAGAGAACAAACTCATTAGAGGGAAAAAAATATATTCCTGTACTCCACCAGCAGCATCCTCCTGCATTCCAATCCAATCCCTTCTCTTACTGCAGAGAATGAGGTCACTCCTGTCAGTCAGCAGGCTGCCAGAGATTGGAGCCTTGCAGCTGGAGTTCTGGCAATTATCCTGATTAGCCGACAACTCCGTCCAAAAGTCAGCAAGTTAGGATGCACAAAAACTCTGGATGGCCGCACTCTATAAAATTTCAATTTGGAATTTTTGTACATCCTAGTCTTCAGGTAACGAACTGGGCATTGCACCTGTGGATACGAGGATAGTGTGAGAGACAATATAGCAGACCCACTTAGAGCTGAGTCTATTTCTTTGGAAGTTCCCCTTCCTGGACATTATGATGACCCTCCATTGACCTTACAGCACTGCCTCAGAGCAAACAAGTCACAGGAAGGATCGTATTTATTATTCCTTGTCTGCAGATCTAGGGAGTTTATAAAAGGGAGTTTATGATCCGGCAGGCTAAGAGGGACCCAGGGTACTAATGGTTGAACGGTTCTGCCCGAGCATGAGTTTGCTGTTGGCTGTTGACCCGTTCGATGATCACCAGAATTATCGGGGCGTTGGACCATTTGTTCGGCCCGCCTGAATGTCCACAATGCACTGTGCCGCCACACAGTGCATTGGAATCCCTGATTGGCTGAAGCAATAAAAAGCTTTGCCCAATCAGGGCACAGGAGCACTGTCAGAGCCATGATTGGACACTGTCATGATGACTCTATCCAATCATGGTTCATTGCTTAGTTCCGCCCCACGCTATAAAAGTATTCTTTCAATAGTGGCCGTTTGTAGTGTGATATAAGCCTAGAGAGAGATAGAACAGGACTCTGTTCAGTGCTACTAGACAGTTAGTGTGCTATTCTGATTCTATTGTCATTGTGGAACGTCAGTTTAGTGTGAATCTAGTGATAGTTCAGTCAGTGTGAGTGTAGTGACCATTCGTTTTTACATTAGTATCAGTTTATTTTGTCAGGGCAGGTTTACTGCAGTATATTTCAGAATGTTATGTGCCGTATATTTCAGTGCGTTACGTGCCATTTAATCCAGTATATTTCAGTGCGTTACTGCAAGTTTAACGCGTATATATTTCAGAGCATTACATGCCGTTTAACGCCGTATATTTCAGTGTGTTACTGCGAGTTTAACGTTGTATATTTCTGTACGTTACGTGCCATTTAACGCAGTATATTTTAGTGCGTTACTTCAAGTTTAAAGCTGTATATTTCAGTACGTTACTGCAAGTTTACCACCGTATATTTCAGTGCATTAGTGCACGTTTATCGCAGTATATTTCTGTGTGTTACTGCACATTTGACGCAGTTTACTGCAGTATATTATAGTGTGGAGTGTGTCTGTGTAGTAAGTACTCAGGTTAAAGTGCACCAAACACCACTTTCCATTGATTAAAGTGCATCCATGTACACATTTCCACATCTTTATTACATTTTGTTAATAAGCACCCCCCCATCATGTCTAAGAGGACAACAAAGAGAGGCAGAGGTCCCCATAACACTGTGAGGGGACCAGCAGCGTATGTGTCCACAGGCAAAGGTGGACGTGGTCAGTTCTCATTTCCTCTGTTTAGTGATATATAATAAATATCGGGTACTGAAGTTACTCACCATTTCACGAGCGCACGCAAATTTAAGATTTGACATGATTGGTATCTATTTACTCGGTGCAAACAGTCCAAATCAAAAATGGGTTACCAAAGTAGTTCTTCAATGTACAGCAACCCTCCTATTACCACCCCCCCCCCCCCCCCACATCCTATTATTGTGTGACCAATACCATCCAAATAATTCTTACTTTCATTTCCCAAAGTTATCCGTCTACAAGGAGACCTGAATAGATCACATGATGGCACCAATGAGGACGGAGGAGGACCAGAGTCACATGACTGAGAAGATACTAAACCTCACCCTGGAGATCATCTACCTGCTGACCGGAGAGGTGAGGAGGATTCTGGGAGGTCACATGACATCACTCTTATCTCTATTAATAATACACAGACCTGACCGGAGAGGTGAGGAGCATTCTGGGAGGTCACATGACATCACTCTTATCTCTATTAATAAAACACAGACCTGACCGGAGAGGTGAGGAGGATTCTGGGAGGTCACATGACATCACTCTTATCTCTATTACTAATACACAGACCTGACCGGAGAGGTGAGGAGGATTCTGGGAGGTCACATGACATCACTCTTATCTCTATTAATAAAACACAGACCTGACCGGAGAGGTGAGGAGGATTCTGGGAGGTCACATGACATCACTCTAATCTCTATTAATAAAAAACAGACCTGACCGGAGAGGTGAGGAGGATTCTGGGAGGTCACATGACATCACTCTTATCTCTATTAATAAAACACAGACCTGACCGGAGAGGTGAGGAGGATTCTGGGAGGTCACATGACATCACTCTTATCTCTATTAATAATACACAGACCTGACCGGAGAGGGGAGGAGGATTCTGGGAGGTCACATGACATCACTGTCATCTCTATTAATAATACACAGACCTGACCGGAGAGGTGAGGAGGATTCTGGGAGGTCACATGACATCACTCTTATCTCTATTAACCACTTAACGACCGCTCACTGTATATATACGTCGGCACAATGGCACCGACAGGCACAATCACGTAGAGTGTACGTGATTGCCTTTGTACAGTTGGGGGGTCCAATCGGACCCCCTTTCTGTACAGTGAGCGGTCGGAATTCGTTGGGGAGCGATCCGACATGAGGGGACGGCCGTTCGAATCTGGCCACCCCCCCGCGATCGCTCCCGGCGAATAGAAATGCCCCCTCTGTCTGTGGAATGTACACACAGACAGAGAAAGCAGGAGGAAGTGATGTCATCTCCTGTGCGGCGCTCACATATACCGAGCGCCGTACAAGAGAAGACATCAAGGTTAGTGCACAAACACTACACTAACACCAGCACACATAGGCACATAAATCGCCCCCCCAGATCACCCCCCAGCCCCCAGTCACAGTGTCACTGATTGCAGTGACCATTTATTTACTGATCACTGCAATCAGTGACATTTGTGACTGTAAAAGTGTCACTACATTTAGTTTTAGGTCCAGTGTAGCCCCCTAACCCCCCCCTAATAAAGGTTTAACCCCCTGATCACCCCCCAGATAACCCTTTCACCCCCTAGCACCGCCGTCGCTAAGCGATCATTTTTCTGATCGATGTCTTAGCGTCGGTGATGCAGATCGGTAGCCAGTATTTTTTTTTTAGGTTCGCCACAGGTTTTTATAGCGTCGGGTACCCCCATAAATGATCTAATAAAGGTTTAACCCCCTTGATCGCCCCCCAGGTAACCCTTTCACCCCCTATCACCACTGTCGCTAAGCGATCATTTTTCTGATCGCTGTCTTAGCGTCGGTGATGCAGATCGGTAGCCAGTAATTTTTTTTAGGTTCGCCGCAGGTTTTTATAGCGTCAGGTACCCCAATATATTATCTAATAAAGGTTTAACCCCCTTGATCGCCCCCCAGGTAACCCTTTCACCCCCTATCACCACTGTCGCTAAGCGATCATTTTTCTGATCGATGTCTTAGCGTCGGTGATGCAGATCGGTAGCCAGTATTTTTTTTTTAGGTTCGCCACAGGTTTTTATAGCGTCGGGTACCCCCATAAATGATCTAATAAAGGTTTAACCCCCTTGATCGCCCCCCAGGTAACCCTTTCACCCCCTATCACCACTGTCGCTAAGCGATCATTTTTCTGATCGCTGTCTTAGCGTCGGTGATGCAGATCGGTAGCCAGTAATTTTTTTTAGGTTCGCCGCAGGTTTTTATAGCGTCAGGTACCCCAATATATTATCTAATAAAGGTTTAACCCCCTTGATCGCCCCCCAGGTAACCCTTTCACCCCCTATCACCACTGTCGCTAAGCGATCATTTTTCTGATCGATGTCTTAGCGTCGGTGATGCAGATCGGTAGCCAGTATTTTTTTTTTAGGTTCGCCACAGGTTTTTATAGCGTCGGGTACCCCCATAAATGATCTAATAAAGGTTTAACCCCCTTGATCGCCCCCCAGGTAACCCTTTCACCCCCTATCACCACTGTCGCTAAGCGATCATTTTTCTGATCGCTGTCTTAGCGTCGGTGATGCAGATCGGTAGCCAGTAATTTTTTTTAGGTTCGCCGCAGGTTTTTATAGCGTCAGGTACCCCCATATATTATCTAATAAAGGTTTAACCCCCTGATTGCCCCTAGTTAACCCTTTCACCAGTGATCATCATATAAGTGTTACGGGTGACGCTGGTTAGTTAGTTTGCTTTTTATAGTGTCAGGGCACCCGCAGTGTATATAACCCAATAAAGGTTTAACCCCCTGATCGCCCGGCGGGTGATATCAATTAGGTTTTAGCGTCAGAGAGGGTCTGCGTCACACCCCAGGCAGCGTCAGGTTAGTGCCAGTAATGCTAACACCCACACGTGAAGCATACACCCCCCTTAGTGGTATAGTATCTGAACAGATCAATATCTGATCTGATCAGATCTATACTAGCGTCCCCAGCAGTTTAGGGTTCCCAAAAACGCAGTGTTAGCGGGATCAGCCCAGATACCTGCTGGCACCTGCGTTTTGCCCCTCCGTCCAGCCCAGGCCACCCAAGTGCAGTATCGATCGATCACTGTCACTTACAAAACAAAAACACACATAACTGCAGCGTTCGCAGAGACAGGCCTGATCCCTGCGACTCCAGTGCTGTAGGAGGTGATTTCACCACCACAGTTAAAAATAAATAAAAAGCAAATATGCCGAAGCATTGGGGCAGCAGGGGCGGAGGAGCGATTTTGCTCCTAATGCCGCGTACATACGGTCGAAATTCCGACGGAGGCTTGCCCGTGGAAAAGTCCGACCATGTGTACGCGGCATAACTTTTTTGCGGGAGGATGCCCCCATGCTTCGGCATATATAAATGGTGCATGTATGCCCATAATTAGAAGTGGGTGGATGAAGGGCGGTATTCTAATGGTGGGCATACCCACCGATCAATCTCTTTTTTCGTTCAGCCAACAGGCTGCATGAAAAAAAAGATTACAATACATGTCCAACAAGGACCAGCAACGTACTGGTATGTTGCTGGACTTTGAATGTTTATACCAGAATGATGCCTGCGGGTTTAGGTATCATCTTGGTATCATTCTTTTCAGCCTGCGGCCGGCTTTCATGTAAAAGCAATCCTAGTGGCTAATTAGCCTCTGGACTGCTTTTACAAGCAGTGGGAGGCAATGTCCCCCCCCCGCCCCCGGATATAAAAAGCGCCATTGGGAAATTGGGAAAGCATTTTATCACACCGATCTTGGTGTGGTCAGATGCTTTGAGGGCAGAGGAAAGATCTAGGGTCTAGACCCCAGTTTTTTCAAAAAAAGAGTACCTGTCACTACCTATTGCTATCATAGGGGATATTTACATTCCCTGAGATAACAATAAAAATGATAAAAATAAAAAAAATATGGAAGGAACAATTTAAAAATAAAATTAAAAAAGCAAAATTAATAATAATAATAAAAAAAAGCACCCCCTGTCCTGCCCTGCTCTTGCCCAATGGCGAACGCAAGCTTCGGTCTGGCGTCATATGTAAACAGCAATTGCACCATGCATGTGAGGTATCACCGCGAAGGTCAGATCGAGGGCAGTCATTTTAGCAGTAGACCTCCTCTGTAAATCTAACATGGTAACCTGTAAAGGCTTTTAAAGGCTTTTAAAAATGTATGTAGTTTGTCACCAATGCGCGTTTGTGCGAAATTTTAAAGCATGTCGTGTTTGGTATCTATGTACTCGGCCTAAGATCATCTTTTTTTATTTCATCAAACATTTGGGCAATATAGTGTGTTTTAGTGCATTAAAACTAAAAAAAGTGTATTTTTTCCCCAAAAAATGTGTTTGAAAAATCGCTGCGCAAATACTGTGTAGAAAAAAAAAATGCAACACCCACCATTTTATTTTGTAGGGCCTTTGCTTTAAAAATATATATAATGTTTGGGGGTTCAACATAATTTTCCTGCAAAAAAAAATATGTTTTCATGTAAACAAAAAGTGTCAAAAAGGGCTTTGTCTATAAGTGGTTAGAAGAGTGGATGTAAGCTTCCTAATGTTGTGTATAAAATGCCAGATCAGTTCAAAACCCCCCCAAATGACCCCATTTTGGAAAGTAGACACCCCAAGCTATATACTGAGAGGCATGTTGAGTCCATGGAATATTTTATATGTTGACACAAGTTGCGGAAAAAATAATTTTTTTTTTTTTTTTTTTTGAACAAAGTTGTCACTAAATGATATATTGCTCAAACATGCCATGGGCATATGTGGAATTACACCCCAAAATACATTCTGTTGCTTCTCCTGAGTACGGGGATACCACATGTGTGAGATTTTTTGGGAGCCTAGCCGCGTACAGGGCCCCAAAAACCAAGCACCGCCTTCAGGCTTTCTAAGGGTGTAAATTTTTGATTTCACTTCTCACTGCCTATCACAGTTTCGGAGGCCATGGAATGCCCAGATGGCACAAAACCCCCCCAAATGACCCCATTTTGGAAAGTAGACACCCCAAGCTATTTGCTGAGAGGTATTGTGAGTATTTTGCAGATCTCGCTTTTTGTCACAAAGTTTTGAAAATTGAAAAAAAAAAGAAAAAAAAAATGTCTTTCTTCATTTTCAAAAACAAATGAGAGCTGTAAAATACTCACCATGCCTCTCAGCAAACAGCTTGGGGTGTCTACTTTCCAAAATGGGGTCATTTGGGGGGGTTTTGTGCTATTTTGGCATTTTATGGCCTTCGAAACTGTGATAGGTAGTGAGGAGTGAAATCAAAAATTTGCGCCCTTAGAAATCCTGGAGGCGGTGCTTGGTTTTTGGGGTCCCGTACGCGGCTAGGCTCCTAAAAAGTCCCACACATGTGGTATCCCCGTACTCAGGAGAAGCAGCAGAATGTATTTTGGGGTGCAATTCCACATATAACCATGGCATGTGTGAGCAATATATCATTTAGTGACAACTTTTTGTAATTTTTTTTTTTATTTGTCATTATTCAATCACTTGGGACAAAAAAAAAAAAATATTCAATGGGCTCAACATGCCTCTCAGCAATTTCCTTGGGGTGTCTACTTTCTAAAATGGGGTCATTTGGGGGGGTTTTGTACTGCCCTGCCATTTTAGCACCTCAAGAAATGAGATAGGCAGTCATAAATTAAAAGCTGTGTAAATTCCAGAAAATGTACCCTAGTTTGTAAGTTTGTAAACTCTATAACTTTTGCGCAAACCATAAAATATACGCTTATTGACATTTTTTTTACTAAAAACATGTGGCTGAATACATTTTGGCCTAAATGTATGACTAAAATTGAGTTTATTCAATTTTTCTTATAACAAAAAGTAGAAAATATATTTTTTTTTTCAAAATTTTCGGTCTTTTTCCGTTTATATCGCAAAAAATAAAAATCGCAGAGGCAATCAAATACCATTAAAAGAAAGCTCTATTTGTGGGAAGAAAAGAACGCAAATTTCGTTTGGGTACAACATTGCATGTCCGCACAATTTACAGTTAAAGCAGCGCAGTGCAAAATTCTGAAAACACCTCTGGTCCTTAACCTGCATAATGGTCCGGGGCTTAAGTGGTTAATAAAACACAGACCTGACCGGAGAGGTGAGGAGGATTCTGGGAGGTCACATGACATCACTCTTGTCTAGTCTGGTCAATACACCATGTTCTTATTGTAGACATTTAGATGATGTTAGATGATTGATATCGGTTTATCTTTCTCCTGATCTGTAGGATTATGTTGTAGTGAAGAAGTCTAGTGGGGAGCCAATCTCAGGAGGATGGAGCAGGACCCAGAGCCCCACCATGGTGCCTCCCCCTCCTTCTCCTATACCTGAGAGGAACAAAGAGCAGAAGATCCTGGAACTGACCACCATGATGGTCCATCTGCTGACAGGAGAGGTGAGCGGTGCCGGGAATTCTGGGACATTATCCAGTAACAGACAAGGGATGTGTCTGGATGGTGACTGTATCATTGTGTGTGTCAGGTTCCTATAAGGTGTCAGGATGTCACTGTCTATTTCTCCATGGAGGAGTGGGAGGATTTAGAAGGACACAAGGATCTCTACAAGGACGTCATGATGGACAATCAGCCGCCCCTCACATCACCGGGTAAGAGGAGACTTTATTGTAAAGGAGAGAGCAGTACGGAGGCTCCACCTAGATCCCCCATCATCTGATAAACACATAGAAACAATGTATTCAGTCAGTGTGTGTGTTTCCTACAGATGGATCCAGTAATGGGAACCCACCAGAGAGATGTCCCCGTCCTCTGTATTCCCGGGATTCCACACAGGAAGGTCACACCATCCCCCACCATCATCAGGTAGATGAGGAACAATCACTGATAGTATCATTAGGATCTGTACATTATCTGCATTGTTACCATTGATGTCATTTTTATTATATATTCAGAGTGGAAACCTGAGAGATTCTAAAGTTGAGGTGAAATCAGAAGAAGAAGAAGAAGAGAGGGATGTGAGGGATGATCAGCAGTCTATGGAGGAGGATGGAATAACGGGGACATTTATAGAGGAGGACACTCCTACAGAGATCAGCACAGGTGGGTCATTAACACTAAATCCATTCCTCCACCCATACTGCTCACTGATTGGTCCAGAGTAGGGCGGGGACTGGGTGATATCAGCCTGTAATCCCCTGGTCACTTTCCTGAGCTGTGTTCCCCGCCCTGTATTCCTGTATTTCTCTCGGATAATCTTCCTTCTCTGTGCTGGCAGTTTTTGGGATAGGCGTTGCTCGGCTTAGGCACCTGGGGGATGTGTTTTGTATCTTGGCAAAAGGAGGACCTACTCAATATTAGGTGGATGGTTATGATTTTATGGCTGATTGGTGTATTGTATGGTACATACTCCTGACCCCTGCACTATATACTCTATGCTGTACATTACATACTCCTGACCCCTGCACTATATACTCTATGTTGTACATTACATACTCCTGACCACTGCACTATATACTCTATGCTGTACATTACATACTCCTGACCCCTGCACTATATACTCTATGTTGTACATTACATACTCCTGACCACTGCACTATATACTCTATGCTGTACATTACATACTCCTGACCCTCGTCCTATAATCCCCTCATCACTGTCACTCCTATAAAAGACAGTTCTCGTTGTTTCCTCACTCTCTGACTAAGGTCCATGAATAAAGAAATGATCTGGTAGGAGATCAGAGGACCCATTTACTAGTTACCTTGAGGGGGGAATTGTAAGATCCTCAGAGACAAAGCTGCCTGATGTGGGCGGAGTCCTGGTTTAGGGGAACCAATCAGCTCATGTCTAGTAATAATCTTTGTATTTCTATTTTAGTAGATGGACGGGAGATGAGGAAAACCTCAGAGGATTGTCTCACTTTGTCTCCAGACTGTAAAGTAGAAGATGAGGACATCACACAGTATAGTCCAGGAGAAAACCCGACTACCTCAAATGTCCATCCGGCACCCCACAGTGTAGATGGACCATCGTATTCCTCTTATCCTGAGGAACCTCAGACTGTGCGGGACGGTGCCGGACCATCGTATTCCTCTTATCCTGAGGAACCTCAGACTGTGCGGGACGGTGCCGGACCATCGTATTCCTCTTATCCTGAGGAACCTCAGACTGTGCGGGACGGTGCCGGACCATCGTATTCCTCTTATCCCGAGGAACCTCAGACTGTGCGGGACGGTGCCGGACCATCGTATTCCTCTTATCCCGAGGAACCTCAGACTGTGCGGGACGGTGCCGGACCATCGTATTCCTCTTATCCTGAGGAACCTCAGACTGTGCGGGACGGTGCCGGACCATCGTATTCCTCTTATCCCGAGGAACCTCAGACTGTGCGGGACGGTGCCGGACCATCGTATTCCTCTTATCCTGAGGAACCTCAGACTGTGCGGGATGGTGCCGGACCATCGTATTCCTCTTATCCTGAGGAACCTCAGACTGTGCGGGACGGTGCCGGACCATCGTATTCCTCTTATCCTGAGGAACCTCAGACTGTGCGGGACGGTGCCGGACCATCGTATTCCTCCTATCCTGAGGAACCTCACACTGTGCGGGACGGTGCCGGACCATCGTATTCCTCTTATCCTGAGGATCCTCAGACTGTGCGGGACGGTGCCGGACCATCGTATTCCTCTTATCCTGAGGAACCTCAGACTGTGCGGGACGGTGCCGGACCATCGTATTCCTCTTATCCTGAGGAACCTCAGACTGTGCGGGACGGTGCCGGACCATCGTATTCCTCTTATCCTGAGGAACCTCAGACTGTGCGGGACGGTGCCGGACCATCGTATTCCTCTTATCCTGAGGAACCTCAGACTGTGCGGGACGGTGCCGGACCATCGTATTCCTCTTATCCTGAGGAACCTCAGACTGTGCGGGACGGTGCCGGACCATCGTCTTCCTCTTATCCTGAGGAACCTCAGACTGTGCTGGACGGTGCCGGACCATCGTCTTCCTCTTATCCTGAGGAACCTCAGACTGTGCGGGACGGTGCCGGACCATCGTATTCCTCTTATCCTGAGGAACCTCAGACTGCGGGACGGTGCCGGACCATCGTATTCCTCTTATCCGGAGGAACCTCAGACTGTGCGGGACGGTGCCGGACCATCGTATTCCTCTTATCCCGAGGAACCTCAGAATGTGCGGGACGGTGCCGGACCATCGTATTCCTCTTATCCTGAGGAACCTCAGACTGTGAGAGACGGTGCCGGACCATCGTATTCCTCTTATCCTGAGGATCCTCAGACTGTGTGGGACGGTGCCGGACCATCGTATTCCTCTTATCCTGAGGATCCTCAGACTGTGCGGGACAGTGCCGGACCATCGTATTCCTCTTATCCTGAGGATCCTCAGACTGTGCGGGACGGTGCCGGACCATCGTATTCCTCCTATCCTGAGGAACCTCAGACTGTGCGGGACGGTGCCGGACCATCGTATTCCTCTTATCCTGAGGAACCTCAGACTGTGCGGGACGGTGCCGGACCATCGTATTCCTCTTATCCTGAGGAACCTCAGACTGTGAGAGACGGTGCCGGACCATCGTATTCCTCTTATCCTGAGGAACCTCAGACTGTGCGGGACGGTGCCGGACCATCGTATTCCTCTTATCCCGAGGAACCTCAGACTGTGCGGGACGGTGCCGGACCATCGTATTCCTCTTATCCTGAGGAACCTCAGACTTTGCGGGACGGTGCCGGACCATCGTATTCCTCTTATCCTGAGGAACCTCAGACTGTGCGGGACGGTGCCGGACCATCGTATTCCTCTTATCCCGAGGAACCTCAGAATGTGCGGGACGGTGCCGGACCATCGTATTCCTCTTATCCCGAGGAACCTCAGACTGTGCGGGACGGTGCCGGACCATCGTATTCCTCTTATCCTGAGGAACCTCAGACTGTGCGGGACGGTGCCGGACCATCGTATTCCTCTTATCCTGAGGAACCTCAGACTGTGCGGGATGGTGCCGTCCTTCCAACACATAAGAGGTTTCCCTGTACTGAGTGTGGGAAATGTTTTTCAGACAAGTCCCACCTTTACAGACATCAGAGATTGCACACGGGGGAGAAGCCGTATTCCTGTCCCGGGTGCGGGAAATGTTTTTCAGACAAGTCCAATTTTTCCAAACATCAGAGATCTCACACAGGGGAGAAGCAACTTCTATGTACTGAGTGCGGGAAATGTTTTTCTCAGAAGTGCAAGCTTGACAGACATCAGACATCTCACATAGGGGAGAATCCGTATTCCTGTCCTGTGTGTGGGAACTGTTTTTCAGATAAATCCAATTTTTACAGACATCAGAGATCTCACACAAAAAATAAGTCACTTTCCTGTCTTGAGTGTGGGAAATGTTTTTCACAGAAGTCCAGTCTTTACAAACATGAGCGATTGCACACTGGGGAGAAGCCATTTTCCTGTCCTGTGTACGGGAAATGTTTTTCAGATAATTCCAATTTTTACAGACATCAGAGATCTCACACAAAAAATAAGTCACTTTCCTGTCTTGAGTGTGGGAAATGTTTTTCACAGAAGTCCAGTCTTTACAAACATGAGCGATTGCACACGGGGGAGAAGCCATTTTCCTGTCCTGAGTGCGGGAAATGTTTTTCAGATAAGTCCAATTTTTACAGACATCAGAGATCTCACACAGGGGACAAGCCGTATTCCTGTCCTGAGTGAGGGAATTGTCCCTCACTGAAGTCCTGTCTTCCTGTACATCAGGGGGTCCCACACAACCCTTGAGGTTTATTAGTGAGTGCGGGAAATGTCTTGTGTATGAATGTTGCTGGACATGTGGGGAAGAAGCACACCCTGATATACACCTCAGATATACTCCATGGCTGATCTTCATCATGTAAGAAACAGTTGATAAGGAGATCAGAGATCACCAAAGACATGGATGAAGTGTTGTACCGTGTTGGCCATTGATAGCAGTAGAAAAATAAAAATGGAGTCATTACCTGTCATTGGCTGAGTACATTTTGTGGTGGAAGATTTCACAAACATTTACAGGTCTGTTTTTTAAAACTCCTTGAAGAAATATGATGCACATTCACCCAACTGTGATGAATTTTGGCCATATTGTATTTCTTATGATGATTTCCTATGATCATTGGTTCCATCTTGTGGCCATAATGAGGTGTTGCACTAGTTTTACTGATGAAGGTATTTCAGGGAAAAATACTGCATCAAACCACGAGATGGAGCTGAGGATCATAGGAAATCACTGTGTTCATTATAAAAATGGACAGAATTTTTCACGGCTGGGCAAATGTTTGTCACAATCATCAACTAATATTCTATAAAATAGACCCCTTAGTTTCCTCCATCAGACGTGATTTCATACAAATAACTGAGATCCTACACTTATGAGTACAGAAGGTGTGATGTTTGTGCTGGATCACTGTGACCCTTCACCCTTTTCTCCTGATGCATGCTGGGGGAGGGGCTGTACCAGGAAGTAAGGGAGTGTGTGTGTGTGTGGGACTGGAAGCAGCAGCATCATACATAGATCTGTTAATGACAGAAGCCTGTTGTATTAAGACTCCTCCATGTAACAAAGTCATCATGTTCTGAGTGAGTAATAAACCCTCTCCATGGTTAGGAAGTTCATCCGGCCTGTGTGTGTAACTTGCTGAGCAGATACTGGCAGCATTGCTAGCAGCACCCTGAGAGACCCCGTGTCTAAGGGACATTACAGTGGTGACGAGGATTGTGGATTTTAGCACACATGGTCTTCATAGGGTTTATTCAATAGACACGGAAGCTTTGGCCATCATATGGGCCACATAAAAAATTCATACGTACATCTATGGTCGGGAGTTCACACGTATCACTGACCACAAACCTCTGTTGTCAATACTGAACCCTCAGAAAGGAATTTCTACAACAACTGCATCTCGCTTACAAAGGTACGCTTTATTCTTGGGAGCTTATACTTATTCTATCAGATACCGCTCCCATGATGCCCATGGCAATGCAGATGCATTTTCCAGATTGACAATTGGAGAGCACTCACCAACGCATAGTGGAAATACACAGGCCGAAATCCTGCATGTCCACCTCCTAATTGCCAGACATACAGTCACAGATCCCGTCCTGTCTCAGATATTCTCATATGTTCAGGCTGGATGGCCAGAGAAAGTCCCAGGTGAATTTCCTCCGTACTTTGCCAGAAAATGTGAGCTTGTGACTAATGCTGGTTGCCTACAGTGGGGCAATAGAGTGATTATACCTCAGTATTTGCAACCAACCATGCTAAGGATACTGCATGAGGGTCATCCTGGCGTGGTGCGCATGAAGCAGCGAGCCCGGAGCTATGTTTGGTGGCCCCAAATGGACACAGCAATTGAAGATTATGTGGCTCAATGTCCTGGGTGCTGTCAAGCTCAGCTACCTTGGCCATGGCCGACAGACTCGTGGTCAAGACTAGAGATGTGAAGGGCCGGAAAAAAAAAACTGAAAAATTCGGAAAAAAATACATTTTTTATTCCTGAAGGCTTTTTTGTTTTTTTCCCAAAAATTTAAAAAAGAAAAAAAAATTGTGAAATATTTTATTTTAACATGATGAATAAAATATTTTAAGACAGGGTGTTCAAATATTTTCCAAATCATTTCTAAAAAAAAAATGTATGATATCAGATTATTCTAATTTCTGTGCACTGAGTGAGGACAAGCAAGTCCTAGGTAACAAACTGAACCCTCCAATGCAAGAACAGTACGCATTTCTTCCTGTAGGGGGTGCTGTTCTGCTATTGTAACAAGAAAAAGGTTTCAGTTTTGCTTTTGCATGTTAGTGGGTGTGCTTGGTTTGTTCTGTCCTCTTCACTAGGCCTCAAAAGCATTGGAAGAAAATACAGAGCAACAAAAAGGACCTGAAAGTATATACTTACCGTATATACTCGAGTATAAGCCAAGTTTTTCAGCCCTTTTTTTAGGGCGGAAAGTACACCCCTCGGCTTATACTCGAGTCAGTACCTGATAATCTTCTTATACTGCGGCCGGCGTCCATTGTTTAAATATCGCGGCTTTCTCCTGGTCCCTTCCGTGATAGGCGTTTCCAGCAAACACTGTGTTGAGTGTTCCGCCTATCACAGAGGTCCTCTCATTCTCGGACTCCGTTTCCCAGCAGACACTGTGTTGAGTGTTCCGCCTATCATGGACGTTCTCTTGTCCGAGGATGAAAAGATGTCCTTGATTGGCGGAACACTGAACATAGTGCCTGCTGGGAAACGGAGTCCGAGAATGAGAGGATCTCCGTGATAGGCGGAAAACACTCAACACAGTGTTTGCTGGAAACGCCTATCATGGAAGGGACCAGAAGAAGGGCGCGATATTTAAACAATGGACGCCGGCCGCAGTATAAGAAGATTTTCAGGTACACTCGGGCACAGGGAGGCTGCAATGGACACAGTGAGGTTGGGCACAGTAGGCTGGCAATGGGCACAGTGAGGTGGCAATGGGCACAATGAGGTGGCATAGTGATGTGGCAATGGGCACAGTAAGGTTGGGCAATTGGCACAGTGAGGTGGCAACGGGCACATTTCCCCCCCTAGGCTTATAATTGAGTCAATACATTTTCCCAGTTTATTGGGGTAATATTAGGTACCTCGGCCTATACTCGAGTATACACGGTAATTAAAAAAAGGTAAGAGTTTACATTTATCTGATTCTGAATCCAGAAAACTGAATCATTTAGCTACATTACTTTAACTTTATAAAATTTTGTGTAAATAATAATTTAATTACCAGTAATCTGGTTCTTCCCCCACACACAACCCTAGATTGGTGTCTTCTTGCAAAGTAGTCATTTTTTCTTGTTTTTATTTCCTACTCCCCTCAAAAAAATGGTGAGACCAACATCTAGCATATGGAGGCATTTTCACATTACAAGTTCTCCTGAAAAGAAAATAGGATTTTTGTACTCACCGTAAAATCCGTTTCTCTGGTATCCATGGACTGACACAGCGTGTCTTATACACCTTTACACGTGGGTTATGTCCCTGCTTGCAGGAGAAGACCTAGGCAGAATGTGAGATGTTATACATACATTCTAAACAGCCAGAGCTGAACAGCCCCGCCCAGGGGGGCGGTCCCTCCGGACATAACCCTCCCACTGCAGTCAGCAGACCTCAGTTCGTAACAAAGCAGTACAAACTTAAAAAGAAGGGTGGGTGCTGTGTCAGTCCATGGATGCCAGAGAAACGGATTTTACGGTGAGTACAAAAATCCTATTTTCTCTTGTCATCCATGGACTGACACAGCGTGTCTTATACACCTTTACACGTGGGATGTCCCAAAGCAGTGTCAAGAGGGATGGGAGCAGTATAAATGGAAAACCAAAAACTTCACTCCAAACAAGGCAGAGCTCCTCAACGGAGGAGTTGCAACATCAAACAGCGGCCTGCAACACCTTGCGGCCGAAGGAAGCATCCGAAGATGCAGCCACATCAACCTTATAAAACTTAGAAAAGGTATGAACAGACGACCAGGTCGCCGCCTTGCACACTTGTGCAACCGACGCTTGATGTCGGGAAACCCAGGAAGCACCAATTGTCCTGATGGAATGCGCCGTAACCGGAAAGGGAGGCGCCCGCCCCTTGAGAGCATAAGCTTGAATGACGGTTTGTCTGATCCACCTAGAAATGGTGGCAGACGAAACCGCTTGGCCCTGTTTTGGACCAGAGACAGCCACAAATAGTGAGTCAGACTTCCGAATAGAAGCAGTAGCCGACAGGTACACCCGCAAGGCTCGTACCACATCCAAAGTGTGAAGCGCAAACTCTCTGGGATGCGATGGGTGAGGACACAAGGACGGGAGGACAATGTCCTCGTTTAAGTGAAAGGCCGAGACCACCTTTGGCAGAAAAGAAGGTCGCGGACGTAACACCGCCTTATCCTTATGGATGACCAAAAAGGGCGACTTGCAGGACAAGGCCGCCAATTCAGACACTCGTCTAATGGAAGTAATGGCCACCAAGAAGGCCACCTTCTGAGACAAAGTCAAGAGGGGAATATCTCTAATATTTTCAAAGGGAGGTTCCTGGAGGACCGAGAGCACCAAATTCAGATCCCACGGGGGGAGAGGAGGCTTGACAGGGGGGAGCACATGGCGAACCCCCTGCACAAAGGTGCTAACCAAGGGATGACCCGCCAGCGGTCGCTGAAAGAAGATGGCCAAGGCCGAAATCTGACCCTTAATGGTACTCAAAGCGAGCTTTTGGGTCACGCCACGCTGCAGAAAATGCAGGATTCTGGGAACGGAATACGTTCGTGGGCGCCAGTCCAGCTCTTCGCACATGGCGATGTAAGCTCTCCAAGTACGGTGATAGATCTTTCTGGAGGAAGACTTCCGTGCCCTTAACATGGTCGAAATGACCGAATCCGAGAGACCTCGGTCTCTCAGCACCTGGCTTTCAATAACCCTGCCGTTAAAGCCAGAGACTGTAAAGCAGGATGAAATATAGGACCTTGAGACAGAAGGTCCCCCCGTATTGGTAACCGCCAGGGAACGTCTGCGACGAGACGTACCAGATCGGCGTACCAGTGACGCCGAGGCCAATCCGGAGCAATGAGGATCACCGAAATTCCCTCGGTCGCTACCCTGCGGAGCAGGTGAGGGAGCAACTGCAGCGGAGGATAAACGTATATCAGGTGATACTGACCCCATGGGGCCTCCGAGGCATCCGCCCAGGGATCCCTGGATCTGGCCACAAACCTCGACACCTTGTGATTGAGTCGAGAGGCCATCAGGTCCACATCCGGCGTGCCCCACCGTCTGCAAAGGAGTTGAGAGACCTCCGGGTGCAAGGACCACTCTCCCTGGTCCAGTGTCTGCCGACTTAGATAGTCCGCCTGCCAATTGTCTACGCCCGGAATGTAGACGGCCGACAGAGCCGGCACGCTTCTTTCGGCCCACCTCAGGATGCGGGCGACCTCGGAAGCCGCAGCTGAGCTCCGAGTCCCCCCTTGATGGTTGACATACGCCACTGCTGTGGCGTTGTCCGATTGGATCCTGATGGAGTGACCCTGTAGTTTCTCTGACCATGAGTCTGATTGCCCGTATCTCCAGCACATTGATCGGTAAGAGGGCTTCGTCCGGAGTCCAAAGCCCTTGGGCCGACAGGACTCCCCAGACTCCCCCCCAGCCCGTCAGGCTGGCGTCCGTCGTGATCACCGTCCATTGGATGGGGAGGAACGACTTCCCGGACCGAAGAGCCGGGGACCTCAACCACCACGTCAGGGACGCCCTGACCAGGTGACTCACCTGGATCTGAAGATCCAAGGACAACGGGGATTTGTCCCAAGTGGACAAGATCTCTTTCTGTAAAGCCCTGGTGTGCGCTTGGGCATAAGGAACGGCCTCGAAGGAGGCCACCATGAGCCCCAGGACTCTCATGCAAAAGCGGATTGACGACCATTTTCGGGACGTCAGCACCCGTACTGCAGACTGAAGTGTCAGTAGTTTGTCTGGAGGTAGGAAGACTCTTGCCTCCAAGGAGTCCAGAATCAGACCTAGATACTCCAGACGCTGAGTCGGGACTAGAACCGACTTCTGAACGTTCAGGAGCCACCCAAACTCCCTGAGGGTCTGACTGACGATAGTCACACTTTCTTCCAATTCTGAGCCACTGTCTGCTCTTAGAAGAAATTCGTCCAGATAGCCCGCGATAGCAATGCCTCGCTGTCTCAGCAAAGCTAGGACTGGAGCAAGCACCTTGGTGAACACCCTCGGTGCCGAGGCTAGGCCGAAGGGAAGAGCCACAAATTGATAGTGGACTTCGCCGACCGCAAAGCGCAGAAACTTCTGGTGGCTTGCGCAGATCGGAACATGCAAGTAGGCGTCCTTGATGTCCAAGGATGCCAGAAAATCCCCTTGATGGAGTGTAGCGATCACCGTGCGAATGGATTCCATGCGGAATTTTTGCACCTTCACGAAGGCATTCAGGGCCTTGAGGTCCAGGATTGGCCGAACCCCGTCCTTTTTTGGAACAACAAACAGATTCGAGTAGAACCCCTGAAACCTCTCCTGGGACGGAACCGGCACAATTACTCCGGACCTGATCAAATCCTGTACAGCCCCCAAGAGGGCTGCCCGACGGGCAGGAAGGAGAGGGAGATTTGAGGGAAAGAATCTGTCTGGGGGCCAGGAGCGGAACTCTATTCTGTATCCTGAGGTGACCACCTCGCACACCCACCGGTCGGAGATCCGGGAGGTCCACCGATCCGTGAACCTGCGAAGTCGTCCCCCCACCCCAGAGACGGGCGGGGGCAAGACTTCACGCGGAGGCGGGCTTGGGAGCCGGCTTGTTCGGCTTACGCACCCAGGGGCGCTTGTGCCCACCAGCCGCACTGTTGTCAGTCTGGGATGGCTTACCCGTGGACTCTGACGGACGAAAAAAAACCCTTTTTTGCTGGAAAGGAAGGACCCGGTTTACGTCGGGCCTCCTTACCCTTGATAGTTTGAGGAAGGAGAGTGCTTTTACCTCCCATGACATCATTGATGATGTCATCCAGAGCAGCACCAAAAAGTCTACCACCCTTAAAAGGTAGATCCGTCAGGAGCTTCTTAGAGGCTAGGTCAGCAGACCAGCATTTCAACCAGATGAGACGACGCAATACCACCGCCGAGACAGAGGCCCTGGATATTAAAGCGGCCGCGTCCAACGTGGCGTCGCACACATATATCAGACCCTGCACCATCTGGTGGGCCAGAGCAATAGTGTCTGGAGGAAGGTTATACTCCTGCACAGTTTGGTGCAAAATTTTTGCCCATTCCGTGAGTGTCTGAGACACAAGGGTCGCCGCTACTACGGGCCGTAGGGCGGATCCCAACAAGGCGAACATGGCTCTACTCACCACTTCTGACCTCCTGTCAGTGGGGTCCTTAAACGCAGGAGTCCCCTCCATCGGGAGAGTGGTGGCCTTGTTTAAACGGGCGACTGGAGGGTCGACCACCGGGGGAGAAGCCCACTTTTTAAGCAGGGCGTCTTCAAAGGGGTATCTAATAGACAAACGCCGCGGGACCATGAAAGTCTTCTGCGGCTTTTCCCAGACCTGGTCAATGAGCTGGTCAAAGAAAGATACATATGGAAAAACCTTTTTAGAAGGCTTGGTCTTAAAAGAACCAAAGGAGACTGTATCCGCCTGAGGTTCTGCGGTCGCAGCATTCAGCTTGAGAGTGTCCCTCACAGCATCAATGAGTTCACTAACAAGCGCCCTGTCATTTACTGACTCAGAACTGGAGTCTTCCTCACAAGGAATGTCCTGTTCAAAACCATCCAAATATTCAGAGCTAGGGTCCTGAGCAGCAATAGCTAGGCCCATATCTGAATCAGAGCACTCCCCTTGTGGAGATAAAGTGGGGAGAGGGCGCTTTTTTGCACCCTTGTGCTCACACACAGCTTCCATCCTGGTCAGAAATGATTCCAGGACTGCCGACAACTGGTCCATAGGGACCGCAGGTGCTGGAGCACTGGCTGCTGCCTCTGGCATGTTAGGGGAAGCTGGTGACTCTGACTCCATAATGTCCCTCTCTGAGACCACCCACAGGCTGTGCTGACTGAAGTAGGGGAATGCCCAGGGAACCCACCAACCTGACCAGGACCGCTCGGTTCCGCCGCTCTGTCTCACTGCGCCGCGCTGCTCAGCGTGAGTGAGCTGAGAGGAGAGAGTGTGAGGAGATTCGCGCCATTCCCAGCGGCGCTAGAGGCCAAACTAGTGCTAGAAAAACGTGCAGCTACAAGAAAATGGCCGCCGCAATGTGCTCCGGCGGGCCACGGCAAGATGGCCACCAATGTAAAATCAGCACACACACTAAACATGGCGCCCAGGCCCCTCACACCCAAAAACAAAACAGCCCCAGCGAATGCAGAGCAGCATGAGCCCCCCCCAGGACAGTATGGCCCCCAGGCACTCCACACAGTACAGCGCCAGCACTAGTGACCAGAGAGTGACATTAAAAAAACACAGGGGGAGACAGGGAAATCCCCCACACAAGAAACACACAGCATGTACTCACCTGCAGCCAGGAGAGACTACTTACCCGTCCCCTGAGGGACGCACTGGTGTGTTTCTGACAGAACTATCACAGTGCGGTACTGAGTAGCTGTCGGCCCGGTCCACCGCGAAAGATACAGCCAGACTGTTCTATCTTGAGAGGACCGCGGAGCTGGAAGCCCAGCGACCACCCCTGGAGTCGTGGGGCATGTCGTGAACTGAGTCTCACGCACACAAGGCGAGGATCAGCACGCTCGATGGTCGGACAGGGAAGACTACGAGGATATCTTGTACCCAACCTGTTGCCCAGCCGACAGTTGATAGAAGATCTCAAAAGAATAAAATAGGAAAAAATTTCCAAAAGGAATAAAAATAGGTCAGGAGACTGGCTCCTGAGAGAGCCACGTCTTCTCCTTCTGCTAGGCAGAAAAAAACTGAGGTCTGCTGACTGCAGTGGGAGGGTTATGCCGGAGGGACCGCCCCCCTGGGCGGGGCTGTTCAGCTCTGGCTGTTTAGAATGTATGTATAACATCTCACATTCTGCCTAGGTCTTCTCCTGCAAGCAGGGACATAACCCACGTGTAAAGGTGTATAAGACACGCTGTGTCAGTCCATGGATGACAAGAGAAAAATGTGATTTGCAAATATTGTCAGATGAAATCTGCATTTCCAAATGCTACCAGGATGACAAAACACATTCTTGTATGTAACAAGTGTTCTGTCGTTATTAAAAAATCCTTCATGGATCGAAGTGAAGAGAACAACAATGATGACAATGCACAGAGTTTTTCTCAATGTTCTCGTAACAGAATGACTTTCAATCTTAAAAAGACAAAAAAGTGCTAATGTAGCATTTTTTTAAATTTTTCAGAAAATTCCCGTTTTTCCCCCCAAAAAAACGTTTTCAAAATTTCCTGGAAATTTACATCTCTAGTCAAGACTCCATCTCGATTTTGCTGGCCCAATCAAGGGTAAAATGTATTTGATCATAGTAAATGCACATTCAAAATGGCCGGAGGTTTTTCAAATGCCTTCTGTTACCTCAGCTGCTACCATTCTAGTCTTAAGGAAGCTCTTTGCTCAATATGGCTTGCCAACAGCCATAGTCTCGGACAATGAGACTCAATTTGTATCACATGAGTTTCAAACCTTCCTCAGTGGCTTGGGCATCCAACACTACAAAACAGCTCCTTATCATCCAGCCTCGAATGGGCTGGCAGAACGGTTTGTGCAGACATTTAAGAAGCACTTACTGTCCACTCTGGACCAGGTCGGACTGTCCGAGGAGAAGCTGCTGGAGTTCTTGACCATGTACCGAAACACAAAACACTCTACTACTGGGCTGTCCCCAGCTTTTCTTATGTTTGGCAGGCATCTCAACACCAAACTGGATTTAGTTTGTCCACAGGAACAGTCACCAACACTTCCTCCTCCAGGCCATCCTGGATTCCGTGCCGGTGATCTTGTGTGGTTTTGGAATTACAGAGTTTTGCCTCATTGGCTTCCTGGCATTATTGATGGACCTCTTGGACAACGAATGTACCTTGTTCGCCTGGAGAATGGCGTTTATGTTTGAAGACACCTTTCGCAATTGAGAAAGCGCATTTGCCTGCCAGTAGAAACAAACCCAACCTCTCTTTCTACCCAACCACCAGAGTCTACTCAGGGCTCTACTGGTGACATATGGCATGGTGTCTGGCATGATCCCACAAGTTTACAACCAACCCCTGAAGCGGTTGGTGACCATATTCCTAAGGAGCCCGGACATGTGCCTGGAGTTGCAGAGACTGATTTGTCTGTTGGACACCCACTGACACCTCCAGAACCTTTGACAGACTCTACCCCTCCTAGTGCTGTGCCACTTCGTAAGTCTGCCCGCCAAAGACATCAAACTCCTATCAAGCTCATAACGTGATGCGGGAGCCATAGAACTGAGTTGGAGATACTACTTGCTGAACGGATCCTGCTTGCCTTGTTATTTTACGTGTTGAGAATTTTATATGTTGAGTATTTTGTTCTCTTGTTATTTTTTTATTTTTTTGGGGGGGGGAAAAGAGGAGGTGTGATGTTTGTGCTGGATCACTGTGACCCTTCACCCTTTTCTTCTGATGCATGCTGGGGGAGGGGCTGTACCAGGAAGTAAGGGAGTGTGTGTGTGTTGGACTGGAAGCAGCAGCAGCAGCATGATACATAGATCTGGTAATAACAGAAGCCTGTTGTATTAAGACTCCTCCATGTAACAAAGTCCTCATGTTTCTGAGTAAGTAATGAACCTTCTCCATGGTTAAGAAGTTCATCCGGCCTGTGTGTAACTTGCTGGGCAGATACTGGCAGCATTGCTAGCAGCACCCTGAGAGACCCCGTGTCTAAGGAACATAACAGAAGACATCGAAGAACATGAGTTAATGAAGCCAACAATATTATACCAACCAGTGGCAGTGCGTCCATAGTGGGCGCAGGAGCCCCCTCTCTCCTGCACCTGTCACCCAACAATACATAGATTCATGCATTGCATGAATCTATGTATTGTCACCGCTGCTGCCCACTATTCAGGTGGCCGGCCCCCTGGTGAGCACTGGCCATCTGAATAACAGCGGTTGGTGTGTTTTGGAAGTGTCTATCAGAGCCAGCGGCTCTGATAGGCTTCCCGATTACAGCCTGTGGGCTCTAATCGGCTTTCAAATGGTTAACCAGAGGACGCACAGGGTGTGCGTTCCCTGGTTAACACTGACACGCGTCTCAGCCAATCGGGTTCACCGGGTCTGGTTACCGGTCACCTGATTGGCTGAAGCGACATTGAGGGCGGGAGAAGACATCGAGGGAATGCAGAGGATGGCTGACCCGAGAAAGGTAAGTGCCAGACAGGGGGGGCAAACTGGCGGTATTTGATGGCTGATGTGGCAATCTGGCGGGATTTAAGGGGGCAAACTGACGGCATTTTACGGGGCAAACTGGCGACAATTGATGGCACAGTGGCTGCGTTTGATGGCACAGTTGCAACAATTGATGTTTTTTTTTTTTCATTTGTTTGCGCCCCCCAAAAATTTTGAGCACCAGCCGCCACTGATACCAACCATTGATTTAGAAAGGACAATTCTACATTTGGCCATTAGATAGGGCTAAGTATGGGGATTAGGGCCATATAGTGGCCAAATGCGGCATTTTCCATTTTAAATCAATGGAAAAACATGAAAAGCTCAGCAAATAGCCAAATAACATTAATTTTTTACCCCGTTACACAGAGAAGGAAGGTTCATGCACTTTACCCAGGCAAATTATTTCTGAATAAACCTCTAAATGTCAGGAGATGTTTATTTACCACCTCCCGCCCACCCATTATACATATACAGTCTGACGGAAGCTTTATCAATTTAGGGAACCGTACAGGGCCGGTGCTCCTTCTAGGCTAACTAGGCAGCCACCTAGGGTGCACTGCTGCCTAGGGGGCACGGCCACTGACTTCCCCTCTAGCCTGGCCGGGGAACATGAGGGGCTGAAGAATGTTCAGTGGACACAGCTGGAGAGGCAGGAGAGGACACTGGGGAGGCGGGCACAGCTGCAGGGGTGAAGGAGAACACTGGGGAGGCAGAGACAGAGGAGGACAGTGGGGATCTGGACAAGGCAGGCACAGATGGGAAGGCGGAGGAGGACACTGGGAAGCCAGATGAGGCAGGCACAGCTGGGGAGGCGGAGGAGGACAGTGGGGAGCCGGATGAGGCGGGCACAGCTGGGGAGGCGGAGGAGGACAGTTGGGAGCCGGATGAGGCGGGCACAGCTGGGAGGCAGAGGAGGACAGTGGGGAGCCGGATGATGCGGGCACAGCTGGGAAGGCGGAGGAGGACACTGGGAGGCGGGCACAGCTGGGGAGGCGGACAGTGGGGAGCCGGATGAGGTGGGCACGGCTGGGGAGACGGAGGACAGTGGGGAGGGGGACACTGGGGAGCCAGATGAGGTGGGCACAGCAGGGGAGGCGGAGGAAAGTGGGGAGGGGACATTGGGGAGCTAGATGAGGTGGGCATGGCTGGGAAGGTGAAGGACAGTGGGGAAGGGACACTGGGGAGCCGGATGAGGTGGGCACAGCTGGGGAGACGGAGGAGGACAGTGGGAGGGGGACACTGGGGAGCTGCACAAGGCAGGCACAGCTGGGAAGGCGGAGGAGGACACTGAGGAGCCAGATGAGGTGGGTACAGCTTGGGAGGCAGAGGAGGACAGTGGGGAGAGGACACTGATGAAGCGGGCACGGCTGGGGAGGGGACACTGGGGAGTCGGATGAGGTGGGCACCCCTGGGGAGGCCGAGGAGGACAGTGGGGAGGGGACACTGGGGAGGTGGGCACAGCTGGAGAGGCAGAGGAGGACAGTGGGGAGGGGACACTGAGGAGCCGGATGAAGCAGGCACAGCTGGGGAGGCGGAGGAGAACAGTGGGAGGGGACACTGGGGAGGTGGGCACAGCTGGGGAGGCAGAGGAGGACAGTGGTGAGGGGACACTGAGGAGCCGGATGAAGCAGGCACAGCTGGGGAGGCGGAGGAGAACAGTGGTAGGGCACAGCTGGGGAGGCGAAGGAGGACACTGGGGAGCCGGATGAGGCGGGCACAGCTGGGAAGGCGGAGAACAGTGGGAGGGGACACTGGGGAGGTGGGCACAGCTGGGGAGGCGAAGGAGGACACTGGGGAGCCGGATGAGGCGGGCACAGCTGGGGAGGCGGAGGAGAACAGTGGGAGGGGACACTGGTGAGGTGTGCACAGCTGGGGAGGCGAAGGAGGACACTGGGGAGCCGGATGAGGCGGACACAGCTGGGAGGCGAAGGAGGACACTGGAGAGCCAGATGAGGCAGGCACAGCTGGGGAGGCGAAGGAGGACACTGGAGAGCCGGATGAGGTGGGCACATCTAGGGAGGCGAAGGAGGACACTGGGGAGCCGGATGAGGCGGGCACAGCTGGGGAGGCGAATGAGGACACTGGGGAGCCGGATGAGGCGGGCACAGCTGGAGAGGCGAAGGAGGACACGGGAGCCGGATGAGGCGGGCACAGCTGGGGAGGCAAAGGAGGACACTGGGGAGCCGGATGAGGTGGGCACAGCTGGGGAGGCAAAGGAGGACACTGGGGAGCTGGATGAGGCGGGCACAGCTGGGAGGCGAAGGAGGACACTGGAGAGCCGGATGAGGTGGGCACATCTAGGGAGGCGAAGGAGGACACTGGGGAGCCGGATGAGGCGGGCACAGCTGGGGAGGCGAAGGAGGACACTGGGGAGCCGGATGAGGCGGGCACAGCTGGGGAGGCGAAGGAGGACACTGGGGACCCGGATGAGGCGGGCACAGCTGGGGAGGCGAATGAGGACACTGGGGAGCCGGATGAGGCGGGGCACAGCTGGAGAGGCGAAGGAGGACACGGGAGCCAGATGAGGCGGGCACAGCTGGGGAGGCAAAGGAGGACACTGGGGAGCCGGATGAGGTGGGCACAGCTGGGGAGGCAAAGGAGGACACTGGGGAGCTGGATGAGGCAGGCACAGCTGGGGAGGCGGAGGAGAACAGTGGGAGGGGACACTGGGGAGGTGGGCACTGCTGGGGAGGCGAAGGAGGACACTGGGGAGCCAGACGAGACGGGCACAGCTGGGAAGGCAGAGGACACTGGGGAGGCGGAGGAGGACAGTCGGGTGCCGGATGAGGCGGGCACAGCTGGGAAGGCGGAGGAGGACACTGGGGAGCCGGATGAGGCGGACATAGCTGGGGAGGCAGAGGTGGACACTGGAGAGCCGGATGAGGTGGGCACAGCTGGGGAGGCGGAGGAGGACAGTGGGGAGAGGACACGGATGAGGCGGGCACGGGTGTGGAGACGGAGGACAGTGGGGGGGGGACACTGGGGAGCCGGATGAGGTGGGCACAACTGGGGAGGCGGAGGAGGACAGTGGGGAGGGGACACTGGAGCCGGATGAAGCGGGGAACAGCTGGGGAGGCGGAGAACAGTGGGAGGGGACACTGGGGAGGTGGGCACAGCTGGGGTGGCGGAGGAGGACAGTGGGGAGGGGACACTGAGGAGCCGGATGAAGCGGGCACAGATGGGGGGGGCAGAGGAGAACAGTGGGAGGGGACACTGGGGAGGGGGGCACAGCTGGGGAGGCAAAGGAGGACACTGGGGAGCCGGGTGAGGCGGGCACAGCTGGGGAGGCGGAAGAGGACAGTGGGGAGGGTACACTGAGGAGCCGGATGAAGCGAGCACCATCAGGTTTCCGGACGTAGGCAAAACTATCCTGCCCGGTGAGTCTGCTCTGACTCTGTTCCCTGTTGTAGTCACCCGTGCACCTAGGCAAGACTAGCAACACCCCCCGTTGGGCGGGTGGCATTGGGGGGTGTTAGTTTTGCCTAAGCACCGGCCCAGGCAATGTACCCATAAATCTTACCACTGTAGCCCTTGGGGGCATGTAGCGGTTTGACGTGTCATTGTTGTGTCACTTCTACACCACCAATCACAGATCGGAGTACAGGGTCCCATCAACATCTGTACCAGTGTCACTGACATACCAGTACCTGATCACCGTCACACCCGTACAGTGTCACCAGAGCCAGAAAAACCTGAACGGCATGTCTGAATAAAAGTAGAGAAGTGAGGGGAGCCTTTCAGATTCTGATCATGAAAGATGAGAGTAGCTGGGAGGAGCTCTCACTGTCAGATGAGTGTAGGGTGTAAACTCTTCTATCATCAGATAACAGAGCAGTGTAATGTCAGGTCTGGATGTACAGATATGATTGTATTATAATGAGTGTAGGATGTAATCTCTTCTATCATGAGATAACAGAGCAGTGTAATGTCAGGACTGGATGGACAGATATGATTGTATTATAATGAGTGTAGGGTGTAATTTTTTAAAATAAATCTGCAAAAATGTCAACAATTCTGTGTTTTTCTGTCAATATGGGGTGCTGTGTGTACATTAATGAGGAAAAAAGATGAACTTAAATGATTTTAGCAAATGGCTGCAATATAACAAAGAGTGAAAAATTTAAGGGGGTCTGAATACTTTCCGTACCCACTGTATATATAGATAGTATATATCCCCCTTGGTGAGAGTGAAGATGACCCCATCTATATCGAATCCCAACCACGACACTACCTGCCTGGAGTTTGCATGTTCTCCCTGTGCCTGCGTGGGTTTCCTCCGGGTACTCCGGTTTCCTCTCACAATACAAAGACTTGCTGGTAGGTTAATTGGCTTCTGTCTAAATTGGCCCAAGTATATGAATGTGAGTTAGGGACCTTAGATTGTAAGCTCCTGGAGGGTAGGGACCAATGTGAATGTACAATGTATATGTAAAGCGCTGCGTAAATTGACGGCGCTATATAACTACCTAAATAATAAATAATAAATAATAATAATAATAAGGATATACAGTACAAACACACGACCATTCTCACACTACGAGGCGTTTCTCTGGCCTGCAGTTCTTCCAAGCTCCACAAGATGTGATCTTCTCACTTCTACCCAGACAGGAAGTCTCTATGAAAAACAGGAAGTGATGTCAGGTACAAACAGGAAGTGAGGTCAGATTATAAATAGGAACTTCCGGGTGAGAGGTGAGTCGGGAGGACGTAGAGAGGAGACATCCCTGGATGTGGTAGCAGAGGAGGTAATAAGATCTTATCTTCTATTTACACCCAGTAACCCCCCTGTCATGTCCGTCCTCTTCCTCCATAGTCACTGTGACGTCTTTTATCTCCAGCAGATGATGATACACACATATATAGTGTGGAGACCTAGATTATTATTATACAGGATTTATATAGCGCCAGCATTGCTTTACAATATAAAAGGGAGACAATACAATAAAATACAAGCGGGCCCTGGTCAGAAGAGCTTACAATCTAATAGGGTGGGGCAGGTGGTACAAAAGGTCGTAACTGTGGGAAATTAGATGAGGAACGTGGTAAAATATTAGTTGGAGGCGAGATAGGCTTCCCTGAAGAGATGAGTTTTCAGGAATCACCTGAAGGCAGCCAGAGTAAAAGATAGCCGGACAAATTGGGGTAGGGAGATCCAGAGGATGGGAGATGCTCTGGAGACAGACAAGGGAGGTAGAAAGCAGGAGGTCTTGAGAGGAACGGAGAGGACGATTTGGGGGATATTTGGAGATAAGATTGGTGATGTAGCTCGGGGCAGAGTTATGAATGGCTTTGTATGTTGTGGTTAGTATTTTGAATTTCATTTGCTGGGTGATCGGGAGCCAGTGGAGGGATTGGCAGACACTAAGTGGTTGGTAAGGTAGATGATATTGGCAGCAGCATTCATGATGGAGGGAAGAGGGGAGGAGCCTATGGATAGGTCAGCCAATGAGGAGGGAGTTGCAATAGTCAAGGTAAAAGATAACGAGGGACAAAATGAGGATCTTGGTGGTTTCATTCGTTAAAAAGGGATGAATTTTTGAGATGTTTACGGAGGTGAAGTCTACAAACTTTTGACAACGATTGGCTTTGGGGCTGAAAGGACAGGTCAGAGTCTAGGGAGGGATGAAAGATGTGAGTGAGGGAGGATACAATAAGAGGGTGACTGTAGAAGTTGCGAGGGAACAGGATCCAGGGGGACAATTGATTAGGTAGGCATCTGAGAAGTTTTGTAACCTCTTTAGTAGTAGCCGGTTCAAAAGAGGAGAGTGTTGACTGTGCTGTTAGAAATGGTATGTTGAGTGGGGAAGATGTATGTACAGTAGAGGTGTCCTCATGTATTGCATCAATCTTGATTAACCCCTTCAGGGGCAGAACATTTCCCCACTTACGGGGCCAGAACATTCTTATCATTTTTGAGGTAAATTCTAGTAATATGTTCCTCTAAACAAACAGCACCGACAATAAATGGACAAGACAATGAGCATCCTGACCATACATGGCCTACAAAAGGGCAATTATTACACTATAAAGGCAGCCAATGGGCAACAATGATGGAGTGCCAGGGTCAGAAGTATGGAGCATAGAACCCCTTACCTTGCTGGTCAGGAGGTAGAAAACATTCCCCAGCCTGCCATGAAGAATATGTTCCATCATTGGTGCCAAGGGGAGGAAAATACTGAGAGAAGTAGAGGAGCTAAGGAACATCTCAGAGGGGACTGAGTGTCAGGTCACCTGAAGCCAGGTGACAGATGCACACTGTTGGGGTCAGGAGTGCACCGCTAAGGTAGTGAACTCTATGGCTGACTGCTGCGGATGGAACACTGGGTGATTAAGGAAGGCAGGTCCACTGGAGCACTAACAGGATCCCACAGGGAGCTAGAGCCTAAGATTCCCCAGGGTGCGGAGTCTAAGATCCAGCAGGTGTTCACCAGAGCCTCTAGTGGTGAGGATGGACTGGGCTGCAACTGGATCCAGGTCGCGGCCCCCCGAGTCCCCCAGCTCACACTCACAGTAGGCTATAGAGGATAGAGGGGAAGAAGCAGCTCAGGATACAAGAGATAGTGAGGGGATAAGTAAAAGTCGGGGTGACTAGCAGACAAGGATAAACAAAGGTCAAGGTCACAAGCAGACAGGGAGAGTCGAGAACAAGCCAAGATCGATAACACAGAGACAGACGTAGCACATGGCAAGCAAGAACCCAAACACACAATAGTTTAACAAACAACGTTGATCAGCAAGGCTGGCTTGCTTGCAGTGCACAGGTTAATATAAAGTTCCCTGATAGGGCCTGGGGTGGAGCCATGCTTGGAGGAGAGATTATTTAAGCAGCCAGGTGAGAGTGGCTGGCCTCTAAGGTGAACACATGGAGAAGGGGTAAGCTGAGAGACCAACATTACTGCATAGCCATGACAGTAGGGCTCTTATGGGCCCTCCCCCTCCCCTGCCTGGGCCCAGGCTTAAAGGGAAATCTCAGATGAAACCACCTCAACAGACGAGGTGCAACGACCTCAGTCGCAGCGATCCAAGACGCCTCCTCAGGACCAAACCCTCTCCAATGCACAAGGTACTGAAGAATACCTCTGCAGAGGCGAGAATCCAGAACTTGACTAACCTCGTCCAAGCCAGGTGACAGATGCACACCGTTGGAGTCAGGAGTGCACCGCTAAGGTAGTGAACCCTATAGCTGACTGCTGCGGATGGAACACTGGGTGGTTAAGGAAGGCAGGTCCACTGGAGCACTAACAGGGATCCCACAGGGAGCTAGAGTCTAAGATTCCCCAGGGCGTGGAGTCTAAGATCCAGCAGATGTTTACCAGAGCCTCTAGTGGTGAGGATGGACTGGGCTGCAACTGGATCCAGGTTGCGGCCCCCAGAGTCCCCCAGCTCACGCTTACAGTAGGCTATAGAGGATAGAGGGGAAGAAGCAGGTCAGGTTACAAGAGATAGTGAGGGGATAAGCCAAAGGTCGGGGCATCTAGCAGACAAGGATAAACAAAGGACAAGCCAAAGGTCAAGGTTACAAGCAGACAGGGAGAGTCGAGAACAAGCCAAGATCGGTAACACAGATACAGACATAGCACATGGCAAACAGGAACCCAAACACACAATAGCTTAACAAACAACGTTGATCAGCACGGCTGGCTTGCAGTGCACAGGTTAATATAGTGTTCCCTGATAGGGCCTGGGGTGGAGCCATGCTTGGAGGAGAGATTATTTAAGCAGCCAGGTGAGAGTGGCTGGCCTCTAAGGTGAACACATGGAGTAGGGGTAAGCTGAGAGACCAACATTAATGCATAACCATGACACTGAGGCTAGAGGACTTTGGGGCCCCTGAGGGGGTAGTGGAGTTTAATGGCTCTGGGCCCTTGATCGAGTTGGTGGGCAGCAGGGCTCTGAGGGAAGAGGAGGTTGTAGGGCTCAGGGGGACTCTAAGATAGGGAGGGGGGCTCTTTGTCTATGATGGTTCTCCTACCTTACATTTCAGAACCTCCTTACAGAACTCCTGCCAAGAAATGGAGGCAACCTTCACCTTCTTACCATCTCACTGGTCAAATAAATAAATAAAGAGTTGAATGAAGGACAGTCCTTAACCTCTTGGTGGGCACTCATACTTAGAGGAGGTCTGTTTGTGCAGCATTGCCTAACAGGTGGACAGTGCTATGCATGCAGGTAGACAGTTCAATACCTTCCCATGACACAGTCTCTGGCAGTGCCGAGTGCTGGAATTTAGAGCCACAGGATCCCACCACCACCCTGTACAATGTCCTGAATACTACAGTATATTTGGCAACCAAGAGAACAAACCCAATACCCCTCACCCCCACTGCCCTCTTTTTATCTATTGGAGGTAAGAGACTCCTCCCCCACAGATCTCTACCCCACCAGCAGATTTCACCTGCTATCGAATCCAATCCCTTCTCTTACTGCAGAGAGGGACATCACACCTGTCAGTGAGCAGGTCGCTAGAGATTGGATAACAACATGGCCTGGGGAATGCCCAGGGAAAAACCAAGCCTACTTACCGACCAGCTCGCTGACAACCAATTAACCTGTCTAACAGTATGCGTTAAAAACAGGGGTTTGTCCGCACGCATTGGCAAACACATGCGTGAGCCACAGAGCCACGCCAAGGCCCCCTGGAGTCTGTGGTCCTACACTAACATCGAGTGTCCCCACAATGGAGGCACATGCATTCTGATGGTTAGATGAGGGCAGGTGGACTGAAGGGGAGCCACCCCTCCTTAAAGGTACAGGAGCACACCAAACACCCAGCGTAGCACAATGGCAGCAAAGGTGTTGGTGCGCTGCTGGACCAATACAAGCACCATAGGTGAAAACAAAAACATGTCCACCGCCCCCATCTATAGCTGGCTATCACGGTAAGTAACATTGGAAGCCTTGCAGCCGGAGCTCTGGCAATTATCCTGATTAGCCGGCAACTCTGACCAATAGTTAGCAAGTTCCCCTTAGGATGCACAAAAACTCTGTGCATCCTAGTCTTCAGGTAACGAGCTGGAAATTGCACCTGCTGTTATGAGGATTGTGTTAGAGATTATATAGCAGATCCACCTAGAGCTGAGTCCATTTGTGTAGGAAGTTCCCCTTCCTGGAGATCATGATGACCCTCCATTGTCCTCACAGCATTGCCTCAGAGCAAACAAGTCACAGGAAGGATCGTATTTATCATAGTTCTTCAATGTACAGCAAACCTCCTATTACCCCCCATCATTCTCCTATTGTGTGACCAATACCATCCAAATAATTCTTACTTTCATTTCCCAAAGTTATCCGTCTACAAGGAGACCTGTATAGATCAAATGACGTCACCAATGAGGATGGAGGAGGACCGGAGTCACATGACTGAGAAGATACTAAACCTCACCCTTGAGATCATCTACCTGCTGACCGGAGAGGTGAGGAGGATTCTGGGAGCTCACATGACATCACTCTTATCTCTATTAATAAAACACAGACCTGACCGGAGAGGTGAGGGGGATTCTGGGAAGTCACATGACATCACTCTTATCTCTATTAATAATACAGACCTGACCGGAGAGGTGAGGGGGGTTCTGAAAATCTAACATGATTTTCCTATTGGTTCCCCAATACAGAGATTTCCTCTTGTGAAGTCAGGTGATCACATGACCATCACAGTGCCTCCATGTGACTCCCTAAAACCTGAGAGACACAACATGGAGAAGATTCTAGAAGTCACCAAGAAGATGATGGAGCTGCTGACAGGAGAGGTGAGCGGTGCCGGGAATTCTGGGACATTATCCAGTAACAGACAAGGGATGTGTCTGGATGGTGACTGTATCATTGTGTGTGTCAGGTTCCTATAAGGTGTCAGGATGTCACTGTCTATTTCTCCATGGAGGAGTGGGAGTATTTAGAAGGACACAAGGATCTCTACAAGGACGTCATGATGGACAATCAGCCGCCCCTCACATCACCGGGTAAGAGGAGACTTTATTGTAAAGGAGAGAGCAGTACGGAGGCTCCACCTAGATCCCCCATCATCTGATAAACACATAGAAACAATGTATTCAGTCAGTGTGTGTGTTTCCTACAGATGGATCCAGTAATGGGAACCCACCAGAGAGATGTCCCCGTCCTCTGTATTCCTGGGATTCCACACAGGAAGGTCACACCATCCCCCACCATCATCAGGTACATGAGGAACAATCACTGATAGTATCATTAGGATCTGTACATTATCTGCATTGTTACCATTGATGTCATTTTTATTATTATATATTCAGAGTGGAAACCTGAGAGATCCTAAAGTTGAGGTTAAAGAAGAGATAAAAGAGGAGGATGATGAGGATGGGGTGATGGAGGAAGAACACACCATCCCCCACCATCATCAGGTAGATGAGGAACAATTATTGGTAGTTATGATTTATACACAAACATGTTTGTTACAATGAATGTTTTATTATATATTCAGAGTGGAAACCTCGGGGATGATATTATTGTTGGTAAAGAAGAGTATAAAGATGAGGATGAGGAGTATGGAGTGATGGAGGAGTTTTCAGAAGGACACAAGGATATGATGGAGCCACCTAATACCAGGAACCCCCCAGAGAGATGTCCCCGTCCTCTGTATTCCCGGGATTCCACACAGGAAGGTCACACCATCCCTCCCTATTGCAAGGTTGGTGGGACGGAGCATCTAAAACATGGACTGGTGGAGATGATGTGGATTTTGTATGTAAGTTTATATCTTACAGATAATATTCTCTCTCATTTTCTTGGTTTAGAGTGGAGATCCAATAGATATAGAATTTGAGGTGAAATCAGAAGAAGAAGAGAGGTATGTGAGGGATGATCAGCAGTCTATGGAGGAGGATGGAATAACGGGGACATTTATAGAGGAGGACACTCCTACAGAGATCAGCACAGGTGGGTCATTAACACTAAATCCATTCCTCCACCCATACTGCTCACTGATTGGTCCAGAGTAGGGCGGGGACTGGGTGATATCAGCCTGTAATCCCCTGGTCACTTTCCTGAGCTGTGTTCCCCGTCCTGTATTCCTATATTTCTCTCGGATAATCTTCCTTCTCTGTGCTGCAGACACAATTTATGTCTCTAGACTGGATTTATGGAGATGTTGATTTTCACCATAGGGTTTGCTTGACCTAGACACCTGGGGTATGTACCTTGGGTCTTCTGCCCCATGCCCAGGTCTAGTGAGATCTCTGACAGAACAATTCTCCCGGGTTACTTGCTCTGTTATTTGCTGGCTGTGCCGGGTGGAGGGATATGTCTGTATAGTCTCAGACCCAAGTCACTGAGTGCAGTCTCAGGAGATGGGGGGCAGCGGTGTGGGACCTCTGCAACTTGTCTCAGGTAAAGATTTCATCCGCCACTGATTACTGAATACCAATATTATTCCTGACCCTAATTATACTCTATGTTATACATTACATACTCCTGACCCCTGCACTATATACTCTATGTTGTACATTACATACTCCTGACACTCGTCCTATAATCCCCTCATCACTGTCACTCCTATAAAAGACAGTTCTCGTTGTTTCCTCACTCTCTGACTAAGGTCCATGAATAAAGAAATGATCTGGTAGGAGATCAGAGGACCCATTTACTAGTTACCTTGAGGGGGGAATTGTAAGATCCTCAGAGACAAAGCTGCCTGATGTGGGCGGAGTCCTGATTTAGGGGAACCAATCAGCTCATGTCTAGTAATAATCTTTGTATTTCTATTTTAGTAGATGGACGGGAGATGAGGAAAACCTCAGAGGATTGTCTCACTTTGTCTCCAGACTGTAAAGTAGAAGATGAGGACATCACACAGTATAGTCCAGGAGAAAACCCGACTACCTCCAATGTCCATCCGGCACCACACAGTGTAGATGGACCATCGTATTCCTCTTATCCTGAGGAACCTCAGACTGTGCGGGACGGTGCCGGACCATCGTATTCCTCTTATCCTGAGGAACCTCAGACTGTGCGGGACGGTGCCGGACCATCGTATTCCTCTTATCCTGAGGAACCTCAGACTGTGCGGGACGATGCCGGACCATCGTATTCCTCATATCCTGAGGAACCTCAGACTGTGAGGGACGGTGCCGGACCATCGTATTCCTCTTATCCTGAGGAACCTCAGACTGTGCGGGACGGTGCCGGACCATCGTATTCCTCTTATCCTGAGGAACCTCAGACTGTGCGGGACGGTGCCGGACCATCGTATTCCTCTTATCCCGAGGAACCTCAGACTGTGCGGGACGGTGCCGGACCATCGTATTCCTCTTATCCCGAAGAACCTCAGACTGTGCGGGACGGTGCCGGACCATCGTATTCCTCTTATCCTGAGGAACCTCAGACTGTGCGGGACGGTGCCGGACCATCGTATTCCTCTTATCCTGAGGAACCTCAGACTGTGCGGGACGGTGCCGGACCATCGTATTCCTCTTATCCTGAGGAACCTCAGACTGTGCGGGACGGTGCCGGACCATCGTATTCCTCTTATCCTGAGGAACCTCAGACTGTGCGGGACGGTGCCGGACCATCGTATTCCTCTTATCCTGAGGAACCTCAGACTGTGCGGGACGGTGCCGGACCATCGTATTCCTCTTATCCCGGGGAACCTCAGACTGTGCGGGACGGTGCCGGACCATCGTATTCCTCTTATCCCGAGGAACCTCAGACTGTGCGGGACGGTGCCGGACCATCGGATTCCTCTTATCCTGAGGAACCTCAGACTGTGCGGGACGGTGCCGGACCATCGTATTCCTCTTATCCTGAGGAACCTCAGACTGTGCGGGACGGTGCCGGACCATCGTATTCCTCCTATCCTGAGGAACCTCAGACTGTGCGGGACGGTGCCGGACCATCGTATTCCTCTTATCCTGAGGAACCTCAGACTGTGCGGGACGGTGCCGGACCATCGTATTCCTCTTATCCTGAGGAACCTCAGACTGTGCGGGACGGTGCCGGACCATCGTATTCCTCTTATCCTGAGGAACCTCAGACTGTGCGGGACGGTGCCGGACCATCGTATTCCTCTTATCCTGAGGAACCTCAGACTGTGCGGGACGGTGCCGGACCATCGTATTCCTCTTATCCTGAGGAACCTCAGACTGTGCGGGACGGTGCCGCACCATCGTATTCCTCTTATCCCGAGGAACCTCAGACTGTGCGGGACGGTGCCGGACCATCGTATTCCTCTTATCCCGAGGAACCTCAGACTGTGCGGGACGGTGCCGGACCATCGTATTCCTCTTATCCTGAGGAACCTCAGACTGTGCGGGACGGTGCCGGACCATCGTATTCCTCTTATCCTGAGGAACCTCAGACTGTGCGGGACGGTGCCGGACCATCGTATTCCTCTTATCCCGAGGAACCTCAGACTGTGCGGGACGGTGCCGGACCATCGTATTCCTCTTATCCCGAGGAACCTCAGACTGTGCGGGACGGTGCCGGACCATCGTATTCCTCTTATCCCGAGGAACCTCAGACTGTGCGGGACGGTGCCGGACCATCGTATTCCTCTTATCCCGAGAAACCTCAGACTGTGCGGGACGGTGCCGGACCATCGTATTCCTCTTATCCCGAGGAACCTCAGACTGTGCGGTACGGTGCCGGACCATCGTATTCCTCTTATCCTGAGGAACCTCAGACTGTGCGGGACGGTGCCGGACCATCGTATTCCTCTTATCCTGAGGAACCTCAGACTGTGCGGGACGGTGCCGGACCATCGTATTCCTCTTATCCTGAGGAACCTCAGACTGTGCGGGACGGTGCCGGACCATCGTATTCCTCTTATCCTGAGGAACCTCAGACTGTGCGGGACGGTGCCGGACCATCGTATTCCTCTTATCCCGAGGAACCTCAAACTGTGAGGGACGGTGCCGTCCTTCCAAAAGATGAGAAGTTTTTCTGTGCTGGGTGTGGGAAGTGCTTCAATTTTAAATCTAATCTTACTGCGCATAAAAAATCTCACACAGGTGAGAAGCCGCATACTTGCCCTGAGTGCGGGAAATGTTTCCGTTTAAAATCCAATTTTAATGAGCATAAAAGATCTCACACCGGTGAGAAGCCGTACTCCTGTCCTGAGTGCGGGAAATGTTTCCGTACTAAATCCAAACTTAATATTCATAAAAGATCTCACACAGGTGAGAAGCCATATTCCTGTACTGAGTGCGGAAAGTGTTTTGCTTCTAAATCAAATTATAATGAGCATAAAAGAACTCACACAGATGAGAGGCCATATTCCTGTATCGAGTGTGGGAAGGGTTTCAGTTTTAAATCCAAACTTATTGAACATCAAAGGACTCACACAGGTAAAAAACTATATTCCTGCCCTGAGTGCGTGAAATGTTTCTTAAAGAAGTCCCATCTTTCCCTACATCAGAGATATCACACGGGCGAGAAGCCATTTTCCTGCCCTGAGTGCAGTAAGTGTTTTCGAGAGAAGTCCAATCTTTACAAACATCGGAGGTCTCACACGGGGGAGAAGCCGTATTCTTGCCCTCAGTGCGGTAAATGTTTTTCACAGAAGTCCAATCTTAACACACATCAGAGATCTCACACTGGGGAGAAGCCGCATTCCTGTCCTGAGTGCGGGAAATGTTTTTTATACAAGTCCATGCTTTCCAGCCATCAAAGACTGCACACGGGGGAGAAGCCGTATCCTTGTCCTGAGTGTGGGAAATGTTTTTCACGGAAGTCCCATCTTTCCAGACATCAGAGATCTCACACGGGGGAGAAGCCACTTTCCTGTCCTGAGTGCGGGAAATGTTTTTCAGATAAGTCCCATCTTTCCAGACATCGGAGATCTCACAGGGGGGAGAAGCCAATTTCCTGTCCCAAGTGCGGAAAATGTTTTTCAGATAAGTCCATGCTTTCCAGCCATCAGAGATGTCACACGGAGGAGAAGCCGTATTCCTGTCTTGAGTGCGGAAAATGTTTTTCACAGAAGTCCAGTCTTTCCAGACATCAGAGAACTCACACGGGGGAAAGCCGTACTCCTGTCCTGAGTGAGGGAAATGTTCCTCACTGAAGTCCTATCTTCCTGTACATCAGGGGTCCGGCACAACCCTCTAAGTGTATTAGTGCCTTGAGTGCGGAAAATGTCTTGTATATGAATGTTGCTGGACATGTGGGGAAGAAGCACACCCTGATATACACCTCAGATATACTCCATGGCTGATCTTCATCATGTAAGAAACAGTTGATAAGGAGATCAGAGATCACCAAAGACATGGATGAAGTGTTGTACCGTGTTGGCCATTGATAGCAGGAGAAAAATAAAAATGGAGTCATTACCTCTCATTGGCTGAGTACATTTTGTGGTGAAAACTCTTGCAAGAGGTCTGTTTTCTCAGGTCGTCTTCCAGGACGAAACACGTAAATCCCACCACTTAAAAGGCGGTCCTCTAGGCTTTTATAAAAATTTAGTCATTACCTCTCATTGGCTGAGTACATTTTGTGGTGGGAGATTTCACAGACATTTACAGGTCTATTATTTTTTTTAATTTGTTGAACAAATATGACACATTTTCACCCAACTCTCACAAATGTTGGCCATATTTTGTTTCTTATGATTTCCTATGATCATTGGCTCCATCTAGTGGTCATAATGCTGTGTTGCGCTATTTTTACTAATGGGGCTCTTTCATTAAAAATAGCACATTATGGCCACAGGATGGAGCTGAGGATCATAGGAATTCACTGTGTTCATTAAATTGCGGACAGAATTTTTCACGTCCAGGCAAATGCTTTGCACATTCATCCAACTATTTTTTTTTTTTTTTTTTTATATAAAATAAACCCCTGTAGTTACCTCAGTTTTTATACAGGAAAAGGAGGGGTATACCGACCACGACTGTATGGTTAGTAACACTTTGCAGGATGTATTCTTGTGGCTAACAGAAGCCAGGGTCCAGAAAAGACTAGAAAACATAAATAAATCACCGGGACCAGATGGCTTACACCCGAGAGTCCTCAAAGAACTCAGTCAGTTTATAGCCAGACTATTATTACCTAATCTTCGTAGACAGTATACTGACAGGAATGGTACCAGATGATTGGAGAAAAGCCAATGTGGTACCAATATTCAATAAAGGGCGGAGACTTATTCCTGGGAATTTACAGGTCGGTCAGCCTAACATCAATAGTAGGTAAATTTTGTGGTACCAATATTAAAAAAAAGAACAAAAAGAGAATACCCCCTTAGAAATGGGACTTTGAAAAGTGTCTGGAAACAGTAGAGTATGTAAAAATATATAATTTATTGTTTATAATACAAACATTCATGAGTTAAAATGATATCATGTGACATATACAAATCCAATTGGAAAATCGATTGAATACATATAAAGCCGCTCTTAGTAAGACCCAATGACCGTTTCCGGCTTGATGCCCTTCTTCGGGGGATTTACAAATGTATAGAGCCAAAATGTCTAATAAAAGAACATACCGAGTATAAGCCGACCCGAGTATAAGCCGAGGTACCTAATGTTACCACAAGAAACTGGGAAAACTTACTGACTCGAGTATAAGCCGAGGGTCAACAATGCCCATTTGCACGCCTCACTGTGCCCATTGCAACTTCACTAAGCCAATTGTCACTGCCCATTGCCACCTTACTGTTCTCATCCTCACTGTTCCCCTAAAATTTAAATTTAACATTGTAAATTGTACCTGAAAAAAAATTCAGAGGCTGCAGCGTCCATCGTTTAAAACTCGCGGTCTCTTCCCTTCTGTGATAGGCGTTTTCTAAGCAGACACAGTTCCGCCTATCACGAACGTTCTCTCATCCTCAGTTTCCCAGCAGACGTCCGTGATTGGCGGAACACTGAACACAGTGTCTGCTGGGATGGGTGAGGATGAGAGAACGTTCGTGATAGGCGATTCTCAGCAGATACAGTTCCGCCTATCACGGAAGGGACCAGGAAGAGACCGCGAGATTTAAACGATGGACGCCGCAGCCTCTCAATTTTTTTTCAGGTACAATTTACAATGTTAAATTTCGCTGATTTGAGTACAAGCCGAGGGGGGGGGGGGGGGACTTTCAGCCCAAAAAAAAGGTCTGAAAATCTCGGCTTATACTCGAGTATATACGGTATTGCATTAGTATTTCAAATAGAACCTGCATATTGTTATGCAGGTGTAACGTTTAGGGACAATTGAATGAGGACAAAAGAGAGATCTTACATCAATAGAGGTTCTGCATGGTATCCCATATGACAAGAAAGGTGTATATATTGTGGTAGTGTGGTACCCCACCAGTGTATGGATGCAGGATTCTCAACCAGGCAGGTTGAGGGGCTCCAGGGTATTTGCTTGTTTGGGAGGAAACTGGCTTTTCAGTTTCCTCATGATTTACTAAAGTCCACTTTGGGACCCGGAGCCTGGGGATTTCTTAGAGATCCGGGTGGGATGAAATCCCCAGTCCTGGATCCGGGTTTTGAGACTCAACTGCACACTGATTGTTCAGGTGTGTGTGGGCCATATAGTAGAATCAGGACCAGCATTCTGGGCCCCACCCTCCCGACGAGTGCAGGTGTGCACTGGGGAAGCCATAGAGTGCAAGTGTGCACTGGAGAAGTCAGAGAGTGCTTGTGTGCACAGTGGAAGCCAGAGACCCAGGTCTGAGGGTCAGAGCAGCAAGGGGCTGCTATCCAAATGGACGGTGTTGCAGATGGAATAGTCTATAGGAGAAAGACAAGAGCCTGAAGTGGAAGGCCTGAGCAGCACTGCTGTATGTATAAGCCAGGAGGCTGAATGTCATTTTGTTGTTGAAAAGGAGTACTGAAACCCCTGCGAGGGAAAACCTTTTGATTTTGTTTTGAACTTCTTTTAATAAAAATGGGCAAACAACCCTTAAAAAGAAGTACCAGCGAGTGGTGGTGTCCTTCAAGCTCTACACTTGATGCTAGTCCTTCACAACGGCTAATAAAAAGGGGTTCTCCAAGACCAAAAAGTCAGTGGTTCTCAGCGAGGGTCCCTGCACAACTTCCACAGGAAAAACTTGCAGTCTAAAGATATAGAAGTATAACAGGTATACAGGTCCTTCTCAAAAAATTAGCATATTGTGATAAAGTTCATTATTTTCTGTAATGTACTGATAAACATTAGACTTTCATATATTTTAGATTCATTACACACAACTGAAGTAGTTCAAGCCTTTTCTTGTTTTAATATTGATGATTTTGGCATACAGCTCATGAAAACCCAAAAATCCTATCTCAAAAAATTAGCATATTTCATCCGACCAATAAAAGAAAAGTGTTTTTAATACAAAAAAAGTCAACCTTCAAATAATTATGTTCAGTTATGCACTCAATACTTGGTCGGGAATCCTTTTGCAGAAATGACTGCTTCAATGCGGCGCGGCATGGAGGCAACCAGCCTGTGGCACTGCTGAGGTGTTATGGAGGCCCAGGATGCTTCGATAGCGGCCTTAAGCTCATCCAGAGTGTTGGGTCTTGCGTCTCTCAACTTTCTCTTCCCAATATCCCACAGATTCTCTATGGGGTTCAGGTCAGGAGAGTTGGCAGGCCAATTGAGCACAGTAATACCATGGTCAGTAAACCATTTACCAGTGGTTTTGGCACTGTGAGCAGGTGCCAGGTCGTGCTGAAAAATGAAATCTTCATCTCCATAAAGCTTTTCAGCAGATGGAAGCATGAAGTGCTCCAAAATCTCCTGATAGCTAGCTGCATTGACCCTGCCCTTGATAAAACACAGTGGACCAACACCAGCAGCTGACATGGCACCCCAGACCATCACTGACTGTGGGTACTTGACACTGGACTTCAGGCATTTTGGCATTTCCCTCTCCCCAGTCTTCCTCCAGACTCTGGCACCTTGATTTCCGAATGACATGCAAAATTTGCTTTCATCCGAAAAAAGTACTTTGGACCACTGAGCAACAGTCCAGTGCTGCTTCTCTGTAGCCCAGGTCAGGCGCTTCTGCCGCTGTTTCTGGTTCAAAAGTGGCTTGACCTGGGGAATGCGGCACCTGTAGCCCATTTCCTGCACACGCCTGTTCACGGTGGCTCTGGATGTTTCTACTCCAGACTCAGTCCACTGCTTCCGCAGGTCCTCCAAGGTCTGGAATCGGTCCTACTCCACAATCTTCTTCAGGGTCCGGTCACCTCTTCTCGTTGTGCAGCGTTTTCTGCCACACTTTTTCCTTCCCACAGACTTCCCACTGAGGTGCCTTGATACAGCACTCTGGGAACAGCCTATTCGTTCAGAAATTTCTTTCTGTGTCTTACCCTCTTGCTTGAGGGTGTCAATGATGGCCTTCTGGACAGCAGTCAGGTCGGCAGTCTTACCCATGATTGTGGTTTTGAGTAATGAACCAGGCTGGGAGTTTTTAAAAGCCTCAGGAATCTTTTGCAGGTGTTTAGAGTTAATTAGTTGATTCAGATGATTAGGTTAATAGCTCGTTTAGAGAACCTTTTCATGATATGCTAATTTTTTGAGATAGGAATTTTGGGTTGTCATGAGCTGTATGCCAAAATCATCAATATTAAAACAAGAAAAGGCTTGAACTACTTCAGTTGTGTGTAATGAATCTAAAATATATGAAAGTCTAATGTTTATCAGTACATTACAGAAAATAATGAACTTTATCACAATATGCTAATTTTTTGAGAAGGACCTGTAAATGTATATTTAAGAAAAATAAATGAAAAAATGCCTTTTAAGAGTAGTTAAAGCATAAAAGAGCATGACACCTACCAAAATTGAAAAAATCAAAACGGTAAGTGACAATCCAAAACAGTCCAGCCATACAGCTGAATGCATCTCAATATGGAAGGAGGATCCAAGTCGTCCTATATTCCAAGGGGTGTGCCTAAGGATACAAGTGGGTGGCTGACATGAGTGCACAGAGGTAAGTACCAGGGTGACAACATGGAAAGCACAAAGGCCCATTTTGCCTGTAGCATGGAATAATTGTATGTACTTCCCTGGTATGACCCGTCACAGCTATGGTGCAGATGCAGCTAGCGATTTAAATAGAGAGAAATCAGGACGCCCGCACATGCGCAACGATGCTCCCAGGCATGATGATGTAATCGCGATGGTGACTAACGAGCGTCGCATATGAATGACGCGCACGCATGCACAATAACAAGCCGGCGCATTGGCGTGAAGTCATCACGATGAGACAGTCAATATAGTGCACCTGAGGAATGAAATAGCAAATCATATCTACTCGATATTATAGTAGAAACTGCACAAATAATAGCATAAGAGATGGCCAATTATTATCCCAATTAGGAAAAGGCTGAGGGCCCCCCCGCATGAAGAACGCACGGCACCACCCCAACCACAAAAAGGGAATGATGCGCCAATGCAGATTCACGGACAATCCCTTGAGTAAACCGGGATGACACCGCCAAAAAAGCGGCGGGCACATCCCTAGGTGCGCCGGGTGAGAGCCACTAGAGATCGGAAATGGAGAAAACCACAAATTGAAAATAAAAACAATGTCATGTAGGATACAAAAAAAAACACATTGTCGACCAATACTGAATGCACATGAAGAGTAAAGGGATAGGAGGGGAAAAGAAAGAAAAGGGGGGTGGGTGTAAAAAACCACAACCATGCCAATGAATTTTGAAAATAGATGATATAAGTTATCAAAAAATAGGGCTTGAAACCCCATCCACTATATGGTAAACATTTTTTAGGGAGCATAGGAACAAAGCAAACTATAGAAGTAAAATCAAATATTTTTATTCTTCCCAACCTCCAGAGGTAAAGCCTTCTAAGAATGGGCGTTAGCTTATCACGTCGTTGAGACCTGGAGCTGACGTAGCATTCAAAATTGCTATCCATCTAGTTTCTCGTTGTAACAGTTTTCAATATAAAAAAAAAGGGCAGAGACATATTCCTGGGAACTTATAGGCCAGTTAGCCTAACATCAATAGTATGTAAATTATTGGAGGGGATGATAAGGCACCATATCGAAGAATTTGCTGATAAAAACAGTATCGTTCGTAGTAATCAGCATGGGTTTATGAAGAGTCGTTCTTGCCAAACCAATCTGCTAACATTCTACGAGAAAGTGAGCTGCCATCTAGATAGGGGGAGGCCTGTGGATGTGGCGTATCTGGATTTTGCAAAAGCATTTGATACAGTTCCCCATAAACGCTTAAGCTACAAGCTGGGGTCTGCATGCATGGACCATAAGGTTTGTTTCTGGATAGAAAACTGGTTACATGTGCATTTCCAAAGGGTTGTGATAAATAACGTGTACTCAGACTGGTCTGGAGTGGTAAGTGGGGTACCCCAAGGCTCTGTCTTAAGACCAATCCTGTTTAGCCACTTAAGGACCGAGCCTCGTTTTGAGATTTGGTATTTACAAGTTAAAGTAATTTTTTTTTGCTAGAAAATTACTTAGAACCCCCAAACATTATATATATTTTTTCAGACACCTTAGAGAATAAAATGGCGGTCATTGCAATACTTTACGTCACACCGTATTCGCGAAGCGGTCTCACAAGCGCAATTTTTGGGGGAAAAAACACACTTTTTTTAATTGAAAAAATAAGACAACAGTCAAGTTAGCCCATTTTTTTTTATATTGTGAAAGAAAAATGTTACGGCGAGTAAATTGATACCCAACATGTCACGCTTTAAAATTGCGCCCGCTCATGGAATAGCGACAAACATTTGACCCCTAAAAATCTCCATAGGTGATGTTTAAATATTTCTACAGGTAACCAGTTTTAAGTTACAGAGGAGGTCTAGTGCAAGAATTATTGCTCTCGCTCTAACGATCGCGGTGATACCTCACGTGTGGTTTTAACACCATTTTCGCATGCGTTTGCTTCTGTGCGCGAGCTCGACAGGACGGGGCGCTTTCATTTTTTTTCTCTTAATTATTTAACTTTTTGTTTTTCATTTTTACACTGTTTTTTTTTTTTAAAAAAAGGTCACTTTTATTCCTATTACAAGGAATCCTTGTTATAGAAAAAAAGCATGACAGGACCTCTTAAATGTGAGATCTGGGGGCAAAAAAACTTCACATCTCACATTTACACAAAAATGCAATAATAATAAAAAAAAAATGTTTTAATTTTTTTACCCCAATTTTTTCCTCCTTTAAAAGCATTGGGCGGAAGAGACGTTTGACGTCACTTCCGCCCTCCAATGCTATGGAGCCAAGCGGGAGCCATCTTTCCCTCACTCGGCATCCAGGCAGTGAGGGGAGCGGACGCGATAGTCTCCGCCGCTACCGGCGGGTACGGTAAGCGGCCGAGACGACCGGAGCACGGTGGGAGGGGCCCGATAATCAGGCTGGTCAGGCTAACATCAATAGTATGTAAATTATTGGAGGGGATGATGAGGGACTATATACAAGAATTTGCTGATGGAAACAGTATCATTAGTAGTAGGGGTACGGTAAACGGTGGAGACGACCGGAGCACGGTGGGAGGGGCCCGATAATCAGGCCGGTCAGCCTAACATCAATAGTATGTAAATTATTCTAGGAGATGATGAGGGACTATATACAAGAATTTTCTGATGGAAACAGTATCATTAGTAGTAGGGGTACGGTAAGCGGCGGAGACGACCGGAGCACGTGGGAGGGGCCCGATAATCAGGCCGGTCAGCCTAACATCAATAGTATGTAAATTATTCTAGGGGATGATGAGGGACTATATACAAGAATTTGCTGATGGAAACAGTATTATTAGTAGTAGGGGTACGGTAAGCGGTGGAGACGACCGGAGCACGGTGGGAGGGGCCCGATAATCAGGCCAGTCAGCCTAACATCAATAGTATGTAAATTAAAATTTTTACCCGATAAGTGATCTTGCAGTGAATACGCACCTGAGACCTCTTTTATCTGAAAGCTGACCGCCCGCTGTAGAAGAGGATACCGGGGTTATGGAAGCTATCTGCCACTAATCCTGCCACTTTATAAAACTCTGGTCCGGCCACATCTGGAGTATTCCATCCAGTTTTGGTCACCAGTCCTCAGGGAGGGATGTGCTGGGGAGAATCTAGAGAAGGGCAACTAAATTAACCACTTCAGCTCCGAAAAGGTTTTACCACCCTCTTAATGATCAGCCCATTTTGTGCGAAAAATTTAAATAAATATTTTTTATTTTCTGCTATAAAACATCCAACAAAGAAGTAAAAAAATAATCAAATTTCTTCATCAATTTATTCCAATATGTGTTCTGCTACATGTTTATGGTAAAAAAAATCCTAATAAGCGTATATTGATTGGTTTGCGCAAAAATGGGATATTTTTATGGCATTTCTTACTAGTCATGTCGGCCATCAGCGATTTTTAGTGGGACTGCGACATTGCGGTGGATAAATCTGACACTGAGTGACACTTTTTTGGGGACCGGTGACACCAATATGATGATCAGTGCTAAAAAAAAATATGCACTGTCACTGTACTAATGACACTGGCAGGGAAGAAGTTAACATCAGGGTGCGATCAAAGGGTTAAATGTGTCCCTAGGGAATGCTTTCTAACTATGGGGGAGGGGCTTCAACTGTGGGAAGACGACAGGGATCCGTGATCCTGCTTAGCGGAAACACAGGATCTCTACCTTCCCTACTAACAGAACGGTCATCTGCCTTGTTTACTGCCCTGTTGCTGCACATCCATGATGCCAATCTCCCGTTCCATCTCATCCCAAAGGTGCTCTATTGGATGAGATGTGGTGAGGAGCGGAGCTGTAGTCCAAGGCAAGCCCAGTACATGGAAATGAGAATTAGAGAGAGGAGCATGATGGCGGACAGCGTGCAAGTGTACTCCTTGTATCCTGCAATGGCTGAGGCACAGGATATGATTCTGGTGGTCACCAGAATACAGCTGGAGCACCGAGGGGGGTTTGCCCTCGGGATAATTGGAGGTGTCAAGAGGCTGTGTTTAGTGTGTCCTAGCTACAGAAGACCCACCAACACGGTCAGAGCCTGGATCATGTGTGGGCACCGTGTGGAGCCGCTTGTGAAGTTGACACCCAGAGAATTGGCACCCGTCACCTACAGTCAGGTTTGTGCAAAGAGCAGCCAGTGAAGGAGACCCGGTCGGCTGGAAAGGGCCGGGAATTGGATGCAGAGAGTGAGGTCGAGTCCCAGGACAAAGATTCCCCCATGAAGGTAAAGTACACCTGTGGCAGGGGCCAGAAGCCCGCCGCTACTCACAGTCTGGGAGGAAACACTACCGAATGGCACCAAGAAGAACCAGCAGATGTCTTGGAGAGGTCAGCTGTCCTAGTGCACCCTGTCAGCTTTATTCAGGGGAATCTTCTTCAGGTGAGCCAGTGTCTTGTCGAGCTAGTTCCCCTATCGGATAGGGTGCGGCCTCCACTGCGCAGACGGAGCCCACGGAAATCTCCAAACCTGATCAGCTGTTCTTCAGGTGTACACAGCGCATGCGCGGCTTGGGGGGGGGGGTGGTTAGACTTTCAATTACAATAAGGGACAGTGGTGCTACACTTCTGACATCCAGGCTCATTCCTTACCAGCCCCGTGGACTTGGAGCACGTTAAAAAAAGAGCCAGGAGGCCGAGCGAGGACTTGAGGCTGACTGGCCACTTACAGCGAGGTACACGTCGCCCTGGACCTGTTGCAAAAACAACTGAGGGGTGGGTACTCCTGAAAACAGCTGATCAGGTTCAGTGATTTCCGTTGGCTCGGATTGCACCTGCGCAGTCAATGGGGAACCATATCGATAGGAGGAACCATATCGGCAGAACACCGGCAGAAAGTGACAGTAGTGGGAGATTGATTGGGGGTCACCCAGACTGCAAGATAAGTTTAGGCCCCTGGAGCCAGAGCCAGATGAGTGGTCCCCAGCCAGCAAGTCTGATGCTAAGTGGGACTGGGGGCTGACACAAGAAGGACAGCTGGCAGCGGGACTTTCTGTTGAGGTTTCATCCCCAACGCAGGCTGAGTGGGCGACTGAAGTTGACCAATTGTTAACCTGTGGAGAAGGACTGCAGTTGAGCTCAGCTTATATGCAGCATTGAGTCCAGTCGGGACCATCTGGTACTTGGGCCAGAACCCAGGCCCAGAATATTGCATATCAGGACTGGATCGTTAGGTCCCCGCAGTCCTATGCCCTCCCTGGACAAGGCAGAATTAGGGAGCTTCCCCGTTTTTCATGATTCCAGTGAGAAGTGCAAAGGAGGACTGCACTAGAATGGGGACTGGACTACCCCGATGTAACCAAAGTTGTCATGGACATTATCGAGGCTACCCGCACCGAGTGGAAGGATGACCTGGTGTGGGACTTCTTACACATCCTGAAGCAATTCAGTGGGTCTCACAAGCCAAAGGCTTGGGTCCGCTTGAAGGCTTCAAAGTGTCTTGGGTGGGATGAAGCCTTCAATCCTGTGTCCAGGTTTTTCAGGAGACCTGTAGTGCAAATGAAAGTAGAAAGGTGTGCAGATTCATTATAAGCCGGGTCTGACCATAACTTAAAAATCCCATTTAGAGACAGAGCCTTTGTTTGGAGAGAGAGGTGTGTGCTCCAGCCAGGAGAGGTGACCCACTCGGGAGAATTCATCCCATGTTGGAGGGAATCATTGCCCACAGCACTGGGAAAGTTGGGACAGCTGTGAAAATCTGGGAAGACTGAGATAGCTGAGGGGATTGGAGGGAGTCTGTAATTCTCAGGAGTGTAAAGCCTCGTACACACGGTCGGACTTCCATCGGACTTTTCCGTGGATTTTTGTCCGAACGGAGTTGGCCGGGCACACCCATAGCATACACACCACAGGACTTTTCTGCAAACTTTCCCAAAACTTTTTGCAACATCACGTGGTTTTTCTGCTCTTTACCGCCACCCTTTGGTCAACTTCTGCTATTGTTGGTTGATTTTAACATTAGTTGTTTTGTCCATCGGACAAAAGTCCGATGGTTTTCTGTACACACGGTAGGACTTTGCTCCATCTGACTTTTGTTGGGCAAAAGTTTGTCCGTTTGCAGACCCAACATTTGTCCGATGAAAACAAAACCAAACGAAAAAAAATTTGTCCGATGGAGCGTACACACGGTCGGATTGTTGGTCCAACTTGCTTAAAACGAAGTTTGTTGGGCAAAAGTCCGACCGTGTGTACGGGGCTTTAGAGAGGCCGGGGCGTCATGAGAACCTCTGTCCAAAGGCCAGGGGTGGATCCATGCAGTGAGGTGCTTCAACTAAAGACATAGTGAGCCAGGAGAACCAGAGAGCTGGGAGCTAGGATTACAAGCTGAGAGAGCCAGGTGGCTCGGTATTCTCTGTTTTAGCTGGAGAAGAACCCCTGCATGGGCACCTGTGTCTGTGGACTTTTCGTTTCTTTCGCTAAATAAAAGTGGGCCTCCAAGCCTTTAAAATACAGTTTGGACTGGTGAGGACTTCACTCAAACACACCTATCTCCTACGTCTACTTTGCTTTTAGATGATTCCTAAAAACACTTCCCTTCAGAGAAGCCTATCCCACCCTCACCTAACATCTGGACTTTTATTTTCTCTATCTGCCCATCCCCCACAGTTATTACCTTTTGTATCACATCACCCTCACTCTTAGATTGTAAGCTCCTATGAGCAAGACCCTCTGATTCCTCATGTAATAAATTGTATTGTAACTGTACTGTCTTCCCTCATGTTGTAAAGCGCTGTGCAAACTGTTGGTATCGTATAAATCCTGTATAATAATAATAATAATATTACTCTACTATTGAGCTAAGCAACCCCCATATCATAAAAAATATATATATATATATATACAGTATATATCCCCCTTGGTAGGAGTGGAGATGACCCATCTATAAGGATATACAGTACATACACACACAGCACAAGGCCGTGTTCACACTACGAGACGTTTCCCGGGGCTGCAGTTCCTCTGAGCTCCACAAAATGGAGACAGGAAGTCTCTATGGAAGACAGGAAGTGATGTCAGGTACAGACAGGAAGTGATGTCAGGTATAAATAGGAAGTTCCGGGTGAGATGTGAGTCGGGAAGAAGTAGTGAGGAGACATTGCTGGAAGTGGCAGCAGAGGAGGTAATAAGATCTTATTTTCTATTTACACCCAGTAACCCCCCGTCATGTCCGTCCTCTTCCTCCATAGTCACTGTGATGTCTTTTATCTCCAGCAGATGATGATACACACATATGTAGCGGGGTCCTCAATTTAGGGGTAGTGTTTGAGTGGTAGTTATGCTCAAACACCTAAATTCGTAGGATATTATCAACCATTTTGTCTGCAGGAAGAGTATCAGTGTACTGTTCCATGTGGCGCTGCCATAGTGGGCCAGGGTTGAACTGCTGATACAGTGCTGTGCCTTGTGTGTCCCCTCTCGGCAACCATACAGTGGGAGTGGTCGGCCTGCTGTGTATGCTGGGAGAGGCTATAAAAGGGGTAGACGTTGTCGTCGTCGTTCGTCGCCGGGAGTCCTACTCCCAGGGAGTGTGTGTTCCTGTCCGCCTTGGGCACATTTGGCCCAGGGGCGGAGGTTGGTGAATAAGTCCCAGGCACCTTTAGCCCTGGGGCTGCAACTGAAGGCCTTGGGCCCAGCACCTTCGACTGGGGCCCGTCAAGGATCGAGGAATCTCAGGGTGCCGCCTTGCGAGGGGACCCGCATCTTAGACGAGGAGGCCGGGGGAGGACCGTTCCGAGGGACTGGTGAGAAGTCACAGTGAAGGAAGGGGCCCGGTAACTCTCTGGAGGGATGTCTTCTCCTTACAAAGAGGCCAAGCTTTAAAGAAACCAAGTTCACCAGGTCTGTGGCAGAGACCAGTGTACCAGTTTGTGTGGTGATTGTGCAGTTAGTTCGAGTACCATTTTGGCTGCTAGTCCCTATCTAGGGAGACTATCCAAAGGGCTAAGTCTGCTTGAGAAGCCAAGCAGTGAAGTGTATTACGTTTGTGCCTGGACCTCTCCCACACCTTATGCTGTTCTGTTCTCCCTCCAACCTTTCCTATCAGAGACTGTCGTTTAAGAGAAATAAACTCTACATTGGAGTTACAGCTGGTGTGGTCATTGGAGGGCCCGGGCAACCCAGAATCTCTTAGAAAGTATGAGATACCCTTGCTTCAGCTTCCCCAATGCCTCTTATGTGTAAACCACCCTGTGTCTCACTTAGGGGCACATGGTGAATGAGAACCCCACCATGATCTGTGATAGCCATATCCAATACTGTATATACATGGCATTGGGTATATACTGTGTGTGGGCTGTTTATGTAATACTTGCTGTGATGGTATGTGATTACATTCTATTGTCTATTGTGGCTTATGGGAGTTAAGCCTGTAATTATAGGTATTGTACTCTGGCAGCCAGAGAGGCTGGGGGAACACAAAAGGTCATGCATAGTCATTTAAGATGTAAAGGGATTAGCTTTGAACCTGTGTCTGCTAAGAGATGTGTATTGGTCATCAGCTGTAGTTAATTGGCTCATGTAAATTGGGTCTGGTCAGAGGTGTATGATGAGAAGAGGGTCAGAAGCTTCTCTCTGGGGATATAAAAGTTGTAGTGTTTTGCAATAAAGAAGCAGTCTATTTTGGAAAGATACAGAGCGTTTTGTCTCGTCCTTTTGGAAGGATTAATTCCTATGGGAAGTGGTCGCCTGACTGTGGAGGATCGGCAGCGAATGTGTGTCCAGGAGAGGGAAGATCTTAAACGGCGTTTAACTCCTTTCATATTTGGGGTGCCGTTACAGGGGGAAATAGAGACTTGTCTTTATTGGTTACAGAGATAAGAACTATTCTGAGGGAGTATCTGGCTGTGGAGACCCATCACAACACCGCTCAACCTCCTCACACAGGAGGGTACGGGCATATAGAGCTGGGTGTGCCCTTTCCTCCTGCGAGGAGCCAAAAGACAAGGAGGAGAGGATGGTAAACGCTGTACATATATACTGTGGAAACCTAGATTACTATTATACAGGATTTATATAGCGCCAACATTGCTTTACAATATAAAAGGGAGGCAATACAGTTAAAATACAAGAGGGCCCTGGTCAGAAGAGCTTACAATCTAATAGGGTGGGGCAGGTGTACAAAAGGTTGTAACTGTGGGAATGAGATATGGGAAGTGATAAAAGATTAGTTGGGGGCGTGATAGGCTTCCCTGAAGAGATGAGTTTTCAGGGATCACCTGAAGGCAGCCAGAGTAGGAAATAGCCGAACAGATTGGGGTAGGGAGATCCAGAGAATGAGAGATGCTCTGGAGACAGACAAGGGAGATAGAGAGCAGGAGGTCTGGAGAGGACAGTTTGGGTGATATTTGGAGATAAGATTGGTGATGTAGCTCGGGGCAGAGTTATGAATGGCTTTGTATGTTGTGGTTAGTATTTTGAATTTCATTCGCTGGGCGATCGGGAGCCAGTGGAGGGATTGGCAGAGAGGGGTGGAGGACACTGAGTGGAGGGATTGGCAGAGAGGGGTGGAGGACACTGAATGGAGGTCAGTGGAGGGATTGGTAGAGAGGGGTGGAGGACACTGAATGGAGGTCAGTGGAGGAATTGGCAGAGAGGGGTGGAGGACACTGAATGGAAGCCAGTGGAGGGATTGGCAGAGAGGGGTGGAGGACACTGAATGAAAGCCAGTGGAGGGATTGGCAGAGAGGGGTGGAGGACACTGAATGAAAGCCAGTGGAGGGATTGGCAGAGAGGGGTGGAGGACACTGAATGGAGACCAGTGGGGGGATTGGTAGAGAGGGGTGAAGGACACTGAATGGAGACCAGTGGAGGGATTGGCAGAGAGGGGTGGAGGACACTGAATGGAAGCCAGTGGAAGAATTGGCAGAGAGGGGTGGAGGACACTGACGGAGGCCAGTGGAGGGATTGGCAGAGAGGAGTGAAGGACATTGCATGGAAGCCAGTGGAGGGATTGGCAGAGAGGGGTGGAGGACACTGAATGGAGGCCAGTGGAGGGGTGGAGGACACTGAATGGGGACCAGTGGATGGATTGGCGGAGAGGGGTGGAGGACACTGAATGGGGACCAGTGGAGGGATTGGCGGAGAGGGGTGGCAGACACTGAGCGGTTTGGTAAGGTAGATGAGCTTGGCAGCAGCATTCATGATGAAGGGAAGAGGGGAGGAGCCTATAAATAGGTCGGCCAATGAGGAGGGAGTTACAATAGTCAAGACAAGAGATAACGAGGGAGAGAATGAGGATCTTGGCGGTTTCTTTAGTTAAAAAGGGACGAATTTTAGAGATGTTTACGGAGGTGAAGTCTACAAACTTTTGACAACGATTGGCTTTGGGTGAAAGGACAGGTCCGAGTCTAGGACTACACCTAGTAGTCTGGCATAAGAGATGGGATTGATGGTTGCACTATTGACCTTGATAGAAAAGTCACAGAGGGGGGGCACGGATGGGGGGAATATTATCAGCTCGGTCTTAGAGAGATTTACTATAAGGAAGTGGTGCGTCATCCAGACTGACATGTCAGGAAGTTAGAAATGGGAGAGGAGACTGAAGGGGAGAGGTGAGGAGTAGGCAGACAGATTTGGGTGTCATCGGTGTAGAGATGGTATTGGAAGCCATGGGAGGTTATCAAGTGACCAAGAGAGGAGGTGTAGATTGAGAAGAGAACGGGTCCAAGTACAGAGCCTTGGGGGACCCCTAGAGAAAGAGGAAGTGGAGAGGAGGAGACAGAGTTGTAGGTAACACTGAAGGAGCGCTGTGATAGGTAAGAGGAGAACGAGGATAGAGCAGAGTCCTGGAGGCCAAGGAAATGGAGTTTATTGAGACGGAGCGGATGGTCAACAGTATCAAAGGCTGCAGAGAGGTCAAGTAGTAGGAGTATGGAGTGGTGCCCATTGGTTTTAGCAGTAAATCGTTACTGAGCTTTAGTAGGACAGTTTCTGTGGAGTGCTGCGGGCAAAAGCCAGACTGTAGGGGGCCAAGAAGGTTATTTTCAATGAGGTAGGAGCTAAGGAGGTTGTAGACCGAGAGTTCTAGAAGGTGAATGGGAGCAATGAGATGGGTCTTAAGTCGTTCGGGTTGGTGGGGTCCAGTGAGGGCTTTTTAAGTATGGGAGTGATCTGTGCATGCTTTAGAGGGGAGGGGAAGTGCCACTAGAAGGAGAGATACTACAGTTTACATGGCAACTAAGAGAACAAACCCCTCACCCCCACCCTATTATTATGTGACCAATACCATACAAATAATTCTTACTTTCATTTCCCAAAGTTATCCGTCTACAAGGAGACCTGTATAGATCAAATGATGGCACCAATGAGGATGGAGGAGGACCGGAGTCACATGACTGAGAAGATACTAAACCTCACCCTGGAGATCATCTACCTGCTGACCAGAGAGGTGAGGAGGATTCTGGGAGGTCACATGACATCACTCTTATCTCTATTAATAAAACACAGACCTGACCGGAGAGGTGAGGGGGATTCTGGGAGGTCACATGACATCACTCTTAGCTCTATTAATAAAACACAGACCTGACCGGGGAGGTGAGGAGGATTCTGGGAGGTCACATGACATCACTCTTAGCTCTATTAATAATACACAGACCTGACCGGAGAGGTGAGGAGGATTCTGGGATCTAACATGATATTCCTATTGGTTCTCTAATACAGAGATTTCCTCTTGTGAAGTCAGGTGATCATATGACCATCACAGTGCCTCCATGTGACTCCCTAAAACCTGAGAGACACAACATGGAGAAGATTCTAGAAGTCACCAAGAAGATGATGGAGCTGCTGACAGGAGAGGTGAGCGGTGCCGGGAATTCTGGGACATTATCCAGTAACAGACAAGGGATGTGTCTGGATGGTGACTGTATCATTGTGTGTGTCAGGTTCCTATAAGGTGTCAGGATGTCACTGTCTATTTCTCCATGGAGGAGTGGGAGTATTTAGAAGGACACAAGGATCTCTACAAGGACGTCATGATGGACAATCAGCCGCCCCTCACATCACCGGGTAAGAGGAGACTTTATTGTAAAGGAGAGAGCAGCACGGAGGATCCACCTAGATCCCCCATCATCTGATAAACACATAGAAACAATGTATTCAGTCAGTGTGTGTGTTTCCTACAGATGGATCCAGTAATGGGAACCCACCAGAGAGGTGTCCCCGTCCTCTGTATTCCCGGGATTCCACACAGGAAGGTCACACCATCCCCCACCACCATCAGGTAGGTGAGGAACAATCACTGATAGTATCATTAGGATCTGTACATTATCTGCATTGTTACCATTGATGTCATTTTTATTATATATTCAGAGTGGAAACCTGAGAGATCCTAAAGTTGAGGTGAAATCAGAAGAAGAAGAGAGGTATGAGAGAGATGATCAGCAGTCTATGGAGGAGGATGGAATAACGAGGACATTTATAGAGGAGGACACTCCTACAGAGATCAGCACAGGTGGGTCATTAACACTAAATCCATTCCTCCACCCATACTGCTCACTGATTGGTCCAGAGTAGGGCGGGGACTGGGTGATATCAGCCTGTAATCCCCTGGTCACTTTCCTGAGCTGTGTTCCCCGTCCTGTATTCCTATATTTCTCTCAGATTATCTTCCTTCTCTGTCCAGGCAGTAAAATGTCGATTTTCTCCAGTCATCTTCCAGGACGGCACACCTGAGATGACGGGTCTCACCTGACAGGAAACACAATCAACAACAGAGTTTAAAAGGCCCCACCCTTCCCTCTGTCCATCAGTTATTGATTGTGTTTCCCACAGGATGGCAGCAAAACAGTTTTTTTTTCTTTTCCCAGACCAAAGCCTGGGGCTGAGGTCCCCTCCCTGGGTTTCAGACCCAGGGCAGCCAGTGGTGGATGTGGGGTCTGACAGGGCCTTGCTCTTCCCAGGGGGAATATGATTCCCAAAAAAGGTGCTCAGGGGGAGGTGCAGGAGCTTGAAGAGTCCCCCTGAGAGCTGGAGGCTCCTGGACACAGTGGAGGTGTCCAGAACTTCAGGGACCACATACCCACTCTATTCTCCTACCTGACAGCGGTGGATGGGATGGAGGAGCTGCTCTGGATATTTCCACCTGCTCGGGTGGAAGTCCCTGAAGCGCATGGCGCGGACCCCGGCATCAGGTTAGCTGGCCGGGCTGAGGGATCTCCTGCTTGCCGCGTGTCTGGTTGTTGTTGGCGTCTGCCGACCGCTACTGCGCAAGTCCGGATGCTGGCGCAGCGCAGACGAATGACGTCACTTCCGGGTCAGAGGCTCCGGCAAGATGGCAGCGGCAAGCATGGATAAAAAGCGGCAGTGGAGTGGGGGTCTATGGTCCTGTTCCCCCTCCCGAATCTTTCCAGAACGATTCCTCCCTATGGGTCGTTTTATCCGGAACGGATGGAGAAGGAGGATGGACCGAATATGGCAGCGCCTAAGGAGACCACAGGGGTTGAGTCTACCTGGCTGGTGTGGTGGTGAGGTTAGGGGTGGCCCTATTCCCTCTCCCCTGCAGGATATCTTAAGGGGGCAATGGCTAACAGGGATTCATTTTGTTTAGTACAGAGACTGAATGCCCTGCCCAGGGGAAGGTCAGTAGGTCTAAGTCGAAAGCCATCTCTAAGTCAAGGCGTTGTGGGTACTGCAATGAGTGACTCCCGCAGGACCACCAAACCTTCTTGCTTTAGGTGCATCTATAAGTTAGCAGGCAAGGAGACAGCACAAGCTATGAAGGAGTGCCGGGCACTACAATCTGAGATGCTAGCAAACCCTCCAATCCTTCAGGACTACGGTAGAGAAGAGGCAGGTAGAGACCCCTTCTGGTAGGGAAAGCTCCCCCTCATCGAACCTCGTGAGTAATACAGGGGGGTCCCAGGGGTCGGCTGCCTGTTATTCGGATGAGGAGGAGGCAGAGTCCACGGAGCAGAGTTTTCTGGAGGATGGAGAAGACTCGGACCAGGATAGTCAGGTGTAGGCTAGGCCTGGGGGCCATCTCTTCTCAGCCGAAGATATGGAGGGTCTCCTCTAGACATGTGCGATTCGTTTCGTAACGAATGGATTTTCGTACGAATTTGTTAGTATTCATACATTCGGACCAATTCGAACATCCGAATAGCTGAAAGAACCAAAATACGAAAATTACGAATAAGCAAAAGAACGAACGCTCGAAAATACAAACTTACGATTGGACTGAAATACGAAACACCGAAAAAGCAAAAGAACGAAAATGACAACTATAACAAATGATTTGCATTCCGTATTTTCAATCCTTTGTCTGTTCGTAATTTCGTATTTCATTTGTGTGTTCGTAAATTTGTTTCTTTGTCTGTTCGTAATTTCGTGTTCTCGAATCGTTCTTTCGAATGGACAGTGTAGTGAGTGATGTATCTTACATAATATCTTAGCCAATCAGCTTATCTCTTTCTGAGTCACAATGCATTCCTGAATCTTTTTAAATTCAGTTGAGGAGGAGACTGAGTCAGGTCTCGTGACTGAGGGAGTGGACTGGGAGTAAGTACAGGACTTATTAGAAGCCGCGTGTTGAAAACGAAACGAAAATACGAGATTGCGAATGACCGCGATGTATTTACGAAAGTACGAATCCATTCGAAGCACGGTAGTAGACACGAATCAACGAAAACAAAACAATGTTACGAATCAACGTAAAAGGCAATCTCACATAAGTAACAACAATTACTAAATTACGAGTAGTGTACCGAATAAACGAAAATTATTATCTAACAAAATTACGAATTTCGAATCAACGAAAATAAATTAAAAAGATTTACGAATCATTCAGTATCAACGAAAATTAAACTGTTACGAAAGTACGAACGTGTACAAAAATGAAACTCGCGTCTTCCGAAATTACAAATCTTTCCGAATCTATGGAAACAAGACGAAACGAACAAAACAAAACACATTTTTTTTTGTTGTGCACATGTCTAGTCTCCTCAAGGCAATCTATGTGTCTGAGGATATCCAGATGCCTTCCACTCAGGTCTCGGCTCAGGATAAAGTATATAGGGGACTGGGCAGACCTCAGGCTAAGTCCTTTCCAGTACACCGATCTCTCAAGGATATAATCCTGAGAGAATGGAAGGAGCCTGAGCGTAAGGTATTAAAGCTTAATTCCGCGTATACACGACCGTTTTTCATGACGGGAAAAATTCAATTTTTAAAAATGGTCGTGAAAAAACGGTCGTGTGTAGGCTCCAAAGCATTTTTCTCAACGAGAAATATATCTGGAAAAAAATTTAGAACCTGCTCTATTTTTTCTCGTCGTTTTTCACGTCGTTCTTTTTAACGTCGTGAAAACGGTCTTGTGTATGGTTTTACGAGGGAAAAAAAAACGCACATGCTCAGAATCAAGTATGAGACGGGAGCGCTCGTTCTGGTAAAACTAGCGTTCGTAATGGAGATAGCACATTCGTCACGCTGTAAGGGACTGAAAAGCACGAAGACTGAAAAGCGCGAATCGTCTCTCACCAAACTTTATTAACACGAGGATCAGCAAAAGCGTCCCAAAGGGTGGCGCCATTCGAACGGAACTTCCCCTTTTATAGTGCCGTCGTAAGTGTTGTACGTCACCGCGCTTTGCTCAAGCGTTTTTTTTTCATGAACGTGTGTATGCAAGGCAGGCTTGAGAGGAAACACGAAAAATCACGTCGAGAAAAACATAGTTTTTTTCCATGACATGAATAATGGTCGTGTGTACGCGGCATCAGACCTGAAAGCGTAGATGCCCTTTTAAAAATGAGGAAGAGGAAAAATTATTTAAAATACCACGTTTGGATGCTTCTCTAGCTCAAGTATCCAAACATTCAGACCTCTTCTTTGAGGATTCTGGCAACATACGGGATCAGATGGATAGGAGGTCAGAAACCCTGCTACGCAGGGCCTAGGACGCCAATGCTGCAGCTATGGGTACAGCATTGGCCTCCGCCTGTGTTGCCAGAAACGCGGATGCATGGGTCAGCAGGTTGACGGACCATGTCTCGCGTGGGACCAAATCCAAAGATGTCTTGGATTCTCCTGGAGGTAATTGGTAAGGCGGTAGCCTATCTGGCAGATGCTGCGGTGGAAACCGTTAGAACAACTGCCAAGTCGGCGGCTCTTCTAAATTCCGCCAGGAGAGCCATTTGGGTAAAAACATGGGATGGGGATTTTACCTCTAAGTCACGTCTCTGTGGTATACCCTTTGAGGGCTCGCTGCTCTTCGGGTCGGACCTAGATCAGGTTCTATCCCAAACGACAGAGAAGGGCAAGAAATTCCCGACTAAACCCAAGAGGGATAAAGGGAAGACGTTTTTCGAGGCCCCCCTTCAAAAGACCGGTTTAAGGGTAAGAAGGAGCCGAGGAGAAAATGGGGGTTTGGAAAAGGGCAAGGAAAAAGGTGGAATGCTTTTTTCCAGACCCGGACCTTCCAACAAGGAAGCTAAATGACGCCAACCTAAAGGTTGGTGGGAGGCTCTCGTGGTTTCTCCCCCAGTGGGAAAGGATCACACAGAACCCTTATATTCTAAATCTCGTAAGGGAGAACTACAGCTTGGAATTCCTGTCCACCCCTCCTGCGAATATTACCCTTACCTATCTCCCCAAAGATCCACAGAAGGCAAAGGGCCTTTTGGAGAGTGTCTGGGAGTTGGCAGAACAGGAGGTCATCGTCCCTGTTCCCGTAGGTCAGATTGGCCAGGGGTTTTATTCCCACATCTTTGTGGTTCTGAAACCCTCGGGCAAATTCCGACTGATCATAAACGTACGGAAGCTGAACAGATACTTTCCATACAAAACTTCTTGTATAGTAAGTATCTACACAGTCAGAAGACACCTCCAAGGGGGAGTCTTCATGATCACGTTGGACTTGAAAGATGCTTATCTGCATGTACCCATTGCCCCGAAACATCAAAAGTTTCTGCGATTCGCAGTTCAGACAGGGCAGGGTGTCCAACACTGGCAGTTCAAGGCGCTCCCCTTCGGCCTAGCGGCCAGTCCGAGAATCTTTACGAAAGTTCTCGCTGAGAGGGTATCTTTTCTACACCCCTGGGGCGTAGCCTTAATCCCATATTTGGACGATTTGCTAATCTACAGTCTGGCCCTAGAACAGCTTCGGTCAGACCGAGACAAAGTGCTGTCCACTCTTGAAACTCTAGGTTAGATGGTCAGTCGGGAGAAGTGCTCCCTGGATCCCTCACAGGCCAAGGTGTACCTAGGTTACCTAGTAGACTCAGTGGCCCAAAGAGTTTTCCTTCCCCAGTAAAAGATCACAAAGGTGCGGAGGGCTGTGTCCGTTCTCCATGCAGCCGAGGGGGCCTCTCTGAGGACCATTATGAGAGTGCTGGGGCTCATGACATCATGCATTCCAGCGGTACCCTGGGCCCAGTTCCACTCTCGGGGGCTCTAGGAATTCCTTCTCTCCTCCTGGGACGGGAGAAGGGAATCCCTGGACATATCTCTCTCAGGAGAGGTAAGAAGTTCCCTAGACTGGTGGCTCAGTCTGAGCAACCTGTCGGGGGGTCAGGCCAGGAACCAGCTAGATGCGTTGAGTGTGACAACGGACGCGAGTGCCTGGGGCTGGGGACCTCACTTGGGGGATTTCTACACCCAGGGGCATTGGGATCAGGAGCAAAGCAGGGCTTCCTCCAATTTCAGGGAGCTCCTGGCAGTTGGAAAAGCATTAGACTTTTTCAAGGACCAGTTCCGGGGGAGGGAAGTGCAGATCTTCTCGGACAATGCAGTGGCTGTGTCCTACCTAAACCACCAGGGAGGAACAAGGTCCCACAAGCTAATGAGGCTGACCCAGGAAATCCTGGGGGAAGCAGAGAAGATAATCCCCTCAGTAACGGCAGTCCATATAAGAGGGTCCCTCAATACTCAGGCAGACTTCCTCAGCAGGCAGCCCATTCATCAGGGAGAGTGGGAGCTGAACAACAACGTTTTCTCTCTGGTAAGCCAACACTTTGGCAAACCAGAAATAGATTTGTTTGCTTGCAGGAAGAACAGAAAAGTTCAGAAGTTCTTTTCTCTCACCAGGGAGCAGAGCTCCCAGGGGGGTAGATGCCTTGGCTTAGAGCTGGGATTTAGGCTTGGCTTACGCGTTCCCTCCCCTGGTGCTCATTCCCAGGGTGTTACAAAAACTGTCCCAGTCAAGCGGGTGCCTCATTCTAATTGCACCCTGGTGGCCGAAGCGGGCATGGTTCCCCACCCTGAAGAGGTGGTCGGTCGGTCGCTCCTCCGATGCATCTCCTGTCCCGATGCGATCTCCTCAGCCAGGGACCAGTTTTACATCCCGACCCGGGGTTCCTTTTCCTGGCGGGCTGGTGTTTGTGAGGGAGATCCTCAGGAGTAGGGGATGTTCGGAGAAAGTGATTGATACGCTTTTAGAAAACCAATCACTAGACAGATCTATGCTATAGTTTGTAAAGTCTTCTCTCGCTGGGCTCAGACAAGGGAGAGCACTCTCCAAACAGTCCCTATGGTCCTGGACTTCCTCCAGGAGGGGGTCGACCAGGGTCTAGCAGTCAATACCCTCAGAGTTCAGGTCGCAGCCTTATCTGTATTCTTCGATAATGGACTCGCCCTGAACCCCCCTCATAAAAGGATTCTTGTCAGCCAAGGAGAGGCTAACCCCGGTGAGAACAAACAGATTCCCACCGTGGGACTTGTTCCTGGTATTAGATGCCCTAACTAAAGGGCCCTTTGAGCTGGTGGCTCAGGCTTCAGTTAAATTTCTTTCCCTTAAAATGGCCTTCGTTCTAGCGATCACAACTGCCAGAAGGGTTGGCGACCTACAGGCTCTGACAATTAAAGAGCCTTTTCTGTTGCTCCTAGAGGATGGTGTAATCCTCAGGCAGGATCCTTTGTATTTGCCGAAAGTGACCTTGAATTTCCACAGGTCACAGGAACTTATACTTCCCTCATTTTGTTCTGAATCCCAAAAATGATAAAGAGGAAAAATGTCATTTTATTAGACCTTGTCTACTGGTCTATCTGGAGAGAGTGAAATGTTTTAGGAGATCAAACCATTTATTGGTTGGTTTTTGAGGCCAGAGAAAGGGTCTTCAGGCCTCCAAGCCGTCGATAGCCAGGTGGAATAAACAAGCTATCTCAATAGCCTATGAGCACTCAGTTAGAACTATCCCAGCTCACCTTAATGCTCATTCAACTAGATCACTGACGACCTCCTGGGCAGAGAGGGCAGGCGCTTAGATCGACCAGATCTGCAGAGCAGCAACATGGACGAGCCAAAATACCTTCCTAAGGCACTACAGAGTGGAGCTGTTGTCCCCTCAGGACTTAGCGTTCGGCAGGAAGGTCCTACAAGTGGTGGTCCCACCCTAAGGTAGGCCTGAACTTCTTGCTCATCGTCTCAGGTGTGCCGTCCTGGAAGAGGTCTGGAGAAAATTACCAGTTACACTTACCGGTAACAGGTTTTCTAGGAAATCTTCCAGGATGGCAGGCCTACTTCCCTACCCTTAATTGTCGGTGATGTTTTAATTCTCACAGAATGTACCCTCTGGCACCGGTGTGGGTTATACTTTGTCATAACTGAGGGACAGAGGGAAGGGTGGGGCCTTTTAAACTCTGTTGTTGATTGTGTTTCCTGTCAGGTGAGACCCGTCATCTCAGGTGTGCCGTCCTGGAAGATTTCCTAGAAAACCCGTTACCAGTAAGTGTAACTGGTAATTTTTTGGCATAGGCATTGCTCGACCTAGGCACCGGGGGGGACCTACTCAATATTAGGTGGATGGTTATGATTTTATGGTTGATTGTTGTATTGTATGATACATACTCCTGACCCCTGCACTATATACTCTATGTTGTACATTACATACTCCTGACCCCTGCACTATATACTCTATGTTGTACATTACATACTCCTGACCCCTGCACTATATCCTCTATGTTGTACATTACATACTCCTGATCCCTGCACTATATACTCTATGTTATACATTACATACTCCTGACCCTCGTCCTATAATCCCCTCATCACTGTCACTCCTATAAAAGACAGTTCTCGTTGTTTCCTCACTCTCTGACTAAGGTCCATGAATAAAGAAATGATCTGGTGGGAGATCAGAGGACCCATTTACTAGTTACCTTGAGGGGGGAATTGTAAGATCCTCAGAGACAAAGCTGCCTGATGTGGGCGGAGTCCTGGTTTAGGGGAACCAATCAGCTCATGTCTAGTAATAATCTTTTTATTTCTATTTTAGCAGATGGACGGGAGATGAGGAAAACCTCAGAGGATTGTCTCACTTTGTCTCCAGACTGTAAAGTAGAAGATGAGGACATCACACAGTATAGTCCAGGAGAAAACCTGACTACCTCAAATGTCCATCCGGCACCACACAGTGTAGATGGACCATCGTATTCCTCTTATCCTGAGGAACCTCAGACTGTGCGGGACGGTGCCGGACCATCGTATTCCTCTTATCCTGAGGAACCTCAGACTGTGCGGGACGGTGCCGAACCATCGTATTCCTCTTATCCTGAGGAACCTCAGACTGTGCGGGACGGTGCCGGACCATCGTATTCCTCTTATCCTGAGGAACCTCAGACTGTGCGGGACGGTGCCGGACCATCGTATTCCTCTTATCCCGAGGAACCTCAGACTGTGCGGGACGGTGTCGGACCATCGTATTCCTCTTATCCCGAGGAACCTCAGACTGTGCGGGACGGTGCCGGACCATCGTATTCCTCTTATCCTGAGGAACCTCAGACTGTGCGGGACGGTGCCAGGCCATCGTATTCCTCTTATCCTGAGGAACCTCAGACTGTGCGGGACGGTGCCGGACCATCGTATTCCTCTTATCCTGAGGAACCTCAGACTGTGCGGGACGGTGCCGGACCATCGTATTCCTCTTATCCCGAGGAACCTCAGACTGTGCGGGACGGTGCCGGACCATCGTATTCCTCTTATCCTGAGGAACCTCAGACTGTGCGGGACGGTGCCGGACCATCGTTTTCCTCTTATCCTGAGGAACCTCAGACTGTGCGGGACGGTGCCGGACCATCGTATTCCTCTTATCCTGAGGAACCTCAGACTGTGCGGGATGGTGCCGGACCATCGTATTCTTCCTCTTATCCTGAGGAACCTCAGACTGTGCGGGATGGTGCCGGACCATCGTATTCCTCTTATCCTGAGGAACCTCAGACTGTGCGGGACGGTGCCGGACCATCGTATTCCTCTTATCCTGAGGAATCTCAGACTGTGCGGGACGGTGCCGGACCATCGTATTCCTCTTATCCTGAGGAACCTCAGACTGTGCGGGACGGTGCCGGACCATCGTATTCCTCTTATCCCGAGGAACCTCAGACTGTGCGGGATGGTGCCGGACCATCGTATTCCTCTTATCCTGAGGAACCTCAGACTGTGCGGGACGGTGCCGGACCATCGTATTCCTCTTATCCTGAGGAACCTCAGACTGTGCGGGACGGTGCCGGACCATCGTATTCCTCTTATCCCGAGGAACCTCAGACTGTGCGGGATGGTGCCGGACCATCGTATTCCTCTTATCCTGAGGAACCTCAGACTGTGCGGGACGGTGCCGGACCATCGTATTCCTCTTATCCTGAGGAACCTCAGACTGTGCGGGACGGTGCCGGACCATCGTATTCCTCTTATCCTGAGGAACCTCAGACTGTGCGGGACGGTGCCGGACCATCGTATTCCTCTTATCCTGAGGAACCTCAGACTGTGCGGGATGGTGCCGGACCATCGTATTCCTCTTATCCTGAGGAACCTCAGACTGTGCGGGACGGTGCCGTCCTTCCAACAGATAAGAAGTTTTTCTGTGCGGAGGGTGGGAAGTGCTTCAATTTTAAATCCATACTTACTGCGCATAAAAAATCTCACAGAGGTGAGAAGCTGCATTCCTGTCCTGAGTGCGGAAAATGTTTCCGTTTCAAATCAAATTTTATTGAGCATAAAAGAACTCACACAGGTGAGAAGCCGTACTCCTGTCCTGAGTGCGGAAAGTGTTTTTCTTCTAAATCAAATTATAATGAGCATAAAAGAACTCACACAGGTGAGAAGCCGTACTCCTGTCCTGAGTGCGGGAAATGTTTCAGTACTGAATCCAAACTTAATATTCATAAAAGAACTCACACAGGTGAGAAGCCGTATTCCTGTACTGAGTGTGGAAAGTGTTTTGCTGCTAAATCAAATCATAATAAGCATAAAAGAACTCACACAGGTGAGAAGCCGTACTCCTGTCTTGAGTGCGGAAAGTGTTTTGCTGCTAAATCAAATTATAATAAGCATAAAAGAATTCACACCGGTGAGAAGCCATACTCCTGTCCTGAGAGCGGAAAGTGTTTTGCTGCTAAATCAAATTATAATAAGCATAAAATAACTCACACAGATGAGAAGCCATACTCCTGTCCTGAGAGCGGGAAATTTTTCTTAACGAAGTCCCATCTTTCCCTACATCAGAGATCTCACACGGGCGAGAAGCCATTTTCCTGCCCTGAATGCGGGAAATGTTTTAGAGCGAGGTCCAATCTTTACAGACATTGGAGGTGTCACACGGGGGAGAAGCCGTATTCCTGTCCTAAGTGCAGGAAATGTTTTTCACAGAAGTTCAGTCTTGACACACATGAGAGATCTCACACGGGGGAAAAGCCGTATTCCTGTCCTGAGTGCGGGAAATGTTTTTCACAGAAGTCCCATCTTTCCAGACATCGGAGATCTCACACGGGGGAGAAGCCACTTTCCTGTCCTGAGTGCGGAAAATGTTTTTCAGATAAGTCCAGTCTTTTCAACCATCAGAGATGTCACACGGGGGAGAAGCCGTATTCCTGTCCTGAGTGCAGGAAATGTTTTTCACAGAAGTCCAGTCTTTCCAGACATCAGAGATCACACACGGGGGAGAAGCCGTATCCCTGTCCTGAGTGAGGGAATTGTTCCTCACTGAAGTCCTGTCTTCCTGTATATCAGGGGGTCCCACACAACCCTCGAGGTGTATTAGTGAGTGCGGGAAATGTCTTTGTATATGAATGTTGCTGGACATGTGGGGAAGAAGCACACCCTGATATACACCTCAGATATACTCCATGGCTGATCTTCATCATGTAAGAAACAGTTGATAAGGAGATCAGAGATCACCAAAGACATGGATGAAGTGTTGTACCATGTTGGCCATTGATAGCAGGAGAAAAATAAAAATGGAGTCATTACCTCTCATTGGCTGAGTACATTTTGTGGTGTAAACTCTTGCAAGAGGTCTGTTTTTCTCAAGTCGTCTTCCAGGACGAAACACGTAAATCCCACCACTTAAAAGGCGGTCCTCTAGGCTTTTTAAAATAAAAATTGAGTCATTACCTCTCATTGGCTGAGTACAATTTGTGGTGGAAGATTTCACAAACACTTACAGGTCTATTTTTTTTTTAATTTGCTGAACAAATATGACACATTTTCACCCAACTCTCACAAATGTTGGCCATATTTTATTTCTTATGATTTCCTATGATCATTGGCTCCATCTAGTGGTCATAATGCTGTGTTGCGCTATTTTTACTAATGGGGCTCTTTCAGTAAAAATAGCACATTATGGCCACAAGGTGGAGCTGAGGATTATAAGAAATCACTGTGTCCATTAAATTGCAGACAGAATTTTTCACGGCCGGGCAAATGCTTCGCATATTCATCCAACTATTTTTTTTTTTTTATATATAAAATAGACCCCTTTCGCTTCCTCAGATTTTACACAGGAAAAGGAGGGGTATACCGACCACGACTGTATGGTTAGTAACACGTTGCAGGATGTACTCTTGTGGTTAACAGAAGCCGTTGTCGGGAAAAGACTAAAAAACAAAAATAAATCACCGGGACCAGATGGCTTACACCCGAGAGTCCTCAAAGAACTCAGTCAGGTTATAGCCAGACCATTATTCCTAATCTTTGTAGACAATATACTGACCAGAATGGTACCAGATGATTGAAGAAAAGCCAATGTGGTACCAATATTCAATAAAGGTCAGAGACATATTCCTGGGAACTACAGGTCGGTCAGCCTAACATCAATAGTAGGTAAATTATTGGAGGGGATGATAAGGGAATATATCCAAGAATTTGATGATAAAAACAGTATAGTTCATAGTAATCAGCATGGGTTTATGAAGGGTTGTTCCTGCCAAACCAATCTGCTAACATTCTACGAGCAAGTGAGCTGCCATCTAGATAAAGGTAGGCAATGGCGTCCCTAGGGGGGGACCAGAGGGGGCCCTGGCCCCCCCAACATTATGCTGTGCTCCCCCAAAAATTTTTTTTTTTTTTTTCGCTCGGGCTTCTGCTGGGATAACATAGTCTCTCCTGAGAGGGAGAGCGTCCCCAGTCAGCTCCTGTGGGGGATTCCTCCCCCTCCCTCTGCTCGCTGACACTGCATAATGCGAGCGCTCACACAACCACAGCCGCTTAATCTGCTCCTTTCCCTGCATCCTCATTGGCATGGAGAAGAGCGAGTTGCAGGAAGGACTCCACAAGCACTGTGGGAGGGGGGGAGGGGGGCCCAAGCCTTCATCTCAGTTACTGAAAAAACAGACTGATTTCTCCCGTCCTTAGGACAGGAGAACCAGCCTATAAATTCCGAGAGTGGTGACTGCAAGCTGAGCCGAGTGTCAGTCTATGACACTCTTTCACAGCCCAGCGAGTCCAGCCACCCCCCCTCACTCTCCTCACATACGAGCAGGGAGGAATACAGCTCCTCCTCCTTCTTCCAGTCCCGCCCACACTGTCCCAGCGTGCTGTATCTGAAGAGAGGGGATGTGTGGGCGGGAAATATGAAAATCAGCAGCATTCCAGGCTGTGTGTGAATAATGCCTGAGATTCTAGCGTAGACCATGGGTAAGTGTGTGCACTGCAGACTGCAGTACACTTTAATCACTGAACTGCATTATCTCCATCCCTTCTCTCCCCCATCTGTCTCCCTCCCCCTCTCCTGTTCTTTCAAGACATTCACAATTTACTTTCGCTTTCAGTTAGGCAGGGAATATACAGTGTAAATTTCTTCCCTGCATCCACAGATTGCAGGAAAGAAACTTGCATGATTCCCCCATCAACACAGACAGTGCTGACAGGGGAATATTCCTCCTGCCCAGCAATTGTATTCCCCCGACAAACAGTGATTATCACTAGTGACTATAGCAACCACTAGTGATAATCATAAGAGAATCTGCTCATTAATGGTTCAAATCTCAGCCAGTTCCTGCTGAACCAGCTGAGATTTAAACTGCCTATGGCTGGTCTTAGCTCTTAGGCAGCCCATACATTGATCATTTTTTTTCATTCAACTATTAGGTTGAATGAAAAAAAAGGAAATTATCCAATTCCCCCATCTACACATTATAGGTGGATGGGGGAATGTTCCCAGTGTGGACCAGTGCTGGAACAACCAGAGTTGCTGTCCTGTCCCGGCTATTCACAGCGCTGGTCTCTGTCTCCATGGCAGCGGCGGCAGCACATTGGAACCCAGTGCTGGTTACCTTATGGGGCTGATGTACAGGAGGGCTAGCTCAATTTGTTGTTAGAGATGGGCTGGGCATGTTCAAAATTCCACATGCCAGAGCCTGCCAGAAAGCCCACACTGCACAGCGCTAATCACAGGCAATGAGACATTTCCCGCTCCGCAGCTCCACAGATCAGGAAATGTCTCACTGTCTGTGATTAGCACTGTGGAGTGTCGGCTTCCTTGTGGGAGATCGGGCATGTGGGATTTTAAACACACCCGAGCCCATCTCTATTGGTTGTAGACAGTTGAGCTCCCTGCAGGTTGCTTAGCAGCAGTGGCGCCTTCTCTGACATGCTGATCGGGATGCAATCCAGGTGATGCTCCTAGTCAAATCCTAGTGTTAAATATCAGTGATTTTATTGATCAAAGCCCACACTTTACAGGCATAGAGCCCACATGGCCGCTGAACATACAGTTTATATATATATATATGTGGTTGTACTCTTGATGCTAATAAATACTGTGTTTATTAGATCTGACTGGGAGCATCACCTGGATCACATCCCGATCAGCATGTCAACAGAGAAGGTTATACAGCATTACTGCTGCTAGGTGACCAGCTGGGGGCTCGGCTCTCTATAACCAATAGTGCCAGCCTTCCCCTGCATGCACCCATAATGTCACCAGCACAAAGTCCTAATAGACTGCCGCCGGTGCCAAGGAGACAGATGCCAGACCAGCGCTGTCAATAACAGAGACAGGACAGCTGGGGAACCCCACAGTGGCAGAACACCAGGGCCCGGTGGCAAGACAACCTTTGCAACCCTGATAGTTCTCCCACTGCTTTGGACCCTTATATTTTCTTGGTGTGCTGGTGACATATATCTCTTGTTTTCTGCCACCCTGGTGGGGCCCCAGTATAGTAGGAAGGGAGCTCACTACAGAACATGTGAAAGGGCCCGTTGTGGGACCGTAGTAAAGGGCCCGAGGATATATATATATTTGCATTTTATAGTTGGCCCCCTACTTTTGTCCCTGTCCCCCCATGTGCCCCCCCTAAATATGAAAGCTGGAGACGCCACTGAAGGTAGGCCGGTAGATGTGGCGTATCTGGATTTTGCAAAAGCATTCGATACAATTCCCCATAAACACTTACGCTACAGGCTCTGCATGCATGGACCATATGGTTTGTTCTTGGATAGAAAACTGGTTACAGGGGCGTGTCCAAAGGGTTGTGATAAATAACGTGTACTCAGACTGGTCTGGAGTGGTAAGTGGGGTACCCCAAGGCTCTGTCCCAAGACCAATCCTGTTTAACCACTTAAGGACCGAGCCTCGTTTTGAGATTTGGTGTTTACAAGTTAAAGTCAGTTTTTTTTTTGCTATAAATTTACTTAGAACTCCCAAACATTATATATATTTTTTTCAGACACCTCAGAGAATAAAATGGCGGCCGTTGAAATACTTTATGTCACACCGTATTTGCAAAGTGGTCTCACAAGCGCATTTTTTTTGGGAAAAAATACACTTTTTTGAATAAAAAAATAAAACAGTCAAGTTAGTCCAATTTTTTTTATATTGTGAAAGACAATGTTACGGCGAGTAAATTGATACCCAACATGTCACGCTTCAAAATAGCGCCCGCTCGTGGAATAGCGACAAACTTTTGACCCCTAAAAATCTCCATAGGTGACATTTAAATATTTCTACAGGTAACCAGTTTTGTGTTACAGAGGTCTAGTGCTAGAATTATTGCTCTCACTCTAACGCTCGTGGTGATACCTCACATGTGTGGTTTGAACACCATTTTCGTATGCGTTCGCTTCTGTGCGCGAGCTCGATGGAACGGGGCGCTTTAATTTAGTTTTTCTCTTATATATTTAACATTTAGTTTTTTACTTTTACACTGTCTTTTCATAAAAAAAAAATTGGGTCACTTTTATTCCTATTACAAGGAATATTTGTAATAGGAAAAAAGCATGACAGGACCTCTTAAATGTGAGATATGGGGGCAAAAAGACTTCACATCTCACATTTACACAAAAAGGCAATAAAAAAAAGAATTTTTTTATTTTTTTACCCAAATTTTTTTTTTCCCCTTTAAAAGCATTGGGCGGAAGAGACGTTTGACGTCACTTCCGCCCTCCAATGCTATGGAGCCAAGCGGGGGCCATCTTTCCCTCACTCGGCATCCAGGCAGTGAGGGGAGCGGACGCGATCGTCTCCGCCGCTACCGGCGGGCACGGTAAGCGGCGGAGACGACCGGAATGCGGTGGGAGGGGCCCGATAATCAGGCCGGTCAGCCTAACATCAATAGTATGTACATTATTGGAGAGGATGATGAGGGACTATATCCAAGAATTTGCTGATGGAAACAGTATCAGTAGTAGGGGTACGGTAAGCGGCGGAGATGACCGGAGCATGGTGGGAGGGGCCCGATAATCAGGCCAGTCAGCCTAACATCAATAGTATGTAAATTATTGGATGGGGTGATGAGGGACTATATCCAAGAATTTGCTGATGGAAACAGTATCATTAGTAGTAGGGGTACGGTGCACGGTGGGAGGGGCCCGATAATCAGACCGGTCAGCCTAACACCAATAGTATGTAAATTATTGGAGGGGGTGATGAGGGACTATATCCAAGAATTTGCTGATGGAAACAGTATCATTAGTATTACGGGTACCCCATACTCATTCACATAGGATGGGGGGGCCAGGATCTGGTGGGCCCCCTTATTAAGGGGGGGGGCTCCCAGATTCCGATAAGCCCCCCGCCCGCAGACCCCGACAACCAACGGCCAGGGTTGTCGGGAAGAGGCCCTGTCCTCATCAACATGGGGGCAGGGTGCTCTGGGGTGGGGGGGGCCGCAGGTCGCCCCCCTGCCCCAGAGCACCAAACCCCCCATGTTGAGGGCATGCGGCCTGGTACAGTTCAGGAGGGAGGGGGGCCGCTCTCTCGTCCCCCCCTCTTCCCCTGCGGCCTGCCAGGTTGCGTGCTCGGATAAGGGTCTGGTTTGGATTTTGGGGGGACCCCCACGCCGTTTTTTCGGCGTAGGGGTTCCCCTTCAAATCCAGACCAGACCCAAGGGCTTGGTATGCTCTTGGAGGGGGAACCCATGCCGGTTTTTTATTTAAAATTTGGTGTGGAGTTCCCCCTCAAGAGCAGCACAGCACAAGTCGCATGCCAAAGTCGGATCATGCAAGACTGCGGTCCGACTTTTGATCCGACTTCAATGATAGTCAATGGGCTGAAGTCGGATCAAAGTCGGACCGAAGTAGTACAGGGAGCATTTTCAAAGTCGGACCGACATGTGTCGGACCAGTTAAGACGGCTCCCATAGGGAAACATTGATTTTCACACGTCATGCGACATGAGCTCCCAATGTCGGAGTATCATACAACTTTCATCCTACTTTGCTCTGCAACATCAGTCCTACATTGGTCCGACATCCATCCGACTTTCATGAACAGGATACTACTTTGATCCGACTTTGTGATAGTCTGACTTGTTCTTTGACCAATCAAAACAATCCCAGGGTGAGATAAATTCCTTTTACTGCTGCTGTAATCACCATGTCGGATGTCAAAAGTCGGATGGTTAAGACAAGGATCCTACTTTGATCCGACTTCAATGATATTCAATGGGCTGAAGTAGGATCAAAGTCGGACCAAAGTAGTACAGGGAGCATTTTCAAAGTCGGACCGACTTGTGTCGGACCAGTTAAGACGGCTCTCATAGAGAAACATTGATTTTCACACGTGAGCTCCCAATGTCGGAGCGTTTGTCGGACCAGTGTGAACCCGGCCTGAACCCATCCCCAAGGGGATGTTTAATTTGTTCAAGTGAAATAGCTTGCTACTTATCAAAACCTTTCCTGTTTGCTTCCTTACCAGCCAATATTATATCAGCTACAGTAGTTTCCCACATATTGTATCGCCCATCCAATCTGATCTGAGGACTTGTGTGTTCTTCTTTGGACTTTTTCTTTGTGGTTGTCTGTGAAGCATTCAATAAATGTGTATCAGTTTTATGGTTGCTATACTGTATGTTTATTGTCATTTACATTGTGTACAGTGTGATGCTGGTAGATTTTGGGGTGTTTCTTTTGCAATGTTTGCTATGTTTGTTGGTTTGGCTGCACTACTCACTTTTTGGCATTCTAATATCTGTGGGTGGCCACGGATGAGCGCAGATATAGTCATCCTATTTTTACAGCATGAGAGAGCAAATCAAAGTTGTTGTTGTTCATATTATTATTATTATTATTTAGGTAGTTATATAGCGCCATCAATTTACGCAGCGCTTTACATATACATTGTACATTCACATCGGTCCCTACCCTCAAGGAGCTTACAATCTAAGGTCCCTAACTCACATTCATATACTAGGGTCAATTTAGACAGAAGCCAATTAACCTACCAGCATGTCTTTGGAGTGTAGGAGGAAACCGGAGTACCCGGTTAAAGGGGAGCTCCAGCCCACCCCCCACATGAAAAAATTAAAAGTCAGCAGCTACAAATACTGTAGCTGCTGACTTTTATTATTAGGACACTTACCTGTCCAGGGATCCCGCCATGTCAGCACCCCAGCCAATGTTTTCATTGGCTCTCAGGTGCTGCCGTTGCCATTGCCTGTAAGGGAAACTGGCAGTGAAGCCTTGAGGCTTCACAGCTGGTTCCCTACTGTGTATGCACGAGGCGCTATATGCTTTGTGAATGGCCTGGCGGCGGGGGAAGGAGGATAGGGGCCAAACTTCTGGGGGACCTTGCCGCAGCCAGGTCTCCCGGAATATGGGGCGGGTACCTGTCAAAAACAGGTACCCATTTCCCCTTACGAAAATTTAGCAAATTTGGCACTGGATGGGGGGAGGAAGCAGATAAGTGGAGCTTCCTCTTTTTGGTGGAACGCCGCATTAATTCTGCAATAAAAATTTAACAGTGTCTAATCATGAGATAATTTACGAGGGCGTGTTTAGGGGCGGGGTAGGGTAGGGAATGGGAGGGGCAACTGGTGGCGAATAAATCTTCAGGCTTGGCTAGTAGCAGACATGGGAGTAAGTCACACATGTGCAAGTCTCAAGTCTCAAGCCTCGTACACACGGCCGAGATTCTCGTCGAAAAAAACATGTCGTTTTTTTCGACGAGATTCTTGGACAAGAAACTTGTCCCGGCTGAGTGTACACACGCTCGATTCAAAGAACCCGCGGTTCTTTGAATGGAGCGTACGCGGTGACGTCATCGACTACGACGAGCATGCGCTCGTCACATTCGATGCCGTCGCCGCCATCTTGGTATACCCTACCTATGCCTAGGAAGCTACCGCGCATATGTCGAATTCATTTCGAACATGCGCAGGCTTCCGGGAGGACAGGTAAGTGTACACACACTCACTTTTCTCGTCGAGAAACATGCCGACGAAAATCTCGACGAGAAAATAGAGAGCAGGTTCTCTATTTTCTCATCGAGATTACTTGTCGGTTTTCTTGACGAGAAACCATACACACGAACGAGTTTCTCGGCAAAAAATCTCTGCCAGCAAGTTTCTTGCTGGTTCTTGCCGAGAAACTCGGTCGTGTGTACGAGGCCTCAACCTTCAAGTCTCAAGCAAGTCCCAAGTTACTGTGAGGAAAAGCAAGCAAGTCAAGTCGAGTCCCTGCTAGAAGTCAAGCAAGTCAAGTCAAGTCATTTATTTTGGTCAAGTCACAAATCAAGTCAAAATACTGATCTACCCCATACTGTATAAAAATAATAGGAGGGATAACAATAAATAATATTGGTTATGTGCCCATGCCTCACTGTGCCCAATGCCTCACTGTGCCCAATGCCTCACTGTGCCCATGCTTCACTGTGCCCATGCTTCACTGTGCCCGTCAGCCGTGTACCTGATCGGCGGCATCCCGGCGGCCATTCCAGTATTCTAAAGCCGCACCTCCTCCTCGTCTGTGATAGGCGGAACACTCAATTTCCCAGCATTCAGTGTTCCGCCTATCACGGACATCCGCTCATCCTCATAACACAGACAAGGATAAGAGGATGTCCGTGATAGGCTGAACACTGGCTGCTGTGAAATTGAGTGTTCCGTCTATCACAGACGAGGAGGCGCGGCTTTTGAACACTGCAATGGCCGCCGTCTGTCTGCATGAAACGCTGATCAGGTATGCAGACGGCGGCTTGCGGTTAGTGTTAGTGTTGCCAAGTCATTGCAAGTCATATAGCCCAAGTCAAAGTCAAGTCGCAAGTCATTAGTGACAAGTCAAAGCCAAGTCGAGTCATTTATTGAATTCTGTCAAGCAAGTCGCAAGTCCTCAAGTCATGTGACTCAAGTCCCCCACCTCTGGCTAGTAGCTCAGGACTTGAAATTTTGAGCCCTGGATATACAATACATACACACACAGCACAAGGATGTGTTCACACTAAGAGACGTTTCTCTGGGCTACAGTTCCTCTGAGCTCCACAAGGTGGTTATCTTCTCACTTCTACCCAGACAGGAAGTCTCTATGGAAGACCGAAAGTGAGGTCAGATATACACAGGAAGTGATGTCAGGTATAAATAGGAAGTTCCGGGTGAGAGGCGAGTCGGGAGGAAGTAGAAAGAAGACATTGCTGGAATCGGCAGTAGTTGAGGTAATAAGATCTTATTTTCTATTTACACCCAGTAACCCCGTCATGTCCGTCCTCTTCCTCCATAGTCACTGTGACGTCTTTTATCTCAAGCAGATGATAATACACACATATATAGTGTGGAAACCTAGATTATTATTATACAGGATTTATATAGCGCCAACATTGCTTTACAATATAAAAGGGAGACAATACAGTTACAATACAATAAAATACAAGCAGGCCCTGGTTAGAAGAGCTTACAATCTACTAAAGTGGGGCAGGTGGTACAAAAGATCGTAACTGTGGGGAATGAGATGAGGAAAGTGATAAAAGATTAGTTGGAGGCGAGATAGGCTTCCCTGAAGAGATGAGTTTTCAGGGATCCCCTAAAGGCAGTCAGAGTAGAAGATAGCCCAACAGATTGGGGTAGGAAGATCCAGAGGATGAGAGATGCACTAGAGACAGACAAGGGAGGTAGAGAGCAGGAGGTCTGGAGAGGACGGTTTGGGTGATATTTGGAGATAAGATTGGTGATGTAGCTCGGGGCAGAATTATGAATGGCTTTGTATGTTGTGGTTAGTATTTTGAATTTCATTCGCTGGGCGATCGGGAGCCAGTGGAGGGATTGGCAGAGAGGGGTGGAGGACACTGAATGGAGACCAGTGGAAGGATTGGCAGAGAGGGGTGGAGGACACTGAATGGGGACCAGTGCAGGGATTGGCGGAGAGGGGTGGCAGACACTGAGCGGTTTGGTAAGGTAGATGAGTTTGACAGCAGCATTCATAATGGAGGGAATAGGGGAGGAGCCTATAAATAGGTCGACCAATAAGGAGGGAGTTACAATAGTCAAGACAAGAGATAACGAGGGAGAGAATGAGGATCTTGGTGGCTTCTTTAGTTAAAAAGGGGCGAATTTTAGAGATGTTTACGGAGGTGAAGTCTACAAACCTTTGACAACGATTGGCTTTAGGGCTGAAAGGACAGGTCAGAGTCTAGGACTACACCTAGTAAGAGATGGGATTGATGGTTGCACTATTGACCTTGATAGAAAAATCACAGAGGGGGGGCACAGGTGGGGGGAATATTATCAGCTCGGTCTTAGAGAGATTTACTATAAGGAAGTGGTGCGTCATCCAGACTGACATGTCAGGAAGTTAGAAATGGGAGAGGAGACTGAAGGGGAGAGGTGAGGAGTAGGCAGACAGATTTGGGTGTCATCGGTGTAGAGATGGTATTGGAAGCCATCGGAGGTTATCAAGTGACCAAGAGAGGAGGTGTAGATTGAGAAGAGAACGGGTCCAAGTACAGAGCCTTGGGGGACCCCTAGAGAAAAAGGAAGTGGAGAGGAGAAGACAGAGTTGTAGGTAACACTGAAGGAGCGCTGTGATAGGTAAGAGGAGAACGAGGATAGAGCAGAGTCCTGGAGGCCAAGGAAATGGAGTTTATTGAGACGGAGCGGATGGTCAACAGTACCAAAGGCTGCAGAGAGGTCAAGTATTAGGAGTATGGAGTTCTAGAAGGTGAATGGGAGCAATGAGATGGGTCTTAAGTCGTTCGGGTTGGTGGGGTCCAGTGAGGGCTTTTTAAGTATGGGAGTGATCTGTGCATGCTTTACAGGGGAGGGAAAGAGCAACTAGAGAGGGAGAGATACTACAGTATACTTGACAACTAAGAGAACAAACTCCTCACCCCCCATCCTATTATTGTGTGACCAATACCATCCAAATAATTCTTACTTTAATTTCCCAAAGTTATCCGTCTACAAGGAGACCTGTATAGATCAAATGACGGCACCAATGAGGATGGAGGAGGACCGGAGTCACATGACTGAGAAGATGCTAAATCTCACCCTGGAGATCATCTACCTGCTGACCGGAGAGGTGAGGAGGATTCTGGGAGGTCACATGACATCACTCTTATCTCTATTAATAAAACACAGACCTGACCGGAGAGGTGAGGAGGATTCTGGGAGGTCACATGACATCACTCTTATCTCTATTAATAATACACAGACCTGACCGGGGAGGTGAGGAGGATTCTGGGAGGTCACATGACATCACTCTTAGCTCTATTAATAATACACAGACCTGACCGGAGAGGTGAGGAGGATTCTGGGATTCTAACATGATATTCCTATTGGTTCCTCTATACAGAGATTTCCTCTTGTGAAGTCCGGTGATCACATGACCATCACAGTGCCTCCATGTGACTCCCTAAAACTTGAGAGACACAACATGGAGAAGATTCTTGAAGTCACCAAGAAGATGATGGAGCTGCTGACAGGAGAGGTGAGCGGTGCCGGGAATTCTGGGACATTATCCAGTAACAGACAAGGGATGTGTCTGGATGGTGACTGTATCATTGTGTGTGTCAGGTTCCTATAAGGTGTCAGGATGTCACTGTCTATTTCTCCATGGAGGAGTGGGAGTATTTAGAAGGACACAAGGATCTCTACAAGGACGTCATGATGGACAATCAGCCGCCCCTCACATCACCGGGTAAGAGGAGACTTTATTGTAAAGGAGAGAGCAGTACGGAGGCTCCACCTAGATCCCCCATCATCTGATAAACACATAGAAACAATGTATTCAGTCAGTGTGTGTGTTTCCTACAGATGGATCCAGTAATGGGAACCCACCAGAGAGATGTCCCCGTCCTCTGTATTCCCGGGATTCCACACAGGAAGGTCACACCATCCCCCACCATCATCAGGTAGATGAGGAACAATCACTGATAGTATCATTAGGATCTGTACATTATCTGCATTGTTACCATTGATGTCATTTTTATTATATATTCAGAGTGGAAACCTCGGGGATAATAATATTGATGTTAAAGAAGAGTATAAAGGGGAGGATGAGGAGTATGGGGTGATGGAGGAGTTTTCAGAAGGACACAAGGATATGATGGAGCCACCTAATACCAGGAACCCCCCAGAGAGATGTCCCCGTCCTCTGTATTCCGGGGATTCCACACAGGAAGGTCACACCATCCCTCACTGTTACAAGGTCGGTGGGACGGAGATTATAAAACACACACTTATGGAGACGATGTGTGGATTTCTTATGTGATATCACAATAATAAAGCTTATATCTTACAGATGATTTTCTCTCTCATTTTCTTGATTTAGAGTGGAGATCCAATCGATATAAAATTTGAGGTGAAATCAGAAGAAGAAGAGAGGTATGTGAGGGATGATCAGCAGTCTATGGAGGAGGATGGAATAACGGGGACATTTATAGAGGAGGACACTCCTACAGAGATCAGCACAGGTGGGTCATTAACACTAAATACATTCCTCCACCCATACTGCTCACTGATTGGTCCAGAGTAGGGCGGGGACTGGGTGATATCAGCCTGTAATCCCCTGGTCACTTTCCTGAGCTGTGTTCCCCGTCCTGTATTCCTGTATTTCTCTCGGATAATCTTCCTTCTCTGTGCTGACAGAAAATGTTGATATTTGGGATAGGTGTTGCTCGGCTTAGGCACCTGGGGGATGTGTTTTGGATCTTGGCAAAAGGGGGACCTACTCAATATTAGGTGGATTGTTATGATTTTATGGCCGATCGGTGTATTGTATGGTACATACTCCTGACCCCTGCACTATATACTCTATGTTGTACATTACATACTCCTGACCCTCGTCCTATAATCCCCCCATCACTGTCACTCCTATAAAAGACAGTTCCCGTTGTTTCCTCACTCTCTGACTAAGGTCCATGAATAAAGAAATGAACTGGTAGGAGATCAGAGGACCCATTTACTAGTTACCTTGAGGGGGGAATTGTAAGATCCTCAGTAGGGATGACCTTCGTGTTCGAGTCGAACATACGTTCGTCTCGAACATCGGCTGTTTGATCGTTCGACGAAGATCGAACGATTTGGGCCGTTCGCGCCAAATTCGAGTGACGCGAACGGCCCACAATGCACTACGCCATCGCAGTGTCATCCAGGCGCTGTGATTGGCCAAGCATGCACTGTGACCCCGCATGCTTGGCCAATCACAGCGCCGGCAGCGAGGAGAGCAATGATTGGCCACAGGCAGGATGCCTGTGGCCAATTATTGCTGAGGGGGTTTAGGACACGCCCCACACTATAAAAGGCCGCCAGCGCGGCGGCCTTGTGTAGTGTGTTCCGGAGCAGGGAAAGAGAAGCATAGGCAGGGACAGTGACATTTATTTCCTTTACTAATCCTGGATTCCTTGTGTTTAGGGACAAATAAGGATAGGTAGGGAGAGTGTCAGTGTGTTATTCTGTGCTAAACCTTGTTTGTAGGGACAGAGAAGGACAGTGAGGGAAAGTGTCAGTGTGCTATTCTGTTCTAAACCAATCTTGCTGAACCATATTTGAAATCCTTGAGTTTAGGGACAGAGAGGTACAGTGAGGGAAAGTGTCAGTGTGCTATTCTGTTCTAAACCAATCTTGCTGAACCATATTTGAAATCCTTGAGTTTAGGGACAGAGAAGGACACTCGTGGAAACTATCAGTGTGCTATTCTGTGCTAAATCTTGTTTGTAGGGACAGAGAAGGACAGTGAGTGAAACTGACAGTGTGCTATTCTGTTCTAAACCAATCTTGCTGAACCATATTTGAAATCCTTGAGTTTAGGGACAGAGAGGTACAGTGAGGGAAAGTGTCAGTGTGCTATTCTGTTCTAAACCAATCTTGCTGAACCATATTTGAAATCCTTGAGTTTAGGGACAGAGAAGGACACTCGTGGAAACTATCAGTGTGCTATTCTGTGCTAAATCTTGTTTGTAGGGACAGAGAAGGACAGTGAGGGAAACTGTCAGTGTGCTATTCTGTGCTAAATCTTGTTTCTAGGGACAGAGAAGGACAGTGAGGGAAACTGTCAGTGTGCTATTCTGTGCTAAACCAATCTTGCTGAAGCATATTGCAAATCCTTGTGTTTAGGGACAGAGAAGGATAGGCAGGGGACAGTGTCAGTGTCATTGTTGCTAAGCCTCCTGCACAGTATACACCTGAAGGTAGCCCTTATTGCTGTTTTTCCCATCTCCCTGCAGGCCATCCATTAAAATGTCTGGAAGGCAAACAAGGAGAGGCAGACAGTCAAGAGGCAAAAAAAGAGGGCAAGCAGGCTCTGTGTCTGGGGGCAACAGTGCTGGTCGTGGACGCGGTGCATTGTCATCAGCACATGGCCATGAGACACGCTTGTCCTTCTTTTCGGCAGCTGGACATGTTGAGCCACATCATGCCGAAGACTTGGTAGAGTGGATGACCAAGCCCACCTCATCCTCCTCATCCTCTCTCACCCAGGCTCAGGGTACTGGCAAAGCAGCTGCCAAAGCGTCCTCTTCTCTGGTATCATTATCTTCATTAGTCAATCCTTCCCTAGACCCACCATGTCCTCCTCCTGAGGAGTCCCCCGAACTGTTTGAGCACAGTGTTGGGTACATGCTCCAGGAGGATGCCCAGCGTTTCGAAGGATCTGATGATGATACCCAGATAGAGGAAGGCAGTAGCGTGAGAGCAGAGAGAGGGGATGCTCAAGAAGGACACCAATCTGGCAGTCATGCTCCAGCAGCTGCAGCATACTGCCAGATTGGCTCCAGTGATGAGGAGGGAGGGGATGATGAGGTCACTGACTCCACGTGGGTGCCTAATAGGAGAGAGGAGGATGAGGAGGAGGCACATCTCCAACGAGGCAGGATGCCCTTGGGTGGCCAGCGTATGGGCAGCACACCGACGGAATCACACCGCAGAGCTCCGCCTGTGCAGGGCGCTGCCTCTGCCCGTCATTCAAAAAGTTCTTTGGTGTGGGCCTTTTTTGAGGCGTGTGCATCAGATCGCACAGCTGCTGTTTGCAACATATGTCTCAAGCGTATATCGCGTGGCCAAAACATCAGCCGCTTGGGCACCACATGCTTGATCAGACATATGTTGACCTGCCATGCAGCTCGTTGGCAAGCCTACCTTAAAGACCCACACCAAAGAACAAAGCGGACCTCTCCTTGCACCGCATCAGCTGGGATCTCCAACCCCAGTATACCTTCAGTCCTCTCTGAAACATGCACTGAGAGGAATGAAGGTGTAGAATTAGGTGTGTCACAGCCAAGTACTTGCGGCCACTCTGCTAGCAGTACACCGACGTCTGATTCTAGCAGGCAAATTTCCCTGCCCCAGCTGCTGGACCGTCGAAAGAAGTTCACTCCCAGCCATCCACATGCCCAGCGGTTGAATGCTAGCTTGGCTAAATTGCTAGCGCTTCAACTGCTGCCTTTTCAGTTGGTAGACTCGGCCCCCTTCCGTGAGTTTGTGCAATGTGCGGTTCCTCAGTGGCAGGTTCCCAAACGCCACTTTTTCTCACGGAAGGCGATTCCGGCTCTCTACAGGCATGTGGAAGGCAATGTCTTGGCCTCGCTGGACAGGGCGGTCAGCGGTAAGGTGCATATTACCGCTGACTCATGGTCCAGCAGGCCCATTGGGTCACTCTTTTGGCAGCTGGGAAGGATGCAGGACAAGGTGCAGTAGTGTTGGAGGTTGTTCCGCCGCCACGCCTCCAAAATTCTACTACTGGTTGTGACACACCTCTCTCCTCCACCCCCTCCTCTTCTTCTTCCTCCATGGCCTCTTCCTGTGGTTTGTCCTCGGAACCAGCGGTGCTCCGTAGGCGTTCAAGGTGCTACGCAAGTACGCAGGCAAAAATATGCCATGCCGTGCTTGCGCTGGTGTGTTTGGGGGACAGGAGCCACACTGGGGCAGAGGTCCTGTCTGCTCTGCAGGGGCAGGCCGAGAGGTGGTTGACGCCACGCCAGCTTAAGCCAGGAATGGTGGTTTGCCACAATGGCACCAACCTCCTCTCCGCCCTCCGACAGGGACAACTGACCCATGTGCCCTGTGTGGCTCACGTCCTTAACCTGATGGTGCAGCGGTTCTTGGGCAGGTACCCGGGCTTACAGAATGTCCTGAGGCAGGCCAGGAAAGTCTGTGTGCATTTCCGCAGATCTTATAATGCCAGTGCTCGCCTGGCTGAGCTGCAAAAGGAGTTGAACCTGCCCAAGAACCGCCTTATATGTGACATGCCCACCAGGTGGAACTCAACGTTGGCCATGCTGCAGCGGTTGCACACGCAGCAGAGGGCCATCAATTAGTACCTGTGCGACTAAGGCACCAGGACAGGGTCAGGGGAGCTCGGGTTTTTTTCACCACGCCAGTGGGGCATGATCAGGGATGCATGCACTGTCCTGGCACCATTTGAGGAGGCCACGAGGATGGTGAGCAGTGACAGTGCATGCATCAGTGACACTGTACCTCTTGTCCACCTGTTGGAGCACACGCTGCGTGGAATAATGGACAGGGCACCAGAGGCAGGAAGAGGAGGACTTCCTTGCCTCTCAAGGCCCCCTTTACCCAGACAGTGTTCCTTCTGTCCCACCCATCGCACAGGAAGAAGAGGAGGAGGAGGAGGATTGTGTCAGCATGGAGGTGGAGGCTGGCACTCAGCATCATCAGCAGCAGTCTTTTAGGGATGATTTACAGTCCCAAGAAACCAGTGGACTTGTACGTGGCTGGGAGGAGGTGGCTGCGGATCATGTCGTCCTTAGTGACCCAGAGGACTCCGGACTGAATGCCTCAGCTAACCTACGCTGCATGGCCTCCCTGATCCTGCAAAGTCTGCGGAAGGATCCTCGTATTCTTCGGAAAAAGGAGAGGGACCATTACTGGCTGGCCACTCTCCTTGATCCACGGTACAAGGGTAAGGTTGCGGACCTTATGTTACCGTCGCAGAGGGAGCAGAGGATGAGACAACTCCGGGAGGCCTTGCAGAAAGGTCTGTGCAACGCGTTCCCAGAGACTGGGAGGTTACAAACTCCTGGTCCTGGACAACGAGTTGCTGAGGCTTCGGGCAGTCAAAGAAGGAGCGGTGAGGAAGGTGGCCGTCTGACCGATGCGTTCAGACAATTCTTTAGTCCGCAGCCCCAAAGTATGATCGGTTCCAGCAACCATCGACAGCATCTGATATACATGGTGCAGGAATACCTAGGGGCAAGGTCAGACTTGGACACCTTCCCCACCGAAAATCCTCTGGCTTACTGGGTCTTGAGGATGGATCACTGGCCAGAGCTTGCACAGTATGCAATTGAGCTACTGGCCTGTCCTGCATCCAGCGTTCTTTCAGAACGCACATTCAGTGCTGCTGGAGGATTTGTCACGGATCACAGGGTGCGCCTGTCCACCGACTCGGTTGATCGACTGACTTTCATCAAGATGAACCAGTCTTGGATCACCACCAGCTACCACACACCTGATGCTGATATAACAGACTAATTGATTTTAAAATGTCACATCCCTTCAAGACTGATGCTGATGCTGAGTGCCTGTGCTGTTATGTTGACTGGCTATCCTCCTCCTCCTCCTCAATGATACGATTAATGATGATAGCTTGGAAGATCATTTTGGTTTATGGGTGACGCCACCAGTGGCTAAGGCCCAATTTTTCAGCCCCTGTTTAACAGGGGCGTGTAATTACAATTTTTGATGCAATACTTTGCAACAGGCCTCATTGCTGTGCTCCAAGTACAGTATCTGTGAGGGGTTGCAGTGTTGTGCCACCAGTGCCTAAGGCCCAATTTTTCAGCCCCTGTTCAACAGGGGCATGCAATTATAATTATTGATCTAATAATTCACAGCAGGGCCCATTGCTGCGCCCACCAAGAGTAACTGTCAGGCCTTACAGTGTTGTGGCACCACCATCACCACCACCACCACCACCAAAGGCCCAATTTTTCAACCCCTGTTCAACAGGGGCATGCAATTATAATTATTGATCTAATAATTCACAGCAGGGAGCATTGCTGCGCCCACCAAGAGTAACTGTCAGGCCTTACAGTGTTGTGGCACCAGCACCACCATCACCACCACCACCAAAGGCCCAATTTTTCAACCCCTGTTCAACAGGGGCATGCAATTATAATTATTGATCTAATAATTCACAGCAGGGCCCATTGCTGCGCCCACCAAGAGTAACTGTCAGGCCTTACAGTGTTGTGGCACCAGCACCACCATCACCACCACCACCACCACCAAAGGCCCAATTTTTCAGCCCCTGTTCAACAGGGGCATGCAATTATAATTATTGATCTAATAATTCACAGCAGGGCCCATTGCTGCGCCCACCAAGAGTAACTGTCAGGCCTTACAGTGTTGTGGCACCACCACCACCACCACCACCAAAGGCCCAATTTTTCAGCCTCTGTTCAACAGGGGCATGCAATTGTAATTATTGATCTAATAATTCACAGCAGGGCCCATTGCTGCGCCCACCAAGAGTAACTGTCAGGCCTTACAGTGTTGTGGCACCAGCACCACCATCAAAGGCCCAATTTTTACTACCACTGTTCAACAATTATATGTTATTACAATTCCTGATATAATAGTTGACAGCAGGGCGTTCCAGCACCAACCAAGAGTAACTGTGAGTGCTTACAGTGTTGTGCCAACACCAACTAAGGGGCCTATTTCTGCAGAGTATATACGGAAGGTCCCTACTTTCAAACATCCAACTTACAAGCGACTCCTACTTGCAAACGCAAGAAGACAACAGGAAGTGAGAGGAAATCTACCCCTTGGAAGGAAAATTCTCTCCTGTAAGAATTAATATGGGAGAAAGGTGTCTCCTCTCTACTGATGCTTTATCACCAATCCTTGTTTCAATAAAAACACCACATTTCAAAAACAGTTGTCATTGGGACGGAAAGTGAGGTGAAATGTTCTGAACAGGGGCACAGACAGCAAAAAAAATGTTACAGGGGTGATAACCCTTACCTATGTTTTCCAAAAAGCTTAAAAAAAGGAATTTGCCATGGAGCTCCACTTAAACAATGTAGCTGTTCAAAATTACAAACAGATTCTACATAAGAACAAACCTACAGTCCCTGTCTTGTATGCACCGCCTGTATACGGCTGTTCAGAGTATATAGGTCCTTTTTTATTTTATGTGCGGGGTTCCCCTTAATATCCATACAAGACCCAAAGGGGCTGGTAATGGGCTGGGGGGGGGGGGGTTGATGGGGTAGCTATGCCATTTTTCTTAAAGATTTTCATCCATATTACCGGGACCAGACATTACATTAAAGCCGCAAGCAGTTTTAAATGGCTTTTTTTCCCTTTAGAAGTGTCATTTTGTGCAGGGACAGTTCTAAACACGGGAAACACGTGGCACTTCACAGGCATACTATAGACACCCCCCAGGTACGATATTTAAAGGAATATTTGACTCTTTTTTTTTTTCACTTTATGCATCATTAAAATCACTGCTCCCGGAAAACGTCCGTTTTTAAAACTTCTTTTTGCATTGATACATGTCCCCTGGTGCAGAACCCGGGTTCCCAAACCCTTTTTAGGACAATAACATGCATAATAGTCGTTATAATTAGCACTTTAGAATTCGAACGTTCGCATCCATTGTATTTAATAGGGTTCTAATGTTCGTGCGAACTTTCGGTCCGTTCGCGGGTTCTGGTGCGAACCGAACCCGGGGGTGTTCGGCTCATCACTAATCCTCAGAGACAAAGCTGCCTGATGTGGGAGGAGTCCTGGTTTAGGGGAACCAATCAGCTCATGTCTAGTAATAATCTTTGTATTTCTATTTTAGTAGATGGACGGGAGATGAGGAAAACCTCAGAGGATTGTCTCACTTTGTCTCCAGACTGTAAAGTAGAAGATGAGGACATCACACAGTATAGTCCAGGAGAAAACCCGACTACCTCAAATGTCCATCCGGCACCACACAGTGTAGATGGACCATCGTATTCCTCTTATCCTGAGGAACCTCAGACTGTGCGGGACGGTGCCGGACCATCGTATTCCTCTTATCCTGAGGAACCTCAGACTGTGCGGGACGGTGCCGGACCATCGTATTCCTCTTATCCTGAGGAACCTCAGACTGTGCGGGACGGTGCCGGACCATCGTATTCCTCTTATCCTGAGGAACCTCAGACTGTGCGGGACGGTGCCGGACCATCGTATTCCTCTTATCCTGAGGAACCTCAGACTGTGCGGGACGGTGCCGGACCATCGTATTCCTCTTATCCTGAGGAACCTCAGACTGTGCGGGACGGTGCCGGACCATCGTATTCCTCTTATCCTGAGGAACCTCAGACTGTGCGGGACGGTGCCGGACCATCGTATTCCTCTTATCCTGAGGAACCTCAGACTGTGCGGGACGGTGCCGGACCATCGTATTCCTCTTATCCTGAGGAACCTCAGACTGTGCGGGACGGTGCCGGACCATCGTATTCCTCTTATCCTGAGGAACCTCAGACTGTGCGGGACGGTGCCGGACCATCGTATTCCTCTTATCCTGAGGAACCTCAGACTGTGCGGGACGGTGCCGGACCATCGTATTCCTCTTATCCTGAGGAACCTCAGACTGTGCGGGACGGTGCCGGACCATCGTATTCCTCTTATCCTGAGGAACCTCAGACTGTGCGGGATGGTGCCGGACCATCGTATTCCTCTTATCCTGAGGAACCTCAGACTGTGCGGGACGGTGCCAGACCATCGTATTCCTCTTATCCCGAGGAACCTCCGACTGTGCGGGACGGTGCCGTACCATCGTATTCCTCTTATCCCGAGGAACCTCAGACTGTGCGGGACGGTGCCGCACCATCGTATTCCTCTTATCCTGAGGAACCTCAGACTGTGCGGGACGGTGCCGGACCATCGTATTCCTCTTATCCTGAGGAACCTCAGACTGTGCGGGACGGTGCCGGACCATCGTATTCCTCTTATCCTGAGGAACCTCAGACTGTGCGGGACGGTGCCGGACCATCGTATTCCTCTTATCCTGAGGAACCTCAGACTGTGCGGGACGGTGCCGGACCATCGTATTCCTCTTATCCTGAGGAACCTCAGACTGTGCGGGACGGTGCCGGACCATCGTATTCCTCTTATCCTGAGGAACCTCAGACTGTGCGGGACGGTGCCGGACCATCGTATTCCTCTTATCCTGAGGAACCTCAGACTGTGCGGGACGGTGCCGGACCATCGTATTCCTCTTATCCTGAGGAACCTCAGACTGTGCGGGACGGTGCCGGACCATCGTATTCCTCTTATCCTGAGGAACCTCAGACTGTGCGGGACGGTGCCGGACCATCGTATTCCTCTTATCCTGAGGAACCTCAGACTGTGCGGGATGGTGCCGGACCATCGTATTCCTCTTATCCTGAGGAACCTCAGACTGTGCGGGACGGTGCCAGACCATCGTATTCCTCTTATCCCGAGGAACCTCCGACTGTGCGGGACGGTGCCGTACCATCGTATTCCTCTTATCCTGAGGAACCTCAGACTGTGCGGGACGGTGCCGGACCATCGTATTCCTCTTATCCTGAGGAACCTCAGACTGTGCGGGACGGTGCCGGACCATCGTATTCCTCTTATCCTGAGGAACCTCAGACTGTGCGGGACGGTGCCGGACCATCGTATTCCTCTTATCCCGAGGAACCTCCGACTGTGCGGGACGGTGCCGTACCATCGTATTCCTCTTATCCTGAGGAACCTCAGACTGTGCGGGACGGTGCCGGACCATCGTATTCCTCTTATCCTGAGGAACCTCAGACTGTGCGGGGCGGTGCCGGACCATCGTATTCCTCTTATCCTGAGGAACCTCAGACTGTGCGGGACGGTGCCGGACCATCGTATTCCTCTTATCCTGAGGAACCTCAGACTGTGCGGAACAGTGCCATCCTTCCAACAGATGAGAAGTTTTTCTGTGCCGAGTGTGGGAAGTGCTTCAATTTTAAATCCATACTTACTGCGCATAAAAAATCTCACAGAGGTGAGAAGCCGCATTCCTGTCCTGAGTGCGGGAAATGTTTCCGTTTAAAATCAAATTTGATTGAGCATAAAAGAACTCACACCGGTGAGAAGCCGTACTCCTGTCTTGAGTGCGGAAAGTGTTTTGCTGCTAAATCAAATTATAATGAGCATAAAAGAACTCACACAGGTGAGAAGCCGTACTCCTGTCCTGAGTGCGAGAAATGTTTCCGTACTAGATCCAAACTTAATATTCATAAAAGAACTCACACAGGTGAGAAGCCGTATTCCTGTACTGAGTGTGGGAAGGGTTTCAGTCTTAAATCTGAACTCGGCGAACATCAAAGGACTCACACAGGTGAGAAGCCGTACACCTGTCCTGAGTGCGGAAAGTGTTTTGCTGCTAAATCAAATTATAATAAGCATAAAATAACTCACACCGGTGAGAAGCCATACTCCTGTCTTGAGTGCGGAAAGTGTTTTGCTGCTAAATCAAGTTATAATAAGCATAAATTAACTCACACAGATGAGAAGCCGTACTCCTGTCCTGAGTGCGGGAAGTTTTTCTTAACGAAGTCCGATCTTTCCCTACATCAGAGATCTCACACGGGCGAGAAGCCATTTTCCTGCCCTGAATGCGGGAAATGTTTTCGAGCGAGGTCCAATTTTTACGAACATTGGAGGTGTCACACGGGTGAGAAGCCGTATTCCTGTCCTAAGTGTGGGAAATGTTTTTCACAGAAGTTCAGTCTTAACACACATCAGAGATCTCACACGGGGGAAAAGCCGTTTTCCTGTCCTGAGTGTGGGAAATGTTTTTCACATAAGTCCCATCTTTCCAGACATCGGAGATCTCACACGGGGGAGAAGCCACATTCCTGTCCTGAGTGCGGAAAATGTTATTTACAGAAGTCCCATCTTTCCAGACATCAGAGATCTCACACGGGGGAGAAGCCGTATTCCTGTCCTGAGTGAGGGAAATGTTCCTCACTGAAGTCCTGTCTTCCTGTACATCAGGGATCCCACACAACCCTCGAGGTGTATTAGTGAGTGCGGGAAATGTCTTGTATATGAATGTTGCTGGACATGTGGGGAAGAAGCACACCCTGATATACACCTCAGATATACTCCATGGCTGATCTTCATCATGTAAGAAACAGTTGATAAGGAGATCAGAGATCACCAAAGACATGGATGAAGTGTTGTACCGTGTTGGTCATTGATAGCAGGAGAAAAATAAAAATGGAGTCATTACCTCTCATTGGCTGAGTACATTTTGTGGTGAAAACTCTTGCAAGAGGTCTGTTTTCTCAAGTCGTCTTCCAGGACGAAACACGTTAACCCCACCACTTAGAAGGCGGTCCTCTAGGCCTTTTAAAATAAAAATGGAGTCATTACCTCTCATTGGCTGAGTACATTTTGTGGTGGAAGATTTCACAGACACTTACAGGTCTATTATTTTTTTTTTATTATTAATTGTTAAACAAATGTGACACATTTTCACCCAACTCTCACAAATGTTGGCCATATTTTATTTCTTATGATTTCCTATGATCATTGGCTCCATCTAGTGGTCATAATGCTGTGTTGTGCTATTTTTGCTAATGGAGCTTTTTCAGGAAAAAAATACCACATTATGGCCATAAGATGGAGCTGAGGATCATAGGAAATCACTGTGTTCCTTAAATTATGGGCAAATGCTTTGCACATTCATCCAACTATTTTTATTTTTATTTTATAAAATACCGTATTTATCGGCGTATAACACGCACTTTTTTCCTCTTAAAATGAGGGGGAAATCGTGGGTGCGTGTTATACGCCGATACCCACCTATCCCCGTCAATTCTCCGCTGACTGTGAGCGCAGCGATCGTCGCCGAGATACACATAGCCGAGTGTACTCGGCTTTTCTCGGCTCCGCTCACAGTCACGCCCAGTCCCGCCATTGGACCTGTGTTATGTCCATCATAGGGCGGGACCGGGCGTGACTGTGAGCGAAGCCGAGTACACTCGGCTATGTGTATCTCGGCTCCGCCCAGTCCCTGCGTTCTCGGCGGCATTCGCCCCGCTCGGCGGCGCCAAATTTGAATTCGGCCAAGGCTGCAATGGACACTGGGGGGGGGGAAGGCTGCAATGGACACTGGGGCAAGGCTGCACTGTGACAAGGCTGCAATGGACACTGATAAGGGTGCATTTAAATGTAAGTTTTTTTTCCTTAAACTTCCCTCCTAAAAGTTTTTTTCCCTAAAATTCCCTCCTAAACTTGAGGCGCGTGTTATACGCCGATAAATACAGTAGACCCCTTCGTTTCCTCAGTATTTAGACAGGAAAAGGAGGGGTATACCGACCACGACTGTATGGTTAGTAACACGTCGCAGGATGTACCCTTGTGGCTAACAGAAACTGCTGTCCAGAAAACACTAGAAAACATAAATAAATCACTGGGACCGGACGACTTACACCCGAGAGTCCTCAAAGAACTCAGTCAGGTTGTAGCCCAGAGGTCTCAAACTGGTGGCCCTCCAGCTGTTGTGAAACTACAAGTCCCATCATGCCTCTGCCTGTGGGAGTCATACTTATAACTGTCAGCTTTGCAATGCCTCATGGGACTTGTAGTTTCGCAACAGCTGGAGGGCCGCCAGTTTGAGACCCCTGTTGTAGCCAGATGATTATTCCTAATCTTTATGGACAGCATACTGATAGGAATTGTACCAGCTGATTGGAGAAAATCCAATGAGGTACCAATATTCAAAAAAGGGCAGAGACATATTCCTGGGAACTACAGGTCGGTCAGCCTAACATTAATAGTATGTAAATTATTGGAGAAAAGCCAATGTAGTACCAATATTCAAAAAAGGTTAGAGACATATTCCTGGGAACTACAGGTCCGTCAGCCTAACATTAATAGTATGTAAATTATTGGAGAAAAGCCAATGTAGTACCAATATTCAAAAAAGGGCAGAGACATATTCCTGGGAACTACAGGTCGGTCAGCCCAACATCAATAGTATGTAAATTATTGGAGGGGGTTATAAGGGACTATATCCAAGAAGTTTCTGATGCAAACAGTATCATTAGTAGTAATCAGCATGGGTTTATGAAAGGTCCTTCCTGCCAGACCTACCTGTTAACATTCTACGAGGATGTGAGCTGCCATCTAGATAGGGGGAGGCCTGTGGATGTGGCGTATCTGGATTATGCAAAAGCATTCGATACAGTTCCCCATAAACGCTTACGCTACAAGCTGAGGTCGTCTGCAGGCATGGACCAATAAGTTTTGTTCTTGGATAGAAAGCTGGTTACAAGGGCGTGTCCAAAAGGTGGTGATAAATAACACGTACTCAGACTGGTCTGGAGTGGTAAGTGGGGTACCCCAAGGCTCTGTCTTGGGACCAATTCTGTTTAACCACGTAAGCCCCGGACCAATATGCAGCTAAAGGACCAGGCCCCTTTTTGCGATTCGGCACTGCGACGCTTTAACTGACAATTGCGCGGTCGTGCAACGTGGCTCCCACACAAAATCGGCGTCCTTTTTTCCCCACAAATAGAGCTTTCTTTTGGTGGTATTTGATCACCTGCGGTTTTAATTTTTTGCGCTATAAACAAAAATAGAGCGACAATTTTGAAAAAAAATGCTATATTTTTTACTTTTTGCTATAATAAATATCCCCCAAAAAATCTATAAAAAAACATTTTTTTTCCTCAGTTTAGGCCGATACGTATTCTTCTACATATTTTTGGTAAAAAAAATCGCAATCGCCGTTTATTGATTGGTTTGCGCAAAAGTTATAGCATCTACAAAATAGGGGGTAGTTTTATGGCATTTTTATTAATTTTTTTTTTTTTTTTTTACTAGTAATGGCGGCGATTAGTGATTTTTTTTTTCATGACTGCGACATTATGGCGGACACATCAGACATTTTTGACACATTTTTGGGACCATTGTCATTTTCACAGCGATCAGTGCTATAAAAATGTACTGGTTACTGTGAAAATGACACTGGCAGTGAAGGGGTTAACCACTAGGGGCGCTGAAGGGGTTAAGTGTACCCTAAGAAGTGATTCTTAGTGAAGGGGGCGTGGTTACACGTCACTGATCGTCTGATCCGATGACGGGGAACAGACGATCACTGACATGCCACGGAGAAGAACGGGGAAAGGTTTGTTTACACTCGCCTCTCCCCGTTCTTCAGCTCTGTGACCCGATCGCGGGACACCGGCGGCGATCGGGTCCCGCGGGCGCGGTTACGGAGCTCAGGACCGGGTCGCGAGCGCGACCCACGGCTGGACTCTTAAAGGGCAACGTACCAGTACGTTGATGTGCCCAGCCATGCCATTCTGCCGACGTATATCGGCGTGAGGCGGTCCTTAAGTGGTTAAGGAACGAGCCTCGTTTTGGGATTTGATGTTTACAAGTTAAAGTATTTTTTTTTTTTTGCTAGAAAATTACTTAGAAGCCCCAAACATTATATATTTTTTCAGACACCCTAGAGCAGGGGTGTCAAACTCAATTTCATTGTGGGCCGCATCGGCATTATGGTTGTCCTCAAAGGGCCAGTTGTATCTGTAGGACTGGATGTCCAGAGCACCACACACCCCCTTACACCAGATGTTAAGAGCCCCCCCGCCATCAGAAGTCAAGAGTCCCCCACCCTCTCTTTCATCACAGTTCAACCCCCTTACTTTGTGCTGCTGCCGGGAAGAAGCTGGGGGTGGAGCTGGGAAGCAAAAAGTGCAGGGTCTGGAGGAGGACCAAAGGAGGGTTGGAGCCAGCTGCATGGCGAGACCAGGAGAGGCGGAGACCAGGGGGTGCTGGGGCTAGATCTGTAGAGGCAGAATCAGTTGGCCTTGTCTCTGCTGCCAACTGCTGATATGGGGAGGGGGGAGCAGACATGAGCCTCTCTGCAGCTGCAGAGAGAAGGGCGCGATCTGGCAGAGGAGATCTGTCCTCCTCCCTGCTGCCAACTGGTGAGACAGGGTGGGGGCAGGAACAAGGAGGTTGTCACAGCTGCAAGAGAGGTGCAAGGGCCAGATAAAATGGCCTGGAGGGCCAGATTCGGCCCACGGGCCTTGTGATTGACACCTGTGCCCCAGGGAATAAAATGGCGGTCGTTGCAATACTTTCTGTCACACCATGTTTGCAAAGCTGTTTTACAAGCGCAATTTTTTGGGGAAAAAATAAAAGAAAATTTCAATAAAAAAATAAGACAACAGTAAGTTACCCCAATTTTTTTTTATATTGTGAAAGACAATGTTACGGCGAGTAAATTGATACCCAACACGTCACGCTTCAAAATAGCGCCCGCTCGTGGAATAGTGACAAACTTTTGACCCCTAAAAATCTCCATAGGTGACATTTAAATATTTCTACAGGTAACCAGTTTTGCGTTACAGAGGAGGTCTAGTGCTAGAATAATTGCTCTCGCTCTAACGCTCGTGGTGATACCTCACATGTGTAGTTTGAACACCATTTTCGTATGCGTTCGCTTCTGTGAGCGAGCTCGACGGGACGGGGCCCTTTAATTTTTATTTTCTGTTATATATTTTACATTTTGTTTTTTACTTTTACACTGTCTTTTAAAAAAAAAAATTGGGTCACTTACCCCAATTTATTTTTTTCCCCTTTAAAAGCATTGGGCGGAAGTGACTTTTGACATCACTTCCGCCCTCCAATGCTATGGAGCCAAGCGGGGGCTTTCCCTCACTCGGCATCCAGGCAGTGAGGGGAGCGGACGCGATTGTCTCCGCCGCTACCGGCGGGTACGTTAAGCAGCCGAGACGACCAGAGCACGGTGGGAGGGGCCCGATAATCAGGCCGGTCAGCCTAACATCAATAGTATGTAAATTATTAGAGAGGATGATGAGGGACTATATCCAAGAATTTACTGATGGAAACCGTATCATTAGTAGTAGGGGTACGGTAAGCGGCGGAGACGACCGGAGCACGGTGAGAGGGGCCCGATAATCAGGCCGGTCAGCCTATCATCAATAGTATGTAAATTATTGGAGAGGATGATGAGGGACTATATCCAAGAATTTGCTGATGGAAACAGTATCATTAGTAGTACGGGTACGGTAAGCGGCGGAGATGACCGAAGCACGGTGGGAGGGGCCCGATAATCAGGCCGGTCAGCCTAACATCAATAGTATGTAAATTATTGGAGAGGATGATGAGGGACTATATCCAAGAATTTGCTGATGGAAACAGTATCATTAGTAGTACAGGTACGGTAAGCGGCGGAGACGACCGGAGCACGGTGGGAGGGGTCCGATAATCAGGCCGGTCAGCCTAACATCAATAGTATGTAAATTATTGGAGAGGATGATGAGGGACTATATCCAAGAATTTGCTGATGGAAACAGTATCATTAGTAGTACAGGTACGGTAAGCGGCGGAGACGACCGGAGCACGGTGGGAGGGGTCCGATAATCAGGCCGGTCAGCCTAACATCAATAGTATGTAAATGACTATTTTTACCCGATAAAAGTGATCTTGCACATCGAATCCGTCGCTGAGACTTCTTTTATCTGAAAGCTAACCGCCCGCTGAAGAGGATACCGGGGTTATGGAAGTTATCTGCCACTAATCCTGACACTTTATAAAACTCTGGTCCGGCCACATCTGGAGTATTCCATCCAGTTCTGGTCACCTGTCCTCAGGAGGGATGTGCTGGGGAGAATCTAGAGAAGGGCAACTAAATTAACCACTTCAGCACCGAAAAGGGTGACCAGGCCATTTTTTGCGATACGGAACTGCATCACTTTAACTGAGAATTGCGCAGTCGTGCGACGCTAAACCCAAATAAAATTGATGTATTTTTTCCCACAAATAGAGCTTTCTTTTGGTGGTATTTGATCACCTTTGCCTTTTTTTTTTTTTTTTGCGCTATAAACAAAAAAAGACCGACAATTTTGAAAAAAATTTAAATAAATATTTTTTACTTTCTGCTATAAAACATCAAAAAAAAAGTAAAAAAATCGAATTTCTTCATCAAATTATTCCAATATGTATTCTGCTACATGTTTATGGTAAAAAAAAAAACCTAATAAGCGTATGTTGATTGGTTTGCGCAAAAATTGGAAATTTTTTGGGCATTTTTTACTAGTCATGGCGGCCATCAGCGATTTTTAGTGGGACTGCGACATTGCGGTGGAAAAATCTGACACTGAGTGACACTTTTTTGGGGACCGGTGACACCAAGACAGTGATCAGTGCTTAAAAATATGCACTGTCACTGTACTAATGACACTGGAAGGGAAGGGGTTAACATCAGGGTGCAATCAAAGGGTTAAATGTGTCCCTAGGGAGTGCTTGCTACTGTGGGAAGACAGATATTAGTGTTCCTGCTTAGCAGAAACACAGGATCTCTACCTTCCCTACTAACAGAACGGTGATCTGCCTTGTTTACTGCCCTGTTGCTGCACATCCATGGTGCCAATCTCCCATTCCATTGCATCCCAAAGGTGCTCTATTGGATGAGATGTGGTGAGGAGCGGAGCTGTAGTCCAAGGCAAGCCCAGTACATGGAAATGAGAATTAGAGAGAGGAGCATGATGGCGGACAGCGTGCAAGTGTACTCCTTGTATCCTGCAATGGCTGAGGCACAGGATATGATTCTGGTGGTCACCAGAATACAGCTGGAGCACCGAGGGGGGTTTGCCCTCGGGATGATTGGAGGTGTCAAGAGGCTGTGTTTAGTGTGTCCTAGCTACAGAAGACCCACCACCATGGTCAGAGCCTGGATCATGTGTGGGCACTGTGTGGAGCCGCTTGTGAAGTTGACACCCAGAGAATTGGCACCCGTCACCTACAGTCAGGTTTGTGCAAAGAGCAGCCAGTGAAGGAGACCCGGTCGGCTGGAAAGGGCCGGGAATTGGATGCAGAGAGTGAGGTCGAGTCCCAGGACAAAGATTCCCCCATGAAGGTAAAGTACACCTGTGGCAGGGGCCAGAAGCCCGCCGCTACTCACAGTCTGGGAGGAAACACTACCGAATGGCTCCAAGAAGAACCAGCAGATGTCTTGGAGAGGTCAGCTGTCCTAGTGCACCCTGTCAGCTTTATTCAGGGGAATCTTCTTCAGGTGGGCCAGCAGAAAGTGACAGTGGTTAGGAGATTGATTGGGGGTCACCCAGACTGCAAGCTAAGCTTAGGCCCCTGGAGCCAGAGCCAGATGAGTGGTCCCCAGCCAGCAAGTCTGATGCTGAGTGGGACTGGGGGCTGACACACAAGAAGGACAGCTGGCAGCGGGACTTTCTGTTGAGGTTTCATCCCCAACGCAGGCTGAGTGGACGACTGAAATTGACCAATTGTTGACCTGTGGAGAAGGACTGGAGTTGCAGTTATTTGCAGCATCGAGTCTAGACGGGGACCATCTGGTACTTGGGCCAGAACCCAGGCCCAGAATATTGCATATCAGGACAGGATCGTTAGGTCCCCGCAGTCCTATGCCCTCCCTGGACAGGATTTTTCACGATTCCAGTGAGAAATGCGAAGGAGGACTGCACTAGAATGGGGACTGAGCTACCTGTATGTCCCCGATGATGTCATCATGGATCATGGACATTATCGAGACCACCCGCACCCAGTGGGAAGAGGACCTGGTGTGGAACTTCTTACTCGTCCCGAAGCCATTCAAAGGCTTGGGCTCGCTTGAAGGCTTCAAAGTGTCTTGGGTGGGATGAAGCCTTGAATCCTGTGTTTGGGTCTTGCTGGTGACCTGCAGGCTGTGTGAATGGACAGGTGTGTAGATTCATTATAAGCCAGGTCTGACCATAACTTAAAAATCCCATTTGGAGACAGAGCCTTTGTTTGGAGAGAGGTGTGTGCTCCAGCCAGGAGAGGTGACCCACTCAGGAGAAGGCATCCCATGTTGGAGGGAATCCTTGCCCACAGGACTGGGAGAGTTTAGGCAGCTGTGCAAATCTGGGGAGAGTGAGAGAGGTCGGGGTGTCTGGAGAACCTCCGTCCAGAGGCCGGGGGTGTCAGGAGAACCTCTGTCCAGAGGCCGGGGGTGTCAGGAGAACCTCTGTCCAGAGGCCGGGGGTGTCAGGAGAACCTCTGTCCAGAGGCCGGGGGTGTCAGGAGAACCTCTGTCCAGAGGCCGGGGGTGTCTAGAGAACCTCCGTCCAGAGGCCGGGGGTGTCTGGAGAACCTCCGTCCAGAGGCCGGGGGTGGGCCCATGCAGCGAGGTGCTGCAGCTAAAGGCTGAGTGAGCCAGGAGAACCAGAGAGCTGGGAGCTAGGGCTACAAGCTGAGAGAGCCAGGTGCCTCGATATTCTCTGTTATCTGTTTTAGCTGGAGAAGAACCCCTGCATAGGCAACTGTCTGTGGGCTTTTCGTTTCTTTAGCTAAATAAAAGTGGGCCTCCAAGCCTTAAAAATACAGTTTGGACTGGTGTGGACTTCACTGAAACACATCTATCTCCTACTCCAGGGGTCTTCAAACTATGGCCCTCCAGTTGTTCAGGAACTACAATTCCCATCATGCCTAGTCATGTCTGTGAATGTCAGAGTTTTGCAATGCCTCATGGGATTTGTAGTTCCACAACAGCTGGAGGGCCGTTGTTTGAGGATCCCTGTCCTACTGTTTCCTTTTAGACGATTCCTGAAAACACTCTCCATCAGCCCATCCCCCATAGCTATTAACTTTGGTATCACGTTATCCTCACTCTTAGATTGTAAGCTCCTATGAGCAAGGCCCTCTGATTCCTCATGTAATAAATTGTATTGTGTAGCGACCTCACCCCTCTCTCCCCTTCTCATTCTCGGCTTGTCTGTCTTTGTCTAGGGGTGTTAGTACTGGGGGGGAGGGATGAGATACACCACGGCCCATGTCCTCCATAGTGACGAGGTGAAGGCCAGAAAGATCGGGCTTTGTGTAGGTGTCCCAGAGTCAAATCCTTTCCTCCGTCCCTGACTCCTCCTTTGCTCCTAGTAACCAGAGTTTCACACACTGAATAGGTCCAACACAGTTTTATTCTTTTCAGCGAATAAACATAGAGCACAGTCAAGTTGGGACCTTTGCAACAGTTCAGTATTAATGGGAGTAGGTCGAGGCACAATCCTTTAAAGTATCGCTAACCACTGTGGTGTCACCAGTGGCGAATAGTCACTGCCACTGACTACATATATCTATATCTATATATATATATATATATATATATATATATATATATATATATCTACCTACCCCTTGGTGGGAGTGGAGATGACCCCAAAGGCTGTATTCACACTACGAAACGTTTCTCAGTATTGCAGTTCCTCTGAGCTCCACAAGGTGGTGATCTCACTTCTACCCAGACAGGAAGTCTCTATGGAAGACAGGAAGTGATGTCAGGTACAGATAGGAAGTGATGTCAGGGGCAGACAGGAAGTGATGTCAGGTATAAATAGGAAGTTCCAGGTGAAAGGTGAGTCGAGAGGAAGTACAAAGGTGACATTGCTGGAATTAGCAGCAGAGGAGGTAATAAGTTCTTATTTTCTATTTACACCCAGTAACCCCCCCATGTCCGTCTTCTTCCTCCATTGTCACTGTGACGTCTTTTATCTCCAGCAGATGATGATACACACATATATAGTGTGGAAACTAGGGTTGCCACCTTTTTGTCAAGCCAAACCCGAACACTTCAGCAGCGCATGCCAATTTTTTTTTTTTTTTGTAGTACATTCAATGTATTACCTCTGTACAAAGAAATGCACAGCAATTTTGTGATTAAATAACATTTCTAATCATATGGAGTCAACATAGTTCCACTTCTACATCTGAATCCACAGAGTTTCCCTTTATATCTGAATCTGCAGGAGAGGTGTGCGGAGGGTATGATGGGGGCAGTACTTACAGGAAAGGAGTGTGGTGGGTATGATGGGGGCAGTACGTACAGGAGAGGAGTGTGGTGGGTATGATGGGGGCAGTACGTACAGGAGAGGAGTGTGGTGGGTATGTTGGGGGCAGTATGTACAGGAGAGGACTGTGGTGGGTATGTTGGGGGCAGTATGTACAGGAGAGGACTGTGGTGGGTATGTTGGGGGCAGTATGTACAGGAGAAGACTGTGGTGGGTATGATGGGGGCAGTATGTAAAGGAGAAGACTGTGATGGGTATGATGGGGGCAGTATGTACAGGAGAAGACTGTGGTGGGTATGATGGGGGCGGTATGTACAGGAGAGGAGTGTGGTGGGTATGATGGGGGCGGTATGTACAGGAGAGGAGTGTGGTGGGTATGATGGGGGCAGTATGTATAGGAGAGGACTGTAGTGGGTATGTTGGGGGCAGTATGTACAGGAGAGGACTGTGGTGGGTATGATGGGGGCAGTATGTACAGGAGAGGAGTGTGGTGGGTATGATGGGGGCAGTATGTACAGGAGAGGAGTGTGGTGGGTATGATGGGGGCAGTATGTACAGGAGAGGAGTGTGGTGGGTATGATGGGGGCAGTACGTACAGGAGAAGAGTGTGGTGGGTATGATGGGGGCAGTACGTACAGGAGAAGAGTGTGGTGGGTATGATGGGGGCAGTACTTACAGGAAAGGAGTGTGGTGGGTATGATGGGGGCAGTACTTACAGGAGAGGAATGTGGAGGGTATGATGGGGGCAGTATGTGTAGGAGAGGAATGTGGAGGGTATGATGGGGGCAGTATGTACAGGAGAGGACTGTGGTGGGTATGATGGAGGCAGTACTTACAGGAAAGGAGTGTGGTGGGTATGATGGGGGCAGTACATACAGGAGAGGAGTGTGGTGGGTATGATGGGGGCAGTACTTACAGGAAAGGAGTGTGGTGGGTATGATGGGGGTGGTATGTACAGGAGAGGATTGTGGTGGGTATGATGGGGGCAGTATGTACAGGAGAGGATTGTGGTGGGTATGATGGGGGCAGTATGTACAGGAGAGGACTGTGGTGGGTATGATGGGGGCAGTATGTACAGGAGAGGACTGTGGTGGGTATGATGGGGGCAGTATGTACAGGAGAGGACCGTGGTGGGTATGATGGGGGCAGTATGTACAGGAGAGGACTGTAGTGGGTATGATGGGGGCAGTATGTACAGGAGAGGACTGTGGTGGGTATGATGGGGGCAGTATGTACAGGAGAGGAGTTCGTAGGGTATGGCGGTGGCAGTATGGGGAGGGATTTCTTGCAGTGTCTATGGGGTGACCAGTAAGGATGAGCTCCGGCGTGTTCGCACAGCCCACGTGCAGAGCCCGCCAGGAAGTCGGCACTGCGCTGCGCTAATCACAGGCAGTGAGACATTTCCCGATCTCTGCAGCCGTGCATCGGGACCATGTCTCATTGTCTGTGATTAGCGCAGTGCCGACTTCCTGGCGGGCTGTGCAAACACGCCGGAGCTCATCCTTAGTGACCAAGTAGCGATGTTGGGAAGAGAAGGGAAGTGACCATGGAATGATGACCCTCAGCTGGGGGGTAGGAAGCAGCTCTGAGTGATGTCTGTATGAAGTGGTCTGGGGGGGGTGATACAAGCTGGGGGAGTTGGGGGCTGAGAAGTGGTCAGATAGTGATGTATATAATGTGTAGCGGGGTGCTATATTTAAGGGGAGCATCTGAGTGGTAAATAGGCTCAGATGCACAAATTGGTAGGGTTCATGGACCATTTTAGTTCGTGGAGGATATCAATGGTGTCCAGTTCCCTGTGGCCTACAGGTGGCGCTGTCGCCATAGGTCGGGGTTGAACCACCATTGGAGGGCTGTGCCTTTTGTGTCCCCTCGCGGCAGTAGTACAGCGGGGTGGGGAACCTGCTGTGCATGCCGGGAGAGGGTGTAAAGGGGGCAGACATTTTTCATTCGGGGTTCTCTTTGTCCACGCCCAGGCGCTTTTGGCCTGGGGGTGAGTGATGGTCGTCTCCGGGTGCCCTAGGCACGGAGACGGAGCTGCTGTTCCATCCCAGACACCTTCAGTCTGGGGTGATGTACTTTGGAGAAGGCCCGGGGCCCAGCAACCTTCGGCTGTGGTCCGCTAGGGATCGAGGCTCTCAGGGATCTGCCTTGCGAGGGGACCCGTATCCAGGATAGAGGAGGCCAGGGAGGTGACCCTTTCTGAAGACCCAGCGCAGAGTCGTTGTGACAGAGAGGGCCTCTGGTAACTCTCCGGAGGGATGTCCTTGTCCTAAAAAAGGGGCTAAGTTACTCAAAGAGGGAAGTGCGGGTTCTGTATGTCACAGTGGCAGTGACTTTACGCACACCAGGTCAGTGGCAGTGACTTTCAACTTTTCCACCCGGTCAGTGGCAGTGACCAACCTCATGGTCTGTGCCAGGGACCGTGCGCCAAGCCTGCTCGTGCTAATCAGAACAGGAGAAAAACAGAATTAAGTTTGTGCCTGGACCTCCTCCCACCTTATCTGACCTTGTCTTAACCTGTCTGCTCTCAAAGAGACTATTTATTGCCCTTAAGAATAAATAAGAGTTGGACCTTTCAGTTGGTGTGGACAGTGGCTTACTGGGGAAATACTAAGGACTTGTCTCTGGCAACCTCAGAGACGAGATCAGCTACGGGAGGAATTATTCACTGGCCGCAGGCAGGCCCGAAAAACTAACACCGCTCAACCTCCCCATCCGGGAGGGTACGGGCTTGTGGTGCGGTGTGCCGTGGTCTTTCCTGCGAAAGAGCCAAACACACGTCCGCGTCCATGGGCGTCCGCTGAACTTGTTTCGGGGGGGGGGCATCATTCTTGCGGATAATTCCGCTTCACTCCATGCCCATATAAATATAGCATAGATAATGTACATCTTTCTGTATTGCAATACATCTGTTGCGGCCATATTTTGATCTTGATGAAAACAGCCTTTCTTTCTCGTACATCACGGGACACAGAGCGACATAGTCATTACTAATGGGTTATATAGATACCGTCAGGTGCTGGCACTGGCAACTTCCAAAACCGGAAGTACCCTCCCCTATATAAGCCCCTCCCATCCGGGAGCACCTCAGTTTTTTGCCAGTGTCTAAGGTGTTGGCCAAGAAGAAACATGTGTTTTTCACTGAGCTTGCGTACAGGTTCTTTTGGGCCTCAGTAAGCTATTCCGGATCCGACCAAAAAAGCTTCATAGCTAAACGGTCGGTACCCGGGCCTTGCAGAGAAGAGCAAGGTTTTGCCTGTAATGCTTCTCTTAGGAGAGCTGGACCCTGGGATCCAGAGCTCTGGTCATACCCACGACCAAGATGTTTTCTGTGCAGGGTGCTATACAGGTCCAGGGGAGTGGAATCCTTGGGAACCCGGTCCCTGAAGGTTTGATTACAATGCCTGCCGTGATAGGTGAAGTTTGGGCTTTTGTGGACCAAACAAAGTCCTGCGGCGGGGAACAGGTAAGTGGGGGCCCCCAGGAACTTGGTTCTATTGGGGGACCCCCAAGCCTAATTTGTCTTTCTGTCTGTTACCTAATGGTATTCCCGCAAAATTCTGTGCATGCCTGTAACTACTAAAAAAATGTAATAATTTTTAATGGTGGTCAAGAAAAAAAAAAAAAAAAAATTTTTTTATATATATATATTTAATATATTAGACTGCGGTACCTGTGTTTGTCCACTAGAGGCCGCTGTGGAATGTTTTCTTGTCATGTGGACTAGCTTCTTCTCAGCAGAGCAAAGTCCAGGCAGATGGTGAGTTCTCTTATAGGAAACTGCTTCCTCTGCCATGTTGCAGTGCTCGTCCATCCCCCGGCCTGCGGCAAAGAGGGGCCCTGGCTCCTGTCCCTTGTTACCATATTTGAAATTAGCGCCGAAGGCGCACGTGCCCGCGCGCGTGCACGCGCCTCTATATATAGAGGTGAGCCGGGAAAGGGGGCGGAGCCTGGGGGATGACGCTCTGTGCGCGCCGCAGCGCTTCTGCGCATGTGCGGGCGTCCCAGCAGTTTTAAAAAAACCACAATATTGTAGTGAGCTGGCTATGAAGTACAGAGACAGAGCTGGCAACATTTAAAGGCATACAGCAAGCGGTTGATACAGGCATCCCCTAGAAAGGCACATTAGTAGACACCAACTGTGATATAGCAGCAATTGTGCTAGACTATTCTCAGTAAAAGTGGTGTATTACGGCTGGAATACCTCAGCTTTAGGCTTAGGAATATGCCGTCCAGAAGCTCCGGAACTGAATCTTCCAGGAAGCGAAGGGGGTCTCATCGGGCTCGGAGGATCTTGGGCATACTCCTGCTGCACCAGTCTCCCCTGAAGTTCAGAGGTAAGTGACCGTAGAGACCCCGCAGGGGTACTTGGTACTGTGGCTGTCCTCAGTCACCTGCTCCTGTGTATGTAACAGAGGAGGTTTTTTCCTCAGCTCTGGGAGGATTAGAGAGAGATTGTCATTTATCGCTGCCTCCCTGTCAGGGAAAGCACGCCCGATCTCCGTCTCCTCCTTCAGAGTGCCTGTTAGCAGAGCAACAGTCCCATACAGGGATCGACCTGCCTGAAGGGGATCAGGATGAGGTTGATTCTGTTATAGAGGAATCAACAGTGGGGGAACCTTTTCTCAGCATCTTAAGCTGAAAGATTATGGGTTCAGTCTCTGACTAACATGGTCCGATCAGCATTTAAAAATGCACCTTGCGGAACCATCAACCACTACTGTATCCTCGTTGGGGTCGCTAGAAGCCCCCAGACTGTTTGTTCTTTTCCACTTCACCCTTTACTGAAAGGGCTCATTTACCAGGATTGGGAACGTCCTGAGAAAATATTTATTCCCCCAAGAGATTTCCGGTGGTCTATCCCATGGAGGATAAGTTCATCAAAAAAAAAAAAATGGAAGGTCCCTACAGTGGACGCAGCCATCTCTTGTATGTATAAATCACTGACATGTCCAGTGGATAATGTCCAAATGTTCAAGAACCCAATAGATAAAAGATTGGAGTCCTTATGAAAATCTGCTTGGTGATACAACCAGCAGTAGCAGCTATTGGGGTCTGCTAAGCAGTGAAGGATCAGTTGAAACAGGTCTTGAGGGACTTGACAGATCAGCAGGCTTTGCCCTAGCTGATCTACCTAGAGCCTTAGGCTTTGCGGTTGACGCCATAGAGGATTCAGTCCATCAGGCCTCCCGCCTTACGCTGTCTATAGTACATATGCGTAGGCTCCTATGGCTCAAAAACTGGTCTGCTGAAGCTCCCTGTAAAGAATGGCTGGTTAGCGTCCCATTTCATGGTGAACGCTTATTCAGGGAAAACCTGGACAAATATATCCAGAAAATTTCCAGCGGTAAAAATACGCTTTTGCCGGTTAAAAGCAGAGTTAGAGGTCCCTCTTTAAGAGGCCTGCTTCTCCAGTCCCTGGGGCATCGGCTGTGTAACAGTTCCGACGGTCTCCTCGGTTAAATCCCGGGGGGTAAAAAACAGGGACAGTAGCAGGGTAATGAGAAACCCTGGGTCAGGGGAGGTACAAAACCTCCCCCAAAGTTAAATTCATTGAAGCCCCCACTCAGTCGGGTGGGGGGAGGACTCCAGTTGTTCGCAAGAGACCTGGCGGGACACGATCAAGACAGATAGGTGCTCTCCGCAGTAGGTTTGGGATACAGTTTGGAGTTAAAAGACTCTCCTCCTTCCCATTTTGAGGTCAAACGTGCCAAGGGATCCCCGGAAGAGAGAGTCCCTCCTGTTGGCACTAGAACAACTATTGCTCCAAGGAGTAATTATGGAGGTTCCCCTGGAAGAATGAGGGTTCGGGTTTTACTCAAACCTCTTTACAGTCCCGAAGCAAACGCGGACGGGAGGCCCATATTAATTCTAAAAGGGCTATACAAATTCCTGTATATCAGGACTTTCCGATGGAGTCGATCCGATCGGTGGCCACTGCCCTACAAGGGGAGGATTGGTTAGCCACGATCGACATCAAAGATGCTTATTTGCACATTCCCATCTTTCCAGTCCACCAAAAATTTCTACGCTTTGCAGTAGAAGGGCGCCATTTTCAGAGCCTTACCCTTCGGTTTGGCCACAGCACCACGAGTGTTTACAAAAATTCTGGCCCTTTATTGGCCAATCTAAGAACACAAGGTGTAATGATAATGGCATATCTGGATGACTTGTTGCTGATAGACCACTCAGTGAAAAAACTAGACGTGGTCGTTCACAAGACGATCAAGTATCTGGAATCTCACGGTTGGATTATCAACCGAGACAAGTCAGCCCTAAAAACCAGTCAAAAGTCTGGAATACTTGGGGCTAAGGTTGGATTCAGGCCAGAGAAAAATATTCTTGCCTCGAGGAAAGGTGTTGTCTTTGAAAGATTTGATCCACTTAGTGGGTACAAAAAAGACAGCCGTCCATACGCCTGTATATGAGGCTGCTGGGAAAAATGGTGGCATCATTCGAAGCAGTACCCTACGGTCAATTCCATTCAAGGAATTTGCAAGGGGCCATACTGTCAGCCTGGAACAAAAAAGTTCAGGCCCTAGACTTACAATGTCCTTGTCCCCTTCCGTTCGCAAGAGCCTCCGTTGGTGGTTGGTTCTCCAGAATCTGGAAAAAAGGAAATCCTTCAGTCCGATTTCTTGGAAGGTGGTCACTACAGATGCCAGCCTTATAGGCTGGGGAGCAGTACTGGAGCAATAGTCTCTCCAGGGCAGATGGTCGGATGCAGAAAAGGCCCTGCCCATCAATCTCTTAGAGATACGAGCAGCCCGGTATGCCCTAGTAGCATGGACATCCAAACTCCAAGGGTCCCCTGTCAGAATTCAATCAGACAATGCCACAGCAGTGGCATATATCAATCATCAGGGGGGCACCAGGAGTCGTGCAGCCCAGAGGGAAGTAAATTACATCCTGAAATGGGCAGGAAAAATATGTCCCAGCCATATCTGCGGTATTCATTCCAGGAGTGGAGAATTGGAAGGCGGACTTTCTAAGTCGCCAGCAATTAGGCCCAGAGGAAGGGTCCCTTCACCCCGAGGTTTTCTGGACAATATGTCAGCGGTGGGGAACATCGGATGTAGATCTTCTAGCATCCAGATTCAACGCAAAGGGGGACAGGTTTGTCTCTCGGACAAGGGATCCCCTAGCTTGCGGCTCGGATGCCCTAGTGTTCCCTGGGGATCAGTTCAAGCTGATATATGCATTCACACCGCCACAATGGTTACCTCGATTACTCCGCAGAATCAGGGTAGAAAAGAAACCGGTGATTCCGGTGGCTCCAGCGTGGCCCCGAAGAGCGTGGTACGCGGAGATTGTAAAATTTCAGTGGGGAGTCCTTGGACTCTCCCACGTCGTCCGGCTTTCGCAAGGACCGATATACCACCCTTCCTTACCAGCCCTAGGTTTGACGGCCTGGCTATTGAAGCCCACATTCTAAAAAAGAGAGGGCTCTCTAATGCTGTGGTATCTACCATGATCAATGCCAGGAAGCCGGTATCCAGGCAGATCTACTATAGAATCTGGAAGGCGTACATCGCCTGGTGTGAGGCCAAGAAATGGCATCCACATAAGTACGTAATAGGTAGGATTCTGGACTTCCTACAGTGGGCTGTAGATAGGAAGCTTGCCTTGAGTACTATCAAGGGTCAGATTTCGGCCTTGTCAATATTTTTTCAAAGGCCCTTGGCTTCGCATTCACTAGTCAAAGCCTTTATACAAGGAGTGATGCGTATTAGTCCTCCGGTTAATATTCCCATATGTCCATGGGATCTAAACTTGGTTCTGTCGGTTCTACAGAAACAACCATTTGAACCATTGCAGCATATTTCCTTGGTGCTTCTCACCAGGAAATTGATTTTTCTAGTAGCCATTTGTTCGGCTAAAAGAGTATCGGAATTAGCAGCTATGTCCTGTAAGGAGCCATATCTGGTTATCCATAAGGACAGAGTAGTGTTACGTCCTCATCCAGCCTTTCTTCCTAAGGTGGTATCGAGGTTTCATTTGAACCAAGATGTGGTTCTTCCTTCTTTTTTCCCCAAACCTAGTTCGGTAGAGGAAAAGTTATTGCATTCTTTGGATGTAGTAAGAGCAGTTAAAGCTTATCTAAAAGCCACTGCTCAGATTCGCAGAACGGATACTTTGTTTATTCTGCCGGAAGGCCCCAGAAAGGGTCAGGCAGCGTCAAAATCTACTTTAGCCAAGTGGATTCGACAGGTCATTATGCAAGCTTATGGCTTGAGAAGGAGACCGCCTCCGTTCAAAGTTAGAGCGCACTCCACGAGAGCAGTTGGAACTTCATGGGCAGTGCATCACCAGGCCTCCCTGGCTCAAATCTGTAAGGCCGCAACGTGGTCTTCAGTTCACACGTTTACTAGGTTCTACCAGGTGGACGTTAGAAGTCAGGAGGATGTCGCCTTTGGGCGCAGTGTGTTGCAGGCCGCAAAAGATCCTCATGTCTGATAGCGCTCAGCTTATATATGGTGTATCCCCCCCCTCATTGGGCATTGCTTTAGGACATCCCATTAGTAATGACTATGTCGCTCTGTGTCCCGTGATGTACGAGAAAGAAAATAGGATTTTTATAACAGCTTACCTGTAAAATCCTTTTCTTAGGAGTACATCACGGGACACAGAGCTCCCGCCCCTCTTTGGGGACACTTATTGCTTTGCTACAAAACTGAGGTGCTCCCGGATGGGAGGGGCTTATATAGGGGAGGGTACTTCCGGTTTTGGAAGTTGCCAGTGCCAGCACCTGACGGTATCTATATAACCCATTAGTAATGACTATGTCGCTCTGTGTCCCGTGATGTACTCCTAAGAAAAGGATTTTACAGGTAAGCTGTTATAAAAATCCTATTATACTGTAGCCACAACACAGATGTATTGCAATAGATTGCAATACAAAAAGATGTACACAGTGGTGTCGTGGCATAGGCACTGCTGTTACCTGTAGTTCTTCAGCGATAGGGCAGGCACTGGCAGCGTATTCAGTCTCTCGTCTTGGCCACTGCACGCCACGCACCCGTGGGAGGAGCCGTCACCACGCCGGCCGGATTGGCATAGGCACATTTACACAGGCAGAGGCAGGCTGAGGCAGCAGCCAATCACGGAACAGCCAGGTCAGGGTCACGGTGATGTTAAGCAGAGGCCCGAGCAGCAGAGCCAATCCGATGCTCGGGCCAGGGGTGAAGAGGGAGGGACAGATAGTCGGAAAAGACTGAGAGCAGCCCCAGTCCCCAGGCCAGCAGCAGTCTGCAGACTTGGTAAAAAAAAGTCCACGGTTGCCACGGAGGTGGCCGCGGAGGCCATTTCAACACAGGGGGCAAGTGTGTCTTCACTCTGACTTTCAGGGGGGGGACAATTGACCCCCCTTGCCCTATGGAGCGGGTGCCCATGTCTGCGTCACATCCGGTTAGCGAGGTCCGAGCAGTGGAACGCACGCCGAGACTAAGATTTGGTCTGACCCGCTGGCGTGACTTCTATGGGACTTCTTTGTACCCGTATGTGGCTTGTACAGGCTTTACTCCCTTGCGACACTACAAATTAGAAGGGAGTGAGTCTAGGGCCTATTAAGTTTTAATTTGATCAGTATTTTTAATAATTTTTTAATAAAAGCGATTTTACGCTATGGAAGCCCTTTTTTGTGGTTCATCCCTGAGGATTTGAAAGGTGATTATAACCGGGCAGATATCGAGGAGGAATGAAAAGACGTGGAATAACCTAAGAAGCAGAGGACCGATTATTGGGAACATCTGAGGTGCCTTTGACCCCTGCAGGGGTACATCAATCTGGTGAGTGGGGACCCATACGAGAGGGGAGCACCAAAGTCACCCCTCTTTTTTTTTCTGCATGTCGGAGGATTCTACCACTGGCAATATAACATCACCAAAGTCACTGAATAACAAGCTCTAAGGATATCTGAACTTTCTATGTCAGCGAATTGAATTTAACTCTGTTGAGCCATTATTCACCTATGAGGAATATATTTTTTTATGGAAGTGATAAGGGATTCACTCTCACTGTTATTAATTTGTTAAATCATATCATGTTCACAGTGGTTTATTTAATTGATTGAGGTTAAAGGTTCACCCGCAGGGGATATATTTGTATATCTGGCAGCTCCGACCTGGGGCCGTGACCAGGGAATCACATACGGAGGATTCGGTTTAAGGAAATGTAATTTAATTGGAACACTAATAAGCAGATACAGCACTATGCCGTTGAACTGTATGATTTATGCCATAAGGAATTCACACATATAATAATAATTATTATTATTATTATTAATATTTTATTTATTATTTTTTTTGATCACTTATTTTTTTGATCACTTATTGTGCACAGCAGTGTGAAACACAGGATAGTTGTCTCATACATATATCTCTATCACACACACTGACACAGGAACAGCAGAGGATACATATAAAAGGGAGATTATTCACATGCACAGATGCTAAAATATTTATTATTTTTATTCACCAAGAGTGTGGTTTACTGTTTTGGAATTTCTAGGCTGTTGTTTACAGAGCACACAGCCTATAATTCCTGTGCTATCTAAGCACACACTTTAGATTCATCTTTTTGCAATAATGCTATCTTTAGCTAAGTTTGCTAAGATCCACTCACCGTCCATTCGTCCCATCATTCATCCCAAAAAGGCAGCACCACAAAAGCTATGTTCTCATCTCAGCATACCAGCATAGTGTGTCTGGGAGCTGTGTGTCTCTCCTTTTATTAAAATCAGCACAGAATTAAAATCCCAACAGGAAGTGATGTCACAGCATGTGATCCTCACTAAAGAAGTTACCAACAGGAAGTGATGTCACAGCATGTGATCCTCACTAAAGAAGTTACCAACATGAAGTGAGGTCACAGCATGTGACCTTCACACAGGGAAAATGACAAGGACATCCCTTCCAACAGTAGATGCCATACATGAATCCCACTCAAGAAATATAGTTTAAAGGATTCAATACAATAATACATACAATGAATACAATAACGTATGATGGCTAAAGTTACCGTTGATAGGAATTCTTATTCTGCGCTATTCCATAGAATAACGCATATTAAGATTATACTATTATTGAATGGGGGAGGGAGGCTATCTGCAGACGCGCACTACGAATCCCAATCAATGTTGATCAGACACAGCAGAGACAAGAGCACGCATCTGCTCATAACCAATGATGTTGTTGTTGCAGAGCGAGGACATCCCCTCCTCAACGATCGCCCATGCTAATGCACAGAGGGCCCCCGTCGGTGGGCATATCCGCACCCTGCAAACATCACACTACAACCTCAAGACGTTTTCCCCTATCAGACGGGATTCAACCAGCCTCAGACTACCCCAATCAGCTCTTTTAGAGCGGGTTGCGGAAGTACTAACACTGGGTGACACTATGACAATACATATTAAATACATCTCCATAAAAATCTCCACAACATTTACTATATATAATTTCAGGAGCACATAATATTGCCAATAGGGCAATTGGTTTTATTGGTTGGAAGCATTTACAAATACAGTCATACTCCTATTAAAAATTATCATCCCATAGGTCCCAACTGTAATTACATTATCAGTTGGTATAGGAAGGGGAGTGCCCCCAGGGGATCGGCACCCACCACATCCTTTAAAAAAGAAAGGGGTCCAGATTGAAATCCCGAATCCTTGAAGCAGCGCCACTACCCCCTCATTCTATTTATTATACCCAAACAATAGAAGAAAAGCAGGTAAAGGCTGGGGTGGGTGCGCTACACATGAAAAAAAGCTCATCCACTACTATATACAACAATACTGCTCAATGAAAACTATAAGAAGTACATATCTATATACTGTAACCCCCCCAATCACCGCACTGTTGATTGGGGGGGGGTTTCAGTCAGAGATCAGAGAGACCCTGCCTGCAGGAGACTGGAGGGGGGATACAGAAAGGAGCTTCGGATCCTCAACACACACCACAGGCACAGTGTATATAGAGGAAATGCCTCTTCTGCTGTCTCCACAGTGGCAGGTGTTCTAATGTTCTCCCCTGCCCGAATGGTCTATCCCTGGTCTGCTCTGAGTAATGTGCCCGGGTGTGAAGCAGTACAAAACCCGGGCACATAATTCAAGACCCGTACTGTCTGGGTGAATCCCGGACAGGTGGAAACCTAGATTATTATTATACAGGATTTATATAGTGCCAACATTTCTTTACAATATAAAAGGGAGACAATACAGTAAAATAAAAGAGGGTTAATAGGGCCCTGGTCAGAAGAGCTTACAATCTACTAAAGTGGGGCAGGTGGTACAAAAGGTCGTAACTGTGGGGAATGAGATGAGGGAAGTGGTAAAAGATTAGTTGGAGACGTGATAGGCTTCCCTGAAGAAATGCGTTTTCAGAGATCACATGAAGGCAGCCAAAGTAGGAGATAGCTGGACAGATAGGGGTAGGGAGATCCATAGGATGCTAGATGAGCATGATAGGTGAAGACAAGGGAGGTAGAGAGCAGGAGGTCTTGAGAGGACGGTTTGGGGGATATTTGGAGACAAGATTGGTGATGTAGCTCGGGGCAGAGTTATGAATGGCTTTGGGGTGATGGGAAGCCAGTGCAGGGATTGGCGGAGAGGGGTGGAGGACATTGAATGGAAGCCAGTGGAAGGATTGGCAGAGAGGGGTGGAGGACATTGAATGGAAGCCAGTGGAGGGATTGGCGGAGAGGGGTGGAGGACACCTGAATGAAGACCAGTGGAGGGATTGGTAGAGAGGGGTGGAGGACACTGAATGGAGGTCAGTGGAGGGATTGGTAGAGAGGGGTGGAGGACACTGAATGAAGGCCAGTGGAGGGATTGGTAGAGAGGGGTGGAGGACACTGAATGAAGGCCAGTGGAAGGATTGGCAGAGAGGGGTGGAGGACACTGAATTAAGGCCAGTGGAGGGATTGGCAGAGAGGAGTGGAGGACACTGAATGGAGGCCAGTGGAAGGATTGGCAGAGAGGGGTGGAGGACACTGAATGAAGGCCAGTGGAAGGATTGGCAGAGAGGGGTGGAGGACACTGAATGAAGGCCAGTGGAAGGATTGGCAGAGAGGGGTGGAGGACACTGAATGAAGACCAGTGGAGGGATTGGCAGAGAGGGGTGGAGGACACTGAATGAAGGCCAGTGGAAGGATTGGCAGAGAGGGGTGGAGGACACTGAATGGAGACCAGTGGAGGGATTGGCAGAGAGGGGTGGAGGACACTGAATGAAGGCCAGTGGAGGGATTGGCAGAGAGGGGTGGAGGACACTAAATGGAGACCAGTGGAAGGATTGGCAGAGAGGGGTGGAGGACACTGAATGGAGACCAGTGGATGGATTGGCAGAAAGGGGTGGAGGACACTGAATGGAGGTCAGTGGAGGGATTGGCAGAGAGGGGTGGAGGACACTGAAAGGAGACCAGTGAAAGGATTGGCAGAGAGGGGTGGAGGACACTGAATGGAGGCCAGTGGAAGGATTGGCAGAGAGGGGTGGAGGACACTGAATGGAGGCCAGTGGAGGGATTGGCAGAGAGGGGTGGAGGACACTGAATGGAGGCCAGTGGAGGGATTGGCAGAGAGGGGTGGAGGACACTGAATGGAGGCCAGTGGAGGGATTGGCAGAGAGGGGTGGAGGACACTGAATGGAGGCCAGTGGAGGGATTGGCAGAGAGGGGTGGAGGACATTGAATGGAAGTCAGTGGAGGGATTGGCAGAGAGGGGTGGAGGACACTGAATGAAGGCCAGTGGAGGGATTGGCAGAGAGGGGTGGAGGACACTGAATAAAGGTCAGTGGAAGGATTGGCAGAGAGGGGTGGAGGACACTGAATGGAGGCCAGTGGAAGGATTGGCAGAGAGGGGTGGAGGACACTGAATGGAGGCCAGTGGAAGGATTGGCAGAGAGAGGTGGAGGACACTGAATGGGGACCAGTGCAGGGATTGGCAGAGAGGGGTGGAGGACACTGAATGGAGGCCAGTGGAAGGATTGGCAGAGAGGGGTGGAGGACACTGAATGGAGACCAGTGGAGGGATTGGCGGAGAGGGGTGGAGGACACTGAATGGAGACCAGTGGAAGGATTGGCAGAGAGGGGTGGAGGACACTGAATGGAGGCCAGTGGAAGGATTGGCAGAGAGAGGTGGAGGACACTGAATGGAGACCAGTGGAGGGATTGGCGGAGAGGGGTGGAGGACACTGAATGGAGGCCAGTGGAAGGATTGGCAGAGAGAGGTGGAGGACATTGAATGGAAGTCAGTGGAGGGATTGGCAGAGAGGGGTGGAGGACACTGAATGAAGGCCAGTGGAAGGATTGGCAGAGAGGGGTGGAGGACACTGAATAAAGGTCAGTGGAAGGATTGGCAGAGAGGGATGGAGGACACTGAATGGAGGCCAGTGGAAGGATTGGCAGAGAGGGGTGGAGGACACTGAATGGAGGCCAGTGGAAGGATTGGCAGAGAGAGGTGGAGGACACTGAATGGGGACCAGTGCAGGGATTGGCAGAGAGGGGTGGAGGACACTGAATGGAGACCAGTGGAAGGATTGGCAGAGAGGGGTGGAGGACACTGAATGGGGACCAGTGGAAGGATTGGCAGAGAGGGGTGGAGGACACTGAATGGGGACCAGTGCAGGTTGGCGGAGAGGGGTGGCAGACACTGAGTGGTTGGTAAGGTAGATGAGTTTGGCAGCAGCATTCTTGATGGAGGGAAGAGGGGAGGAGCCTATGGATGGGTCGGCCAATGAGGAGGGAGTTACAATAGTCAAGACAAGAGATAACGAGGGAGAGAATGAGGATCTTGGTGGTTTCTTTAGTTAAAAAGGGGTGAATTTTAGAGATGTTTACGGAGGTGAAGTCTACAAACTTTTGACAACGATTGGCTTTGGGGCTGAAAGGACAGGTCAGAGTCTAGGATTACACCTAGTAGTCTGGCATAAGAGATGGGATTGATGGTTGCACTATTGACCTTGATAGAAAAATCACAGAGGGGGGCACGGGTGGGGGGAATATTATCAGCTCGGTTTTAGAGAGATTTACTATAAGGAAGTGGTGCGTCATCCAGACTGATATGTCAGTAATGCCGCGTACACACGACCATTTTTCTCGTCGGGAAAATTTTTATTTTTTCTCTTTGACGAGAAAAACGCCCGTGTGTGGGCTTTTGATCATTTTTCTCGACGAGAAAAACGGCATTAATCACGACGAGAAAAATTAGAACATGCTCTAATTTTTCTCGTCGTGATTCACGGCATTTTTTTCCGCGGGAGTTTTCCCATAGGGAAACACTGCAGGGGAGCCCACACACGGTCGTTTTTCTCAACCAAGAGAAAAAATGTTGGGAAAACCGGCCGCGTGTAGGGGAACAAGCCGTTCCTCGTTTTTCCCGTCAATTTTCTCGACGGTGAAAACACCGTCGAGAAAATCGATCGTGTGTACGCGGCATGAGTTAGAAATGGGAGAGGAGACTGAAGGGGAGAGGTGAGGAGTAGGCAGACAGATTTGGGTGTCATCGGTGTAGAGATGGTATTGGAAGCCATGGGAGGTTATCAAGTGACCAAGAGAGGAGGTGTAGATTGAGAAGAGAACGGGTCCAAGTACAGAGCCTTGGGGGACCCCTAGAGAAAGAGGAAGTGGAGAGGAGGAGACAGAGTTGTAGGTAACACTGAAGGAGCGCTGTGATAGGTAAGAGGAGAACGAGGATAGAGCAGAGTCCTGGAGGCCAAGGAAATGGAGTTTATTGAGACGGAGCGGATGGTCAACAGTATCAAAGGCTGCAGAGAGGTCAAGTAGTAGGAGTATGGAGTGGTGCCCATTGGTTTTAGCAGTAAATCGTTACTGAGCTTTAGTAGGACAGTTTCTGTGGAGTGCTGCGGGCGAAAGCCAGACTGTAGGGGGCCAAGAAGGTTATTTTCAATGAGGTAGGAGCTAAGGAGGTTGTAGACCGAGAGTTCTAGAAGGTGAATGGAAGCAATGAGATGGGTCTTAAGTCGTTCGGGTTGGTGGGGGTGAGGTAAGAGCTTAGGCAGTTGTAGACCAAGTTTTCTAGAAGTTTAGAGGTGAACGGGAGCAGTGAGATGGATCTTAAATCGGAGGTTCCGCGGTCCATACTTTTTTTTGTTTTTTTTTCAGTGCATTCGATGCTACTACTTATGCATGTGTAGTACTCACTTGTCCAGTGCTGCGAAACATCCCCCCTCCGTTTTCGTAACAAATAAACCTTTATAAAATAGCTTCCTGGATTTTCCATTTTGCTTGTGGGCATCTTGAAGCCCACAAGCATAGTCTTCCGGGTAGCGGTGAATGCGCTTCTCCCGGCATTCACCGCTAGATCTCGTGCATGTGCAGTGGTTGACGGCGAGCAGCGCCGTCAACACTTCCTGGTTGCCATCACAACGGGCGTCAACATTAAAAGTACACGCCCCCGTTGTGATGCCATTCACAAATAAATAAACAGCAGGGGCGGCTCAGAACACTCTCCGGACATTCAGCTGTGCAGGTAATGTATTTTTCTCCCTCTAGCATGAGGACGTGCTAAATGGTCTACACTATATAGAATATAGACAAATTTATTAGTAAAAATACTGATATTTTAGAGTGATTATATATATATATATATATATATATATATATATATATATATATATATATATATATATACATACATACACGTATCATTGTATTATATATAATTATTTATAAATACATATGTATATACAAATAATTATATTTAATAAAATAATACATGTGTATAAATAAATATATATATATATATATATTCTCTTTAAACTATACAAAAATAATTAAAAATATTAAAAATTATTTAATTATGTTTATCCATCTATATTTTTTTATATATACTTATATGTATATGTATGTATGTGTGTGTGTATATGTATGTATGTGTATATATATATATATATATATATATATTAGCTACAATGTCATTATTTTTACATAGATATTTGACTGCACTAAGCACTGACCTTTAAATGTTTGGTTAGCTGCCACTTATCCTACAGAGAGATAAGATAACATACAAAGCTTGGACACAATTAGTATCAGGTTAGAAAAGAAAAAAAAAGACATTTAGCCTGCCTAATTTTAACTGAAATGGCCGTGTCAGTTATATATATATATTTTTATGTATATTAACATTATATAATATATATATATATATATATATATATATATATATATAGACATCATTTATATACACACACATACGTACGTACGTACGTACGTATGTATATGTATATATATATATATATATTTTTTTTTTCAAATTGAATAGCCCTTTAATGGAAAAATTTGGAACTCTAAATGTGTGTATTTATCAGACCAACCTGATACTAATTGTGTCCAAGCTTTGTATGTTATCTTATCTCTCTGTAAGATAAGTGGCAGCTAACCAAACATTTAAAGGTCAGTGCTTAGTGCAGTCAAATATCTATGTAAAAATAATATACAGATATTTTGTATGTGTGTGGAGAGTTAAAGAGAGAGAGAGAGTTAAAGAGAGAGAGAGAGTTAAAGAGAGAGAGAGTTAAACAGAGAGAGAGTTAAAGAGAGAGAGAGAGTTAAAGAGAGAGAGAGTTAAAGAGAAAGAGAGAGAGTTAAAGAGAGAGAGAGAGTTAAAGAGAAAGAGAGAGAGTTAAAGAGAAAGAGAGAGAGTTAGGGAGGGAGAGAGAGAGTTAGGGAGGGAGAGAGAGAGAGAGGGAGGGAGAGAGAGTTAGGGAGGGAGAGACGGAGAGATAATAAATAAAGTGAAATAGAGAGGATAAAAAGATGAATAGCAAAGAAAACACAGGGCAAGTGAAGTAAAGGGACGGTGATCGTATAAAGAAATGAACAAATAATCACAAAATATACCAAGAGTACTAATATGATATTGTTGCATGGGTTTGAAAAATTCAAATCCACTTGTCTGTGCAATCTAGGGAATAAAAAAAATGTTAATTGTGTATTAAAATAAATAAAAATATTGAAATAATTTATACATATATATGTAATTATTTAAAATAATATATTTTTTTAATATGTGATATTTAAGTTTTTTTAAACAAACAAACACATATATATACACATAAATAAACACACAAACACACACACACACACACACACAAATATACCTTTATAAAGTAATTAGATATTAATCGAGTGAAATATCGAGATAATAAGTCTCATTAAAAAAAATTGCATACTATTATATATACACATTAATAGACATTTTATATATATATATATATATTTATATTTATATACACACACACACACACACATAAAAATTGATATATACACACACATTCTCCCCATCACATAAACACAATAAAAAAGTATTAAAAATGTTAAAAAAAAAATGATTTCTACTAAAAATAATATATTTATATTTATTGCCTCAAAAAATCATAATAAAAATCATAATAAAAAAAATATATTTGATAAAATTTAATTTATTTCTTAAAAAAAAAAAAGGTTAGGCATATGTTTATATTCATGCTAACAGGGAATGGTTAAAGCAATGTTTTAAAATGTAGGTGAACCTCCGCTTTAGGTCATTGGGGTTGGGTGGGGTCCAGTGAGGGCTTTTGAAGTATAGGAGTGATCTGCGCATGCTTTAGAGGGGAGTGGAAGGAGCCACTAGAGAGGGAGGGATGAAAGATGTGAGTGAGGGAGGATACAATAAGAGGGTGACTGTAGAAGTTGCGAGGGAACAGGATCCAGGGGGACAATTGGTTAGGTGGGCATCTGAGAAGTTTTGGAACCTCTTTAGTAGTAGACGGTAGACACGTGCACACGGAAATATTTTGTTTCGGAATTTCGTTTTTTGTCCGAAAAATACATTTATTTAGTTACTCCCGAAATTCGTTTTTATTTATTTCGTTTTTCGTTAGAAGCAGCGAAACTGTACGACGCCGCAATCGTACATTTCTGGTCCAATGTTCCGCCTACGAGCTATAGAAGAATTCTAATGTTGTATGACACTAGTAATAATTCTATTTATTAATTATTATTACTAGTCAATCAACATTCGAATTCTTCTATAGCCTATGGGCCGAGCATGTGACCAGAAATGTACGATTGCAGCGCCGTACAGTTTAGCTGCACCGTCGAATCTTCTTAGATCTTTCGACAGACACCATAAGCCTTCAATGACAGATTCAACGTTTGTATGTTTTTCGATGCTTCGTCGAATCTTCGTCGTTCATGTTGAATTGTCAAGTTAGTTCTATTTTACTGCTCCTCCTCTTTGGTTACAATCAGCCAATAACATTCATCATCATCATCATTATTTTTATTTTACTTCCCCCACCCAATTCCAGCAGCGATCTTTTCTCTCTATAATGTCGGATCTTTTCTCTCTATAATGTCGGATCTTTTCTCTCTATAATGTCGGATCTTTTCTCTCTATAATGTCGGATCTTTTCTCTCTATAATGTCGGATCTTTTCTCTCTATAATGTCGGATCTTTTCTCTCTATAATGTCGGATCTTTTCTCTCTATAATGTCAAATCTTTTCTCTCTATAATGTGGAATCTTTTCTCTCTATAATGTCGGATCTTTTCTCTCTATAATGTCGGATCTTTTCTCTCTATAATGTCGGATCTTTTCTCTCTATAATGTCGGATCTTTTCTCTCTATAATGTCGGATCTTTTCTCTCTATAATGTCGGATCTTTTCTCTCTATAATGTCGGATCTTTTCTCTCTATAATGTCGGATCTTTTCTCTCTATAATGTCGGATCTTTTCTCTCTATAATGTCAAATCTTTTCTCTCTATAATGTGGAATCTTTTCTCTCTATAATGTCGGATCTTTTCTCTCTATAATGTCGGATCTTTTCTCTCTATAATGTCGGATCTTTTCTCTCTATAATGTCGGATCTTTTCTCTCTATAATGTCGAATCTTTTCTCTCTATAATGTCGGATCTTTTCTCTCTATAATGTCGGATCTTTTCTCTCTATAATGTCGGATCTTTTCTCTCTATAATGTCGGATCTTTTCTCTCTATAATGTCGGATCTTTTCTCTCTATAATGTGGAATCTTTTCTCTCTTTAATGTCGGACCTTTTCTCTCTATAATGTCGGATCTTTTCTCTCTATAATGTGGAATCTTTTCTCTCTATAATGTCGAATCTTTTCTCTCTATAATGTCGGATCTTTTCTCTCTATAATGTCGGATCTTTTCTCTCTCTATAATGTCCAATCTTTTCTCTCCTATAATGTCGGATCTTTTCTCTCTATAATGTGGAATCTTTTCTCTCTATAATGTCGGATCTTTTCTCTCTATAATGTCGGATCTTTTCTCTCTATAATGTCGGATCTTTTCTCTCTATAATGTGGAATCTTTTCTCTCTATAATGTGGAATCTTTTCTCTCTATAATGTCAGATCTTTTCTCTCTATAATGTCGGATCTTTTCTCTCTATAATGTCAAATCTTTTCTCTCTATAATGTGGAATCTTTTCTCTCTATAATGTCGGATCTTTTCTCTCTATAATGTCGGATCTTTTCTCTCTATAATGTCGGATCTTTTCTCTCTATAATGTGGAATCTTTTCTCTCTATAATGTCGGATCTTTTCTCTCTATAATGTCGGATCTTTTCTCTCTATAATGTCGGATCTTTTCTCTCTATAATGTCGGATCTTTTCTCTCTATAATGTCCAATCTTTTCTCTCTTTAATGTCGGATCTTTTCTCTCTATAATGTCGAATCTTTTCTCTCTATAATGTCGGATCTTTTCTCTCTATAATGTGGAATCTTTTCTCTCTATAATGTCGGATCTTTTCTCTCTATAATGTCGGATCTTTTCTCTCTATAATGTCGGATCTTTTCTCTCTATAATGTCGGATCTTTTCTCTCTATAATGTCGGATCTTTTCTCTCTATAATGTCGGATCTTTTCTCTCTATAATGTCGGATCTTTTCTCTCTATAATGTCGGATCTTTTCTCTCTATAATGTCGGATCTTTTCTCTCTATAATGTCGGATCTTTTCTCTCTATAATGTCGGATCTTTTCTCTCTATAATGTCGGATCTTTTCTCTCTATAATGTCAAATCTTTTCTCTCTATAATGTCGGATCTTTTCTCTCTATAATGTCGGATCTTTTCTCTCTATAATGTCCAACCTTTTCTCTCTATAATGTCGGATCTTTTCTCTCTATAATGTCCAATCTTTTCTCTCTTTAATGTCGGACCTTTTCTCTCTATAATGTCCAATCTTTTCTCTCTATAATGTCGTATCTTTTCTCTCTATAATGTCGGATCTTTTCTCTCTATAATGTCGGATCTTTTCTCTCTATAATGTCGGATCTTTTCTCTCTATAATGTCGGATCTTTTCTCTCTATAATGTCGGATCTTTTCTCTCTATAATGTCCAACCTTTTCTCTCTATAATGTCGGATCTTTTCTCTCTATAATGTCCAATCTTTTCTCTCTTTAATGTCGGATCTTTTCTCTCTATAATGTCGAATCTTTTCTCTCTATAATGTCGAATCTTTTCTCTCTATAATGTCTGATCTTTTCTCTCTATAATGTCGGATCTTTTCTCTCCTATAATGTCGGATCTTTTCTCTCTATAATGTCGGATCTTTTCTCTCTATAATGTCGGATCTTTTCTCTCTATAATGTCGAATCTTTTCTCTCTATAATGTCCAATCTTTTCTCTCTATAATGTCCAATCTTTTCTCTCTATAATGTCGAATCTTTTCTCTCTATAATGTCCAATCTTTTCTCTCTATAATGTCCAATCTTTTCTCTCTATAATGTCGGATCTTTTCTCTACAATGTCGGATCTTTTCTCTCTATAATGTCGAATCTTTTCTCTCTATAATGTGCAATCTTTTCTCTCTATAATGTCGAATCTTTTCTCTCTATAATGTCGAATCTTTTCTCTCTATAATGTCGAATCTTTTCTCTCTATAATGTCGAATCTTTTCTCTCTATTATGTCGAATCTTTTCTCTCTATAATGTCGGATCTTTTCTCTCTATAATGTCGGATCTTTTCTCTCTATAATGTGGAATCTTTTCTCTCTATTATGTCGAATCTTTTCTCTCTATAATGTCGAATCTTTTCTCTCTATAATGTCGGATCTTTTCTCTCTATAATGTCCAATCTTTTCTCTCTATAATGTCCAATCTTTTCTCTATAATGTCGGACCTTTTCTCTCTATAATGTCGGACCTTTTCTCTCTATAATGTCGGACCTTTTCTCTCTATAATGTCCAACCTTTTCTCTCTATAATGTCCGATCTTTTCTCTCTATAATGTCGGATCTTTTCTCTCTATAATGTCGAATCTTTTCTCTCTTTAATGTCGAATCTTTTCTCTCTATAATGTCGAATCTTTTCTCTCTATAATGTCGAATCTTTTCTCTCTATAATGTCGAATCTTTTCTCTCTATAATGTCGAATCTTTTCTCTCTATAATGTCGAATCTTTTCTCTCTATAATGTTGATTCTTTTCTCTCTATAATGTCGAATCTTTTCTCTCTATAATGTCGAATCTTTTCTCTCTTTAATGTCGAATCTTTTCTCTCTATGTAGAATTATCTTGGACTAATAGAGTTAAGGTTAGGCATATTCAACCGCAGGTTCGATAGACACAGATTGTTATTGTCAGCGTCACGTCGAATCTCCTATCGATATCGAACTGTTGTCGCAACGAAAACGAAAATAAAGCATTTGTTTATGTCGGATCTTTCGGTTTTCGGATTCTGTGCTTTCGTTTTCGTTTGTTAAAACGATAACGAAAATACCTGAAATTTGGACGAAAATGCATTCGGACGAAAACGAATGCACATGTCTAGTAGACGGTTCAAAAGAGGAGAGTGTTGACTATGCTGTTAGAAATGGTATGTTGAGTGGGGAAGATGTATGCACAGTGGTGGTGTCCTCACGTATTGCATCAATCTTGATTAACCCCTTCAGGGGCAGAACATTTTTCCCACTTACGAGGCCGGAACATTCTCTTCATTTTGGAGATAAATTCTAGTAATATGTTCCTCTAAACAAACAGCACTGACAATAAACAGACAAGACAATAACCATCCTGACCATACATGGCCTACAAAGGGCAATTATTACACTACACAGGCAGCCAATGGGCAATCATTTATAATATGCAGCCAACACAATGATGGAGTGTCGGGGTCAGGAGTACGGAGCATAGAGCCCCTTACATTGCTGGTCAGGAGGAAGAAAACATTCTCCAGCCTGCCATGAAGAATATGTTCCATCGTTGGTGTTCTAGGGAGGAAAAAACTGAGAATTAGAGGGGCTAAGGAACATCTCAGAGGGTACTGAGGCTAGAGGACTTTGGGGCTAAGGAGGCAGTGGAGCTTGATGGGGTTGACAGGCAGCAGGGCTCTGAGGGAAAGGGCGGTTGTAGGGCTCAGGGGGATTCTAGGTAGGGACACTTGGTCTATGATGGTCCTACCACCTGCACTTACTTTTCAGAACCTCCTTACAGAACTCCTGCCAGGAAATGGAGGCGACCTTCACCTTCTTACCTCACTGGTCAAATAAAAGATTTCAAGATACCAAGTGCAATGATGAAGGGCAGTCCTTCACCCCTTGGTGGGCACTCGTACCTAAAAGAGGTCTGTTTGTGCAGACGGGTGGTCAGTGCTTTGCATACAGGAAGACAGTCCAATACCTTCCCATGACACAGGCTCTGGCAGTGCCCGGTGCTGAAATTTAGAGCCCCAGGATCCCACCACCACCCTGTACAATGTCCTGGGTACTACAGTATACTTGGCAACTAAGACAACAAACTCCTCCCCCTGCTGTCCTTCTACCAATTGAAGGGAAGATAACAGACTCCTCCCCATCAGCTCTCTACTGTACCATCAGCATCCTTCTGCTATCCAATCCAATCACTTCTCTTACTGCAGAGAGTGACATCACTCCTGTCAGTTAGCAGACTGCCGAAGATTTGAGACTTACGCCGGAGTTCTGGCAATTATGCCGATTAGTCGGCAACTCCGGCCAAAAGTCACCAAGTTCCCCTTCCTGGACATCATGATGACCCTCCATTGACCTCACAGCACTGCCTCAGAGCAAACAAGTCACAGGAAGGATCGTATTTATCATTCCTTGTCTGCAGATCTAATACTAATCAAATCCAGTTCAGAAACCCAACAGAGAAAAGGGAAATTCTGATACGGCACAAGGCCCACGAAAATGTAGAAAGCACTAAGTAGGCTCAGACTAAATGTGTTCCCATGGGGGTAGTAGTTCTTCAATTACCCCCCCCCCACCCCACACACACACACACACACACACACATCCTATTATTGTGTGACCAATACCATCCAAATAATTCTTACTTTCATTTCCCAATGTTGTCCATCTACAAGGAGACCTGTATAGATCAAATGACGCCACCAATGAGGATGGAGGAGGACCGGAGTCACATGACTGAGAAGATACTAAACCTCACCCTGGAGATCATTTACCTGCTGACCGGAGAGGTGAGGAGGATTCTGGGAGGTCACATGACATCACTCTTATCTCTATTAATAAAACACAGACCTGACCGGAGAGGTGAGGAGGATTCTGGGAGGTCACATGACATCACTCTTATCTCTATTAATAAAACACAGACCTGACCGAATAGGTGAGGAGGATTCTGGGAGGTCACATGACATCACTCTTATCTCTATTAATAATACACAGACCTGACCGGAGAGGTAAGGAGGATTCTGGGAGGTCACATGACATCACTCTTATCTCTATTAATAATACACTGACCTGACCGGAGAGGTGAGGAGGATTCTGGGAGGTCACATGACATCACTCTTATCTCTAATAATAATACACAGACCTGACCGGAGAGGTGAGGAGGATTCTGGGAGGTCACATGACATCACTCTTATCTCTATTAATAAAACACACCTGACCGGAGAGGTGAGGGGGATTCTGGGAGGTCACATGACATCACTCTTATGTCTATTAATAATACACAGACCTGACCGGAGAGGTGAGGAGGATTCTGGGAGGTCACATGACATCACTCTTATCTCTATTAATAAAACACACCTGACCGGAGAGGTGAGGGGGATTCTGGGAGGTCACATGACATCACTCTTATGTCTATTAATAAAACACACCTGACCGGAGAGGTGAGGAGGATTCTGGGAGGTCACATGACATCACTCTTATCTCTATTAATAATACACAGACCTGACCGGAGAGGTGAGGAGGATTCTGGGAGGTCACATGACATCACTCTTATCTCTATTAATAAAACACACCTGACCGGAGAGGTGAGGGGGATTCTGGGAGGTCACATGACATCACTCTTATGTCTATTAATAAAACACAGACCTGACCGGAGAGGTGAGGGGGATTCTGGGAGGTCACATGACATCACTCTTATCTCTATTAATAATACACAGACCTGACCGGAGAGGTGAGGAGGATTCTGGGAGGTCACATGACATCACTCTTATCTCTATTAATAAAACACACCTGACCGGAGAGGTGAGGGGGATTCTGGGAGGTCACATGACATCACTCTTATGTCTATTAATAAAACACACACCTGACCGGAGAGGTGAGGAGGATTCTGGGATTCTAACATGATATTCCTTTTGGTTCTCCAATACAGAGATTTCCTCTTGTGAAGTCCGGTGATCATATGACCATCACAGTGCCTCCTTGTGACTCCCTAAAACCCGAGAGACACAACATGGAGAAGATTCTAGAAGTCACCAAGAAGATGATGGAGCTGCTGACAGGAGAGGTGAGCGGTGCCGGGAATTCTGGGACATTATCCAGTAACAGACAAGGGGTGTGTCTGGATGGTGACTGTATCATTGTGTGTGTCAGGTTCCTATAAGGTGTCAGGATGTCACTGTCTATTTCTCCATGGAGGAGTGGGAGTATTTAGAAGGACACAAGGATCTCTACAAAGACGTCATGATGGACAATCAGCCGCCCCTCACATCACCGGGTAAGAGGAGACTTTATTGTAAAGGAGAGAGCAGTACGGAGGCTCCACCTAGATCCCCCATCATCTGATAAACACATAGAAACAATGTATTCAGTCAGTGTGTGTGTTTCCTACAGATGGATCCAGTAATGGGAACCCACCAGAGAGATGTCCCCGTCCTCTGTATTCCCGGGATTCCACACAGGAAGGTCACACCATCCCCCACCATCATCAGGTAGATGAGGAACAATCACTGATAGTATCATTAGGATCTCTACATTATCTGCATTGTTACCATTGATGTCATTTTTATTATATATTCAGAGTGGAAACCTGAGAGATCCTAAAGTTGAGGTGAAATCAGAAGAAGAAGAGAGGGATGTGAGGGATGATCAGCAGTCGATGGAGGAGGATGGAATAACGGGGACATTTATAGAGGAGGACACTCCTACAGAGATCAGCACAGGTGGGTCATTAACACTAAATCCATTCCTCCACCCATACTGCTCACTGATTGGTCCAGAGTAGGGCGGGGACTGGGTGATATCAGCCTGTAATCCCCTGGTCACTTTCCTGAGCTGTGTTCCCCGTCCTGTATTTCTCTCAGATAATCTTCCTTCTCTGTCCAGGCAGTAAAATGTTGATATTTGGGATAGGCGTTGCTCGGCCTAGGCACCTGGGGGATGAGTTTTGGATCTTGGCAAAAGGGGAACCTGCTCAATATTAGGTGGATGGTTATGATTTTATGGCTGATCGGTGTATTGTATGGTACATACTCCTGACCCCTGCACTATATACTCTATGCTGTACATTACATACTCCTGACCCCTGCACTATATACTCTATGCTGTACATTACATACTCCTGACCCCTGCACTATATACTCTATGTTGTACATTACATACTCCGGACCCTCGTCCTATAATCCCCTCATCACTGTCACTCCTATAAAAGACAGTTCTCGTTGTTTCCTCACTCTCTGACTAAGGTCCATGAATAAAGAAATTATCTGGTAGGAGATCAGAGGACCCATTTACTAGTTACCTTGAGGGGGGAATTGTAAGATCCTCAGAGACCAAGCTGCCTGATGTGGGCGGAGTCCTGGTTTAGGGGAACCAATCAGCTCATGTCTAGTAATAATCTTTGGAAAAAAGGAAAAAACTGCGCTAGGACGAGATAATAACAGATAGGCAGCAGCAGAAATGTGATAAACATAAACCAAAAATAAATAAATAGAAAGCTGCGCCAATGAAAAATATCCCAATATGGGATATAAAAGTCCAAAGGTGTATCCTCCAGATGGAAGAAATCCAGGGAAGAGATAACAATGGGCTATAGTGCGTCCAACAGTCCTGTACATTAACACATCCTGCTTGACATCAACACCAGTAGAAATGGCTGCTTACTAGATAAAGGTCAGATAAATGCAGTCGGCTATGACCCAGCCGCGGCCTTTACATAGAGGGGATCCAGAGATATTGTATACACTCCTCCAATATTTAAGGGCCTCTTGATAGCTCAATGGCACAAAATAAAAAGATAGAAAAGGACATGGAATTATACCATTTGATGGGTATAGAATAGTCAACTACCACCACCGTGAATTATGAAAACAACCGTGAATAGCACCCTGATGGTAATGGCTCCTTACCGACCGCAAGGAAGGGGCTCCCGATCAATGTAACCTGACCACAGCCTGTGTCCCACACGATATGGCCCAATTCAAACTCGCGGAGCTCTCCTCATTGATACCAGAGTGTCACCGATATTCAATACACTGTACCAAAAGAAGGAGGGGGGAGACCATAGAGTAATACCCTTGAGAGCATTTATTTATGTAAAAGGTAGCGTACTTACAAAAAAGAAGATGATATAAAGCATTTAAAACATGCCGGCCGGCATTAACGAAAGCCCTTCCTTAGTCGAGCTGCGTAGTGACGTCACTGCGTTTCCCCCAGACGCGTTTCGTCACATATGACGTTCTCAATGGAATCTAGTAAGCAGCCATTTCTAGTGGTGTTGATGTCAAGCAGGATGTGTTAATGTACAGGACTGTTGGACGCACTATAGCCCATTGTTATCTCTTCCCTGGATTTCTTCCATCTGGAGGATACACCTTTGGACTTTTGGACTTTATTATCCCATATTGGGATATTTTTCATTGGCGCAGCTTTCTATTTATTTAGTAATAATCTTTGTATTTCTATTTTAGTAGATGGACGGGAGATGAGGAAAACCTCAGAGGATTGTCTCACTTTGTCTCCAGACTGTAAAGTAGAAGATGAGGACATCACACAGTATAGTCCAGGAGAAAACCCGACCACCTCAAATGTCCATCCGGCACCCCACAGTGTAGATGGACCATCGTATTCCTCTTATCCTGAGGAACCTCAGACTGTGCGGGACGGTGCCGGACCATCGTATTCCTCTTATCCTGAGGAACCTCAGACTGTGCGGGACGGTGCCGGACCATCGTATTCCTCTTATCCTGAGGAACCTCAGACTGTGCGGGACAGTGCCGGACCATCGTATTCCTCTTATCTTGAGGAACCTCAGACTGTGCGGGACGGTGCCGGACCATCGTATTCTTCTTATCCCGAGGAACCTCAGACTGTGCGGGACGGTGCCGGACCATCGTATTCCTCTTATCCTGAGGAACCTCAGACTGTGCAGGACGGTGCCGGACCATCGTATTCCTCTTATCCTGAGGAACCTCAGACTGTGCGGGACGGTGCCGGACCATCGTATTCCTCTTATCCCGAGGAACCTCAGACTGTGCGGGACGGTGTCGGACCATCGTGTTACTCTTATCCTGAGGAACCTCAGACTGTGCGGGACGGTGCCGGACCATCGTATTCCTCTTATCCTGAGGAACCTCAGACTGTGTGGGATGGTGTCGGACCATCGTATTCCTCTTATCCTAAGGAACCTCAGACTGTGTGGGATGGTGCCGGACCATCGTATTCCTCTTATCCTGAGGAACCTCAGACTGTGCGGGACGATGCCGTCCTTCCAACAGATAAGAAGTTTTTCTGTGCTGAGTGTGGGAAGTGCTTCAATTTTAAATCCAATCTTTCTGCGCATAAAAAATCTCACATAGGTGAGAAGCCGCATTCCTGTCCTGAGTGCAAGAAATGTTTCCGTTTAAAATCTAGACTTATTGAGCATAAAAAATCTCACTCAACTGAAAAGCTGTTCTCCTGTCCTGAGTGCGGGAAATTTTTCTTAACAAAGTCCTATCTTTCCCTACATCACAGATCTCACACGGGGGAGAAGCCATTTTCCTGCCCTCAATGCAGAAAATGTTTTCGAGCGAGGTCCAATCTTTACATACATTGGAGGTGTCACACTGGTGAGAAGCCGTATTCCTGTCCTATGTGCGGGAAATGTTTTTCACAGAAGTCCAGTCTTAACACACATCGGAGATCTCACACGGGGGAGAAGCCGTATTCCTGTCCTGAGTGCGGGAAATGTTTTTCATACAAGTACATGCTTTCCAGCCATCAGATATTGCATACGGGGGAGAAGCCGTATCCTTGTCCTGAGTGCGGGAAATGTTTTTCACAGAAGTCCCATCTTTCCAGACATCGGAGATCTCACACGGGGAAGAAGCCGTATTCCTGTCTTGAATGCGGAAAATGTTTTTCCGACAAGTCCACTCTTTCCAGACATCAGAGATCTCATACGGGGGAGAAGCCGTATTCCTGTCCTGAGTGAGGGAAATGTTCCTCACTGAAGTCCTGTCTTCCTGTACATCAGGGGTCCCACACAACCCTTGAGGTGTATTAGTGAGTGCGGGAAATGTCTTGTATATGAATGTTGCTGGACATGTGGGGAAGAAGCACACCCTGATAAACACCTCAGATATACTCCATGGCTGATCTTCATCATGTAAGAAACAGTTGATAAGGAGATCAGAGATCACCAAAGACATGGATGAAGTGTTGTACCGTGTTGGCCATTGATAGCAGGAGAAAAATAAAAATGGAGTCATTACCTCTCATTGGCTGAGTACATTTTGTGGTGTGGAGACTTAGAGGTCTATTATTCTCTTGCAAGAGGTCTGTTTTCTCAAGTCGTCTTCCAGGACGAAACACGTTAACCCCCACATTTTGTGGCGGAAGATTTCACAAACACTTACTGCTCTGTTTCTAAAAACTTTGTCGAACAAATATGACACATTTTCACCCAACTCTCACAAATGTTGGCCATATTTTATTTCTTATGATTTCCTATGATCATTGACTCCATCTAGTGGTCATAATGCTGTGTTGCGCTATTTTTATTAATGGGGCTCTTTTAGGAAAAAATACCACATTATGGCCACAAGATGGAGCTGAGGATCATAGGAAATCACTCTGTTCATTAAATTACGGCCAGAATTTTTCACGGCCGGGCAAATGCTTTGCACATTCATCCAACAATTCTTTTTTTTTTTTTTATATAATAGACCCCTTTTGTTTCCTCAGTTTTTAGACAGGAAAAGGAGGGGTATACCGACCACGACTGTATGGTTAGTAACACGTCGCAGGATGTACTTTTGTGGCTAACAGAACCTGGTGTCAAAAGACTAGAAAACATAAATCACTGGGACCCAGATGGCTTACACCCGAGAGTCCTCAAAAAACCTTGGTCAGTTTTTATAGTCAGACCATTATTCCTAATCTTTATAGACAGCATACTGATTGGCTTTTCTCCAATCAGCTGGTACAATTCCTATGTGGTACCACTATTCAAAAAAGGGCAGAGACATATTCCTGGGAACTACAGGTCGGTCAGCCTAACATTAATAGTATGTAAATTATTGGAGAAAAGCCAATGTGGTTCCAATATTCAAAAAAGGGCAGAGACATATTCCTGGGAACTACAGGTCAGTCAGCCTAACATCAATAGTATGTAAATTATTCGAGGGAATGATAAGGGACTATATCCAAGAATTTGCTGATGGAAATCGTATCATTAGTAGTAATCAGTATGGGTTTATGAAAGGTCGTTCTTGCCAAACCATCCTGTTAACATTCTACAAGGAAGAGAGCTGCCATCTAGATAAGGGGAGGCCTGTGGATGTGGTGTATCCGGATTTTGCAAATACATTCCCCCATAAATGCTTAATCTACAAACTGATCAACATCAATAGTATGTAAACTATTGGAGGAGATAAGGGACTATATCCAAGAAGTTTCTGATGGAAACAGTATCATTAGTAGTATTCAGCATGGGTTTATGAAGGGTCGTTCTTGCCAGACCAATCTGTTAACATTTTACAAGGATGTGAGCTGCCATCTAGATAAGGGGAGGCCTGTGGATGTGGTGTATCTGGATTTTTCAAAAACATTCAATACATTCCCCCATGAACGCTTAATCTACAAACTGATCAACATCAATAGTATGTAAACTATTGGAGGGGATGATAAGGGACTATATCCAAGAATTTACTAATGGAAATAGTATCATTAGTAGTAACCAGGATGGGTTTATAAAAGGTTGTTCTTGCCAAACCACCCTGTTAACATTCTAAAAGAAAGGGAGCTGCCATCTAGATAGGGCAGGGGTAGGCAACCTGGGGCTCTCCAGCTGTTGTGAAAATGCATTTCCCATGAGGCATTGCAAGGCTGGCAGTTACAATTGCTCCCAGAGGCATGATGGGACTTGTAGTTCTGCAACAGCTGTAGGGCCCCAGGTTGCCTACCCCTGAGATAGGGGGAGGCCTGTGGATGTGGTGTATCTGGATTTTGAAAAAATATTCAATACATTCCCCCATAAACGCTTAATCTACAAATTGATTAACATTAATAGTATGTAAACTATTATAGGGGATGATAAGGGACCATAGAATGGGGAAGACACATATAGGAGAAAGAATAGTACTGCACACCCCGAGTAGTACAATGTGGGAGGTTTCTCCCCAGGAAGGGGCAGGACCATATCCCAAAAATTTCTGATGGAAACAGTATCATTAGTAGTAATCAGCATGGGTTTATGAAAGGTCCTTCCTGCCAGACCTACCTGTTAACATTCTACGAGGAAGTGAGCTGCCATCTAGATAAAGGTAGGCTGGTAGATGTGGCTTATCTGGATTTTGCAAAAGCATTCGATACAGTTCCCCATAAACGCTTAATCTACAAGCTGAGGTCTGCAGGCATGGACCATAAGGTTTGTTCTTGGATAGAAAACTGGTTACATGTCCAAAGGGTTTTGATAAATAACGTGTACTCAGACTGGTCTGGAGTGTTGTCAGGGCTGGGCTCAGCATTTCCTTCTCTGAGCTGGCCGCTCAGCTGTCGGCTAATTGCCAGCTCTTATCTCTCCACAGTACATCACCTGTTGATGATCCTGCTCGTCAGTCCTACCTACTTAAGCATTCCAGTTCAGTTGCTCTCGGCCTTCACCTTGGTCAATATCACAGAGATCATCTCCTGTGTTCCTGTTGAAGACTTGCTTGGCTGACGTCCCTTCTGGCTCCTGATCCCACTTGCTGTTCTACACGTTCTTCTCTGGCTCTCTGACATTTGGCTTGGCTGACTATCCGATCCGGTTCCTGAACTCTGGCTATGTTTTGACTACGCTTACTCTGTTTATCTTTTTATTAATATTATTAACAACTTCCTTACCGGGCCAAACTAATATGACGCCGGCAGGAACCTTCTCTCCCTCCGGGTGGACGTCATATGACGTCCTTGCTTCCCGGCCGTCTAGAGGGCGCGCGCCCGCCGCATCGTTCGGGACACGGTGCGCGTGCCTGGTGGCCGCGATGTCCGCCAGGCGCCCGCGATCACAGCAGGACCGTAAACACACAGATCCACGTCCTGTCAGAGGGGAGGAGACCGATGTGTGTTCCCAGTATAGAGGAACACAGATCGGTCTCCTCCCCTTGCAAGTCCCCTCCCCCTACAGTTAGAATCACTCACTAGGGAACATATTAACCCCTTGATCGCCCCCTAGTGTTAACCCCTTCCCCACCAGTCACATCTGTATAAATGTGAATGGTCCCAAAAACGTGTGAAAAGTGTCCGATATGTCCGCCGCAATGTCACGGTAACAATAAAAATCGCAGATCGCCGCCATTACTAGTAAAAAAAAAAAAAAAATGCCATAAATCCATCCCCTATTTTGTAGACGCTATAACTTTTGCGCAAACCAATCAATATACGCTTATTGCGATTTTTTTTTTTTTTTTACCAAAAATATGTAGAAGAATACATATTGGTATAAACAGAGGAAAAAAACATTTTTTTAAACAAAAAATTGTGATATTTATTAAATCAAAAAGTAAAAAATATTGTCTTCTTTTCTTTATAGCGCAAAAAATAAAAAACCGCAGAGGAGATCAAATACCACCAAACGAAAGCTCTATTTGTGGGAATAAAAACCCATAAAGATTTCATTTGGGTACAGTGTTGCATGACCACGCAATTGTCATTCAAAGTACGACAGCGCTGAAAACTACAAACTGCTCTGGGCAGGAAGGGGGTGAAAATGCCCTGTATGGAAGTGGTTAACCACTTGCCGCCCGCCCTATTGCAAAATGACGACGGCAAAGTGGTTTCAATATCCTGACTGGACGTCATATGACGTGATCAGGATATTGAGCCGCTGCACGCCCCCGGGGGAGCGCATCGCGGCGATCGTTGTTGCGGGATGTCAGTCTGACACCCCGCAACACCGATCTAGGTAAAGAGTCTCCGACGGAGACTCTTTACCACGTGATCAGCCATGTCCAATCACGGCTGATCACGATGTAAACACGAAGAGGCGGTGATCGGCTTTTCCTCACTCGCGTCTGTCAGACGCGAGTAGAGGAGAACCGATCGGCTGCTCCTCTGACAGGGGGGGTTTGTGCTGATCGATTATCAGCGCAGCCCCCCTGAGGATGCCCATACTGAACCACCAGGGATGCCACCAGACCACCAGGCATGAGCACCATAAGGTATGTCACCCTAGACCACCAGGGATGCCAATTAGAAATGCCTAATGGATGCCAATCAGTGCCCACAATGGATGCCAGTGCCCACAATGGGCACCACTGATTGGCAGGCATTATTGTTTGGCACTGATTGGCATCCATTAGTACAACACATTACAGTATAGTGCCACCTATCAGTGCCCATCCGTGCCACCTATCAGTGCCCATCCATGTCGCCTATCCGTGCCCATCCATGGCGCCTATATGTGCCCATCCATGCCGCCTATCTGTGCCCATCCGTGCCGCCTATCAGTGCCCATCCATGCCACCTCATCGGTGCCCATCAGTGCCGCCTCATCGGTGCCCATCAATGTGGCCTTATCAGTGCTGCCCCATCAGTGAAGGAGGAAACGTACTTATTTACAAAGTTTTGTAACTGAAACAAATTTTTTTTCACAATTTTCGGTCTTTTTTAAAAAATTTTAGCAGAAAATAAAAATCGCAGAGGTGATCAAATACCACCAAAAGAAAGCTCTATTTGTGGGAACAAAATGATAAAAATTTAGTTTGGGTACAGTGTAGCATGACTGCGCAATTGTCATTCAAAGTGCAACAGCGCTGAAAGCTGAAAATTGGTCTGGGCAGGAAGGTGTATAAGTGCCCCCCGGTATGGAAGGGGTTAAACAAGTGTGATTTAACTGTACTTCTGTCTCGGTCTGATTCATGGTTTCTGACAAGTGGTAAGTGGGGTACCACATGGTTCTGTCTTGGGACCAATTCTGTTTAACTTATTCATAAATTATATAGAGGACGAGATAAATGGCTCAATCTCAGCTTTTCCTGACGACACAAAGTAGGACAATAACTTCACATCAGGATATAAAAAATGTACAGGAAGACCTGAATACAATAATGGGGTGGGCAACTAGATGGCAAATGAGGTTTAATGTTGAAGAATGTAAGGTAATGCACTTAGGGGTGTTGATTTTTTAAATATTAATATTTAATATTCAATTAATATGATTATTGATATGGTTTAAATAAGAGTTCTTTTTGACAAGATTTGATAACTTCAATATAACAAGCATTTATTAAAGAATTAAGGTTATTAGTCTATCTAATACACCGCAAACATTTACAGTCTTTGGCAAGGGAGTAAATATTAGTTTCAAACACAACGTATATACATTACATTACAAATAGACAGACAAACATAGGAAAAATGCAAGCATAAGGGGTAAGTGCTGGGAGATGGTCTTAATAATTACCTATAATGAATCCTGGGCCCAGGTTCTCTCATCTCTCTCTCTCTACTGGATGGGATGGTCCTTTTATGGAGCCCTCTCCCATTGACTAACCCAGGGCGGCTACGATTGGTTGCGGTTATTTCTCTCCTCCTTCCTGCCGTTATATTAATTTCCCACCCTAGCCCACTCTTTAGTGATAATTGGATTTGAAGATAAATTAATTAAACCGGAGGTCGTTAACTTCCCTTGAAGGGGGCGCTTAGCTATGCATGGAACTAGCCAGGAAGAATTACCCCTTAAATGGATATGGGTGTTAATATGGGAGAATACACACGCCTTTATCTAGAGAATAAAAAACGGTGCCGCATAGACTACCAGTTTCAGATGTGATCTCTTTTCTAGCTTGTTTGAATACTAAGTTATCTCGTCAGACCCTAAGACTCCAATTCTTGTTACCCTGCATTCATGCATATTCAAATAAGAGGACAGGTAATTAGATTGTCCTCAAGCCCAGCTTGTCAGCCCAGTTTAACCCTTTGCAGACCCACATATTTCCTACTCTAAATTATATATATACATATATGTTACAGATATTCCCAATTTACAAGGAAATTATTCATAAAAATTCCTCATAAGGCAACAGATGACCCCTTGTGGCAAGTTGAGACAGATGAGACGAGGCCACACTTAAGTAAGTAATTGTTTATGTCTAATTTCCGTTAAATTGTTAAGTTTCTCCCTCTGCCATCTTAGAAGTCGGCCAAGATATATCTCCATGCCCGTCATGAAAATCAGTACCCCACATTGCAATATGAGAAGACCTTTTATTCCCATTTCCACCCAGGTCCTAGTTGTGACTAAGCTGAAATCCCCAGCATGTAAAAGTTAATTCAAACTCTTCCCTGTTTTCACCATATCATTGCTAATATAAATTATATGGGTAACCTTCCTTGCAAGCAAATTGTGATTTACTGACAGAGTATCAATTTTTTACATCAAAATGGGGTATGTATGTGGTAGGATCTGGGACATCAGGGGTACTCTCAATGATATAGTCTTCTGTTAACACTGGTATGGGGGTTACTACAGTTTCCCCACTAGTAGTGTACTCCTGTGGAATGAAGCAAAAATTTGGATAGGGTATTGGACACGACTGACCCCCATAGAGAAATGTCTGGTGATTGGTAACGACACAGTACAGTCCATCCATATGGTAGGTGACCCTTGTGCTTGGTGTTCTCCATTTTGACAACTTCACTGGGCAGTTTAGCTTACATCTCACTTGGCTGGAGGTGGTTGGCATGGACTGGTTTCTTGAGGTGGTTGGCGTGGACTTTCCAGTTGGGGGTCCCTTGCTACTTTGGCTGTGGGAACTGGGTCATTGCTTAGACCACAGACTGGAGTGTCCATTTCGAACACATCACAACGGCATAAGTATCTATTGTCTTTGACAGTGCAGCAGGCAGTGTGTGGTGCTTTCCATCGCCCTTGAACTTGAATGAGCATTTTGGGGAGGTGCAACCTTTCCTTGTACACGTCATTTTCGAGGTATCCGAGGGAGTGTATGGACGCCATTGTGTAAAGCAGTCATATTGTGGATGGAACACGGGCAGCGACATTGTGAAGGACACGTACAGTAGGTCACGGTATGTGGACAGTGACTGGCTCTTCTTGCAAGCAAATGGCCCTCTATTTGGGTTGTGGTGTCACTATCCCTATATTTCGAATTGTGGAAACTGGCACAGGTTTGCACTTGTCTCCAGAATGTACATTCATTCCACCACTAGTATTAGTGTGAGTACAATACCACTGGGTAAGGTCTATATCTTTTACTTTCCATACGCAGTGCATTATACCTCTTTGCCCATACCATCCTCTCTAGCTTCATGTTATAAACCGTAAACCTTTCCTCCTCTGCAAGCCCCTCAACACCCTGCAGAACTGGTTTCAGCACTTGCCGACCCTCCTTCTGTTAAAAATTTCCGATATGCCTGCGAATTGCTGACAAATCGGCTCTGTTCCAAATTGACATGCCAGATCCAAAAAGTCCTGGGATGGATGCAAGTATGCTGTCCAAACCCTTTAACTTTCTGGATCTGAAAATGCCCCTGTGGGGAGGGAGGTTTGGTTCTGCAAATGGATCCTGAGTTCGGCTTGCATGGGAGGCAATCAAATATACTAGCAAGGAAGAGTAAAACAGACCCATTTGTCCGGGCACATGAGCCGAATTCGGCCATGTTCCACTGGGACAAATTAAGTACCAACGGCACATGAATGAACTTAACGTTATTAAACAATATTAATGGGATTGAGGTTGCCGTTAGGCTGCTAGGTGGTCCCTCTTGCATTGATGGGCATTCCAAGGATGTTGGTTCATAATAGGGGATTGCAACTGTATTTTTGGGCACAGTTGTAGGAGTAGGGGTGTTAGTCTTTGGGGACACATGTAATAAGATGGATTTCCCCTCTAGGTAGTAGACCGGATTCTTGGTCAACGATCACGCTAATGAGCATTCCAGTCTCCTCTCCCTTGGTGTGTCCGATCAGATGGAGCAGGATCACAATCTACCTCGACTTCATGGCTCTAAAAGGGAAGAAAGCAGAACATTTTAGTTGCAGGATTTTGTGAGGGCACAAACGATGGGGCACAAGACTGAGTCCAGTAAATTCCAAGGAATTTCCCAGATCTCCCCCCCTTGTGCTCCTTGTTTGGCCAAACAATCCGCTACCTCATTTTGTTCCCAGTATGGGGCAGTGCCTAAATTACATTTTACTTTGCACCCCCATGGTTTGACTGGCAACTTTTGCACCAATGTTACAATAAATTTCAACAGGGATGCATGTTTAAGTGGAGACCCATCTGAGGACATGTACTGGTGGGTGTGCCAGAAGGGCAGAATTTCTGAAATAGTATTACAGACCCACGCGGAATCTGAGTATAAAACTATTTCTTGGTCCCTTTTCATCAGTTCTAGGGCATGAGAAATTGCAGCCAGCTCAGCAAATTGTGCTGATTTGACTTGCCATGACCGAAAGATTGATGTTTGGGTCTTTGCATGTGGATTGTTAAGGTATATTCCAAATCCTGCATGTGGTGAACCCTCCACGTAAAAACATGATCCATCTGTGAAAATTTGGACTGCATTTTCAGGGACATTTTCCTTTGCTGACAAAGGTCTAAAGAATTGTTGCGCAACTGATTGTGGTATGATATCACATTCATGTGGTACTCCTTGGTAAAGGAGGCCATGGGCCCTAGTGGAAGAATTATTTGTGTGTTCGTCTCGATCATGGAGCAACCGAGGCCAATGGTTTTCCTGTGACAGAACCGCTGACATAGTTGTCTCTGATATGGCAGTCTCACTGTGAAAGGGCAGTTGGTTCTTTGGGTTGGCTAATGCTGGCGCTTGCGCTAAAGCTTCTTTAAGCTCCTGCACTGGATTGGTGTGTTGCTCAGTCAAGTGCCATCAGGTATCCTTTTTCCACCAATCATACAGTGGTGCAGACTTTTGGGCACAATCAGGGATGAAAGGCCGCAAATAATTTACCATTCCTAGGAAAGATCTGAGAGTAGGCATACTTACTGACAGAGGTAATTGTAGACTGGTTTCTACCTTCTCAGTTACTATCTTACTACCGTATGCTGTCACTGTAATCCCAAGAGAAGACACAAATTCCTGCAACAATTGTGCCTTAATGGGATTACACTTCAGTTCCGTTTTTCCTAGGATCCGTAGGAGTTCCTCCAATAGCCGCAAATGCTTTTCTTTGTCGCATGTGGCTTTAAGTAAATTGTCAATGTACTGAAAAAGATTCTTTGGGGAAGAAAAATCAGTTAACATATCTTTCATGGTTGCATATGAAGTCATGTGTTCACTAGATTTAATTTTGTCAATGAAATCAGCCACACTCATAAGGATTTTTACCGGTTGAATTGGATATACATTGGAAATCACCTCATTTCCTTCATTATCAAACCCCAAAAATGTTTGATTTCCTTCAGTAGAGGAGGAGATCTGGGTCCTAACCATGATGGGGAACTTGACATGCTCCTCATTTGTGGATAGCTGGTCCCCATTGTCTGGTGGGTCTATGACCATGATGCATTCTCGATTTTCCTGTGGCTCTGCGATTTCTCCCATTGCCACCGGAAAAGTAGAATTAGGATCCATATCTTCCTCTCCCCAATACTCTTCATATTTCTCAGTATCCCCAATTTCATAGGCACAAGTAGGTGCCGTAGCATTACCATGTTCGCATCTGCTGGCCACAGCTGCCTGTCCTTTAAGGATTGAAATTGTTTGTAGCAACTGTGACTCTGTTTGCGTGCCCTGTGTGCGATCTAGCACTTTGTATGCACTTGTTATATGGTCCAGTTCAGTGTCAGCTTTAGTTAGCATGCTTTTATATTGTACCCCGTCTTTTTGGGCCAATTTGTAATTTTTACCATTTTCCTCCTGTGAGGCATTAACTATTTGATTAAGGGTAGTTAAGGTTTGTAATTGGCTTTGTAAAGCTGTATTCTCCTTCTCCCTCTCAGAAATTGTAATATTTTGATTATAAACTATATCTTTCAATTTCTGTATTTTAGCCTTCATAGCCAATATGCCTGCGAAGGCTAGACTTTTAAGCTTTTTGTTCTTTTTGATTGTTTTTGCTTGTTCTTCCAATAATTTAGCATCACAGGCAAATTCATTGCTCTTATGTTTAAGAGTATAAGTTGCTACAAAACTTTCTAGACAGGTCATGGCAGCCATTGCGATAGTATGCACAATTTGTGAGCTAAATTAAATTAATTGTTCCCTTATACTATAAATTCCCTTGTGATTACAGTAAAAGGAAAAAAAAAGAAAGAAAAGGAAGCAAAAAAAAAAAAACAATAAATAGGAACTCAAATGAAATAAGCTGCAGAAAATATAGTAAAAGTTAAACAATATTTTCCAGCTCTCAATAAACAGTGGGGAAAACTAATTATACTAACAATAGCATTTAGCCTATCTTGTCTGAGCCTACTCAATAGACCAAGGGACAATAGAAGCCCCACAGGGATCAATTAGAATGAATACCTGTAGTCTGATAATAGGAATGTCAACACGGCAGTGTTTACACTACTATTTGTAACACTCAATAGAGTAGAAAAAAATAATTTAAAAGAAACTTAAAAAATTTTTAAAAATAAAATGTTCAATACACTTCTAATAATATTTCTCAGATATTAGTTTCCATAGCAAGACTTCCACAGACTTGTACTTCAATTGACACCAATGAGAATATGACTGCTTGTAACTTCTTACAGTTAAAAAAAAAGGTACAATAAAAAACAAAAACAAAAATAAGAGAAAAGAAAAAAAAATCTCTTGTAGGTTATTTGCAATGTCCTATTTTTAATGTTAGTGGACATGCAAATTAAATAACAAGCAAAAACCCTATTGAGCCTGTTTCAACCTACACACACCAGAACACAAGCACGTGTCTGTGTCTTAAACAAAGAAACTAAAAACCAAAAAAAAATTAAAAATAAAGGCTAAAACTAAGCCAGGTTACCAAAAATGTATGATAACAAGAATTATTAAAAAATTAAAAATAATAATTCAATAACCAAAATTTAAAATTAAAATGAATAAATTGCAAAAAAAAGTAAATACACTTTTTCTCCACAAAACCAAGGACCACGTTTTCAGTGTCCTTCCAATAAAACAACACAAATCAAGGCAAAAATGTTTTTGCTTTGTAAAAAAAAAATCTTTTTTTTTTTTTCAAAACCACGGATCACTATTTAAGTGTCTCATAAACAACAATTATTAAAACAAAAATGTTCCCATTCTGTACTTCCTCCCCATTAAATTGACCGGTTATAATGGTACATCCAAAGTATTTTATCAATTATGATTTTGGGATAAAATAATAAAAAAAAAAAGCAAAACAAACAAAAAAATAAAAATAACCTGTGGTGTATATTCTCTCCTTGGAGGTAATACCCACTAATAAAACAAAAATATTTACCTATATTTTCCCTAGATAGATTGGATAAGCTGACTCAACTTGAATTCCCCCTAATAACCTTAATCTCTAATATACAGATTTTGTTATTATATTAAATGCTTTCAGTCCTGTACTTAACTTCGTGGTCGCCAACTGTTGATTTTTAAATATTAATATTTAATATTCAATTAATATGATTATGATTATTGATATGGTTTAAATAAGAGTTCTTTTTGACAAGATTTGATAACTTCAATATAACAAGCATTTATTAAAGAATTAAGGTTATTAGTCTATCTAATACACCGCAAACATTTACAGTCTTTGGCAAGGGAGTAAATATTAGTTTCAAACACAACATATATACATTACATTACAAATAGACAGACAAACATAGGAAAAATGCAAGCATAAGGGGTAAGTGCTGGGAGATGGTCTTAATAATTACCTATAATGAATCCTGGGCCCAGGTTCTCTCATCTCTCTCTCTCTACTGGATGGGATGGTCCTTTTATGGAACCCTCTCCCATTGACTAACCCAGGGCGGCTACGATTGGTTGCGGTTATTTCTCTCCTCCTTCCTGCCGTTATATTAATTTCCCACCCTAGCCCACTCTTTAGTGATAATTGGATTTGAAGATAAATTAATTAAACCGGAGGTCGTTAACTTCCCTTGAAGGGGGCGCTTAGCTATGCATGGAACTAGCCAGGAAGAATTACCCCTTAAATGGATATGGGTGTTAATATGGGAGAATACACACGCCTTTATCTAGAGAATAAAAAACGGTGCCGCATAGACTACCAGTTTCAGATGTGATCTCTTTTCTAGCTTGTTTGAATACTAAGTTATCTCGTCAGACCATAAGACTCCGCAATTCTTGTTACCCTGCATTCATGCATATTCAAATAAGAGGACAGGTAATTAGATTGTCCTCAAGCCCAGCTTGTCAGCCCAGTTTAACCCTTTGCAGACCCACATATTTCCTACTCTAAATTATATATATACATATATGTTACAGATATTCCCAATTTACAAGGAAATTATTCATAAAAATTCCTCATAAGGCAACAGGGGCTAAAAAATAAAAAAGTTACTCTCTAGGGGGAGAACCTCTGGGGGAATCCAGGATGGAGAAAGATCTGGGGGGGTCCTAGTAGAAGACTCCGCAATAGCAAGCAAATCCAGCAGAATATTGGCATGTATAAAAAGGGGATTTCCTCCAGAGATAAAACGATAATCTTACCACTTTATAAAACTCTGGTCTGGTCACATCCGGATTATTCTGTCCAGTTCTGGTCACCGGTACTCAGAAGGGATGTGCTGGAGAGAGTCCAGAGAAGGGCAACTAAATGAATATGGGGACTGGAGGACCTCAATTATGAGGAACGAGTACAAGTACTAAATTTATTCTCCCTGGATAATAGTATCCGCCCTTGATGAAGAAACGCGTAGGGAGGAGTTGAGACGTGTGACATCATCGCGTACCTAGACGCGGTGGCCATTTGGTTGGTTGGAAACATTGTTTCCTTTGTGTTGATGCCTGATGACTTTTTATCAAGTGAATGTACTACTTTTTATACAATAATTTTTACTGGATATACCACACTATGATATGCCCCTTTTATCCCTTCTTGGGAGTATCAAGGTTTTTGTGGACAGTGGAGGAATGTCTAATTAGGAGTAGCCGGGGGATATGACTTCAGTGACACCATCCCAGGATTATGGTGAACACGCTTGTTTGACCTTCCATGGTGGGGGTAAGAGGCAGTGTGAATGGGTGATGGTGACGGCTCCTTTCTGGACACGCCTTCCTTTTATCCATATTGATTGCTATTTTCCGTTTTTCATATTTCAAGTAGGATTGGGAATTCCTTATATGGACTAATGATATCAAAATGGACTTTATTACAGTGGAACCTCGGATTGCGAGTAACGCGATTAACGAGCGTTTCGCAATACGAGCGCTGTATTTTAAAAAATCCTAACTCGGTTTGCGAGTGTTGTCTCACAAAACGAGCAGGATTCAAGCCAAAGCAGTGTGCAGTACCGCGTTTGGCCTGAGATGGGGGGGCGCCGGAGCCGATCTGTGCCGTTCGGAAATGCTCTGAAAGACTCGGAAATACTCAGTTCCCGAACCTTTCCAAGGTTTGCCGAGGTCAGCCGAGCTGTCCTCAGGCCTTTCCGTGTGTTTCTGAGGCTCTCCGGCGCCCCCCTTCCCCACCTCTGACCACATGCGGTGTTGCATGCCATTAAAGTCTTATGCGGATTATTTTTGTTTCTATTGACTTCAATGGGGAAACTCGCTTTGATATGCGAGTACTTTGGATTACGAGCATTCTCCTGGATCGGATTATGCTCCTAATCCACGGTTCCGCTGTATTTGATTATTTAGTCTAAGCTCTGCACCTGTGTTATATTATTCTCCCTGGAGAAGAGATGCTTAAGAGGAGATATAATAGCAATATACAAATACCTCAATGGTGACCCCCCAGCGTAGGGAGGAACCTATTCATTCTCAGGGGTTGTAGGAGGACACGGGGCCACACAATGAGATTGGAGGAGAAGCGGTTTAACCTTAAGCTGTGTACGGGGTTTTTCACTGTCAGGGCGATAAGGATGTGGAACTCTCTTCCACAATTGGTGGTGTCAGCGGGGAGTATTAATATTTTTTAAAAGACTCTTGGACGTGCATCTTGATGAACTGGACTACTGATCCCAGAAAATCCGGTGCAAATCCTGCCAACCCTTCTGGCTGCAACAACTTGACTCCAAAAACACCACAGTCTCTCCCTCTGGCTTCACGTCCAATTCTGGCATGTCTCTCCCAGAGCTTCTCACTCACGACCCCGGCATGGATCCCTCCTGAACGACTTGCCTGGCAGTGCTCCCCACTTTCCTTCCCCTGCTCCTGTTCCAGGACACCTCTCAATGACCGTGTAGAGAGAGGCTCCCTCCCAGCTCCCGAGGTCCAGACCTGAATTCACCCCCCCAGAAAGGGGGTTCCCTCAAGGGCCAATAAAGCAGGAGATAGCCAGGAAGAACTCCGGAACACCAAACTTTTAGGAAAACCATTTGTATTTCACATTGGCCAGCCTGGCAATCAGCCCGACTCATGCCCGAGTCAAAATGCCCCGTCTATAGGTTTTGACAGTATACATATAACTTGCAATAACATCACACATCTCCTGTAACTTTTGTGGTTTCCTTAATTTACACATGTATCTGCTTTATGCATCGGCTAGCGAGGTGTTGGCTGCTTTGCAGAGAGATGCATCCTGTCTTAAAGCGGAGTTCCACCCCAAAGTGGAACTTCTGCTTTAAGCATTCCTCGCCCCCTGACATGCCACATTTGGCATGTCATTTTTTTTTGGGGGGGGTGTACCCTTTTTTTCATGGGACTTACTGTCCCACTTCCTGCTTCCTATCTTCGGCCACCTATGTGACTCCTCCTCTCGTCCTAGGTGGCCCCTCCCTGACAGCAATCTTCTGGGACACAACTCGGGTCCCAGAAGTTCGGCTGGCCAATAGGAGAGCGCAGTGCGACTCTCGCATGCGCAGTGCACGCCCGGCCGTGAAGCCGTCAGCTGGCCGGGGTGCCAACAGTTACCATGACGGCGCCGAGGAGAGGAGGGGGAGAGGAACGAGCCTCCGGGCGGCCGCATCGCTGGACTGTGTGGCAGGTGAGTGTCAGTTTATTAAAAGTCTGCACCTATGCTTTTTGTAGCTGCTGACTTTTAATAAACGAAAAAACAGGTGGAACGCTGCTTTAAACTTCCTATACTGTGTGGGTGGATGTCTAGAGATAGGTATTAGTGTTCTCTATGTGACCTTACAGATAAACATAATGTGTCTGCGAAAATTCTCCACTTTGTTGCAATGTCCGTCCTGTCCAAGCCCAGCCACCTTGACCCCACTAGGCCCTACACCACGACAGTCTAACACTCCATCGTTCAGTTCTTCCACCCGACAACTCCTCCCACAACAGGCTGACAATGGGTGTATATATATATATATATATATATATATATATATAGGAGGCCTGCCCCCTTCCAATCTTAGTTGGGGACTGGTCAGGGCTCCCAAATACACCCCATGTCACTCCAGCCCTCTGCCTCTTTTCCAGAACCTTCCAGAAACAGAGGAGGCGCCAGAGAGATGAAGTACATGTCAGTCACCTGCTGCAACACTAAACCACTCCCCAGCCCCAGATCAAAACAAACGGGCCTAGCTCACAGCTAGACCTGCCTAAATTTACCTGCGCTGTCAGTACACACACAAAAAAACTACTCTAGCAACCTACCTACCTAAGGTAGAGGGTGCTACATATATATATATATATATATATATATATATACACAGTATATGTCCCCCTTGGTGAGAGTGGAGATGACCCCATCTATACGGATATACAGTACATACACACACAGCACAAGGCCGTGTTCACACTACGAGATGTTTCTTGGGGCTGCAGTTCCTATTAGATCCACATGATGGTGGTCTCACTTCTACCATAGAGACAGGAAGTCTCTATGGAAAACAGGAAGTGATGTCAGGTATAAATAGCAAGTTACAGTTGAGACGAGAGCTGTCAGGAGGAAATAGAAAGGAGATCTAGTGGAAGTGGCAACATGATGGACAATCAGCCGCCCCTCACATCACCGGGTAAGAGGAGACTTTATTATAAAGGAGAGAGCAGTACGGAGGCTCCACCTAGATCCCCCATCATCTGATAAACACATAGAAACAATGTATTCAGTCAGTGTGTGTGTTTCCTACAGATGGATCCAGTAATGGGAACCCACCAGAGAGATGTCCCCGTCCTCTGTATTCCCGGGATTCCACACAGGAACGTCACACCATCCCCCACCCTCATCAGGTAGATGAGGAACAATCACTGATAGTATCATTAGGACCTGTACATTATCTGCATTGTTACCATTGATGTCATTTTTATTATATATTCAGAGTGGAAACCTGAGAGATCCTAAAGTTGAGGTTAAAGAAGAGATAAAAGAGGAGGATGATGAGGATGGGGTGATGGAGGAAGAACACAAAGATCTGTACCAGAACACCATGGTGGAGTCATCCAGCTACAGGAACCCCCCAGAGAGATGTCCCCGTCCTCTGTATTCCCGGGATTCCACACAGGAAGGTCACACCATCCCCCCCCATCATCAGGTAGATGAGGAACAATTATTGGTAGTTCTGATTTATACACAAACATGTTTATTATAATGAAAGTTTTATTATATATTCAGAGAGGAAACTTCGGGGATAATAATATTGATGTAAAAGAAGAGTATAAAAAGGAGGATGAGGAGTATGGAGTGATGGAGGAGTTTTCAGAAGGACACAAGGATATGATGGAGCCGCCTAATACCAGGAACCCACCAGAGAGATGTCCCCGTCCTCTGTATTCCCGGGATTCCACACAGGAAGGTCACACCATCCCTCACTGTTACAAGGTCGGTGGGATGGAGCATCTAAAACATGGACTGGTGGAGATGATGTGTGGATTTTGTATGTAAGCTTATATCTTACAGATGATATTCTCTCTCATTTTCTTGGTTTAGAGTGGAGATCCAATCGATATAGAATTTGAGGTGAAATCAGAAGAAGAAGAGAGGTATGTGAGGGATGATCAGCAGTCTATGGAGGAGGATGGAATAACGGGGACATTTATAGAGGAGGACACTCCTACAGAGATCAGCACAGGTGGGTCATTAACACTAAATCCATTCCTCCACCCATACTGCTCACTGATTGGTCCAGAGTAGGGCGGGGACTGGGTGATATCAGCCTGTAATCCCCTGGTCACTTTCCTGAGCTGTGTTCCCCGTCCTGTATTCCTGTATTTCTCTCGGATAATCTTCCTTCATTGCTCGGCTTAGGCACCTGGGGCATGTGTTTTGGCAAAAGAGGGACCTACTCAATATTAGGTGGATGGTTATGATTTTATGTCTGGTTGGTGTATTGTATGGTACACACTCCTGACCCCTGCACTATATACTCTGTGTTGTACATTACATACTCCTGACCCCTGCACTATATACTCTATGTTGTACATTACATACTCATGACCCCTGCACTATATACTCTATGTTGTACATTACATACTCCTGACCCCCTGCACTATATACTCTATGTTATACATTACATACTCCTGACCCTCGTCCTATAATCCCCTCATCACTGTCACTCCTATAAAAGACAGTTCTCGTTGTTTCCTCACTCTCTGACTAAGGCCCATGAATAAAGAAATGATCTGGTAGGAGATCAGAGGACCCATTTACTAGTTACCTTGAGGGGGGAATTGTAAGATCCTCAGAGACAAAGCTGCCTGATGTGGGCGGAGTCCTGGTTTAGGGGAACCAATCAGCTCATGTCTAGTAATAATCTTTGTATTTCTATTTTAGTAGATGGACGGGAGATGAGGAAAACCTCAGAGGATTGTCTCACTTTGTCTCCAGACTGTAAAGTAGAAGATGAGGACATCACACAGTATAGTCCAGGAGAAAACCCGACTACCTCAAATTTCCATCCGGCACCACACAGTGTAGATGGACCATCGTATTCCTCTTATCCTGAGGAACCTCAGACTGTGCGGGACGGTGCCGGACCATCGTATTCCTCTTATCCTGAGGAACCTCAGACTGTGCGGGACGGTGCCGGACCATCGTATTCCTCTTATCCTGAGGAACCTCAGACTGTGCGGGACGGTGCCGGACCATCGTATTCCTCTTATCCTGAAGAACCTCAGACTGTGCGGGACGGTGCCGGACCATCGTATTCCTCTTATCCTGAGGAACCTCAGACTGTGCGGGACGGTGCCGGACCATCGTATTCCTCTTATCCTGAGGAACCTCAGACTGTGCGGGACGGTGCCGGACCATCGTATTCCTCTTATCCTGAGGAACCTCAGACTGTGCGGGACGTTGCCGGACCATCGTATTCCTCTTATCCTGAGGAACCTCAGACTGTGCGGGACGGTGCCGGACCATCGTATTCCTCTTATCCTGAGGAATCTCAGACTGTGCGGGACGGTGCCGGACCATCGTATTCCTCTTATCCTGAGGAACCTCAGACTGTGCGGGACGGTGCCGGACCATCGTATTCCTCTTATCCCGAGGAACCTCAGACTGTGCGGGACGGTGCCGGACCATCGTATTCCTCTTATCCCGAGGAACCTCAGACTGTGCGGGACGGTGCCGGACCATCGTATTCCTCTTATCCTGAGGAACCTCAGACTGTGCGGGACGGTGCCGGACCATCGTATTCCTCTTATCCTGAGGAACCTCAGACTGTGCGGGACGGTGCCGGACCATCGTATTCCTCTTATCCTGAGGAACCTCAGACTGTGCGGGACGGTGCCGGACCATCGTATTCCTCTTATCCTGAGGAACCTCAGACTGTGCGGGACGGTGCCGGACCATCGTATTCCTCTTATCCCGAGGAACCTCAGACTGTGCGGGACGGTGCCGGACCATCGTATTCCTCTTATCCCGAGGAACCTCAGACTGTGCGGGACGGTGCCGGACCATCGTATTCCTCTTATCCTGAGGAACCTCAGACTGTGCGGGACGGTGCCGGACCATCGTATTCCTCCTATCCTGAGGAGCCTCAGACTGTGTGGGACGGTGCCGGACCATCGTGTTCCTCTTATCCTGAGGAACCTCAGACTGTGCGGGACGGTGCCGGACCATCGTATTCCTCTTATCCTGAGGAACCTCAGACTGTGCGGGACGGTGCCGGACCAACGTATTCCTCTTATCCTGAGGAACCTCAGACTGTGCGGGACGGTGCCGGACCATCGTATTCCTCTTATCCTGAGGAACCTCAGACTGTGCGGGACGGTGCCGGACCATCGTATTCCTCTTATCCTGAGGAACCTCAGACTGTGCGGGACGGTGCCGGACCAACGTATTCCTCTTATCCTGAGGAACCTCAGACTGTGCGGGACGGTGCCGGACCATCGTATTCCTCTTATCCTGAGGAACCTCAAACTGTGCGGGACGGTGCCGGACCATCGTATTCCTCTTATCCTGAGGAACCTCAGACTGTGCGGGACGGTGCCGGACCATTGTATTCCTCTTATCCTGAGGAACCTCAGACTGTGCGGGACGGTGCCGGACCATCGTATTCCTCTTATCCTGAGGAACCTCAGACTGTGCGGGACGGTGCCGGACCATCGTATTCCTCTTATCCTGAGGAACCTCAGACTGTGCGGGACGGTGCCGGACCATCGTATTCCTCTTATCCTGAGGAACCTCAGACTGTGCGGGACGGTGCCGGACCATCGTATTCCTCTTATCCTGAGGAACCTCAGACTGTGAGGGACGGTGCCAAACTTCCAAAACATAGGTGGTTTTCCTGTAGTGAGTGCGGAAAGTGTTTCCGTTCTAAATACTATCTTAATGTGCATAAAAGAACTCACACCAGAGAGAAGCCGTATTCCTGTGCTGAGTGCGGGAAGTGTTTCTATACTAAATCCCATCTTAATGTTCATAAAAGATATCACACAGATGAGAAGCCGTTTTCCTGCACTGAGTGTGGGAAATGTTTTGCACAGAAGTCCATTCTTTACACACATCAGAGATGCCATTCGAGGGAGAAGCCGTATTCCTGTCCTAAATGTGGGAAAAGTTTCGTACATAAATCAAGGCTTGTCACACATCAGAGGTGTCACACGGGGGAGAAGCCGTTTTCCTGTCTTGAGTGCGGTAAATGTTTTTCAGATAAGTCCGTTCTTCATAGACATCAGCGATCTCACACGAGGGAAAAGCCGTATTCCTGTCCTAAGTGCGGGAAATGTTTTTCACTTAAGTCACATCTTTATTCACATCAGAGATCTCACACGAGGGAGAAGCCACTTTCCTGTCCTGAGTACGGGAATTGTCAGTCACAGAAGTCCTCTGTTTACAGTCATCTGAGATTGGACACGGAGGAGAATGAACTTTCCTGGTCTGAGTGAGGGAAATGTTCCTCACTGAAGTCTTGTTTTTCCTGTACATCAGGGGGTCCCACACAACCCTCGAGGTGTATTAGTAAGTGCGGGAAATGTCTTGTATATGAATGTTGCTGGACATGTGGGGAAGAAGCACACCCTGATATACACCTCAGATATACTCCATGGCTGATCTTCATCATGTAAGAAACAGTTGATAAGGAGATCAGAGATCACCAAAGACATGGATGAAGTGTTGTACCGTGTTGGCCATTGTTAGCAGGAGAAAAATAAAAATGGAGTCATTACTTCTCATTGGCTGAGTACATTTTGTGGTGAAAACTCTTGCAAGAGGTCTGTTTTCTCAAGTCGTCTTCCAGGACGAAACACGGTAACCCCACCACTTAAAAGGCGGTCCTCTAGACTTTTTAAAATAAAATGGAGTCATTACCTTTCATTGGCTGAGTACATTTTGTGTAAAAACAGACAGAGGTCTATTTTTATTTATTTTTAAATAAAAACTAATATAAAAATTTTGGGCTGTATTTTATTTATTGATCTTATTGATGATTTTCTATGATTATTGGCTCCATCTAGTGATCATAATGTTGTGTTGCACCATTTTTACTAATGGAGGTACAGTATTTCAGGAAAAAATGCCACATTATTGCCATTAGATGGAGCTAAAGATCAAAGAAAAGCACTGTGTTCATTAAATTACGGACAGAATTTCTCATGGCTGGACAAATGCTTTGCACATTTTTTATGAGATAGACCCCTTAGTTTCCTTCAGCAGACATGGATTGCTACAAATAACTGAGATCATCCTCATGCACTTATGAGTACAGCAGGCATCGAACAATTTAAATTAAATAGACTAACAATAATAATCCAACCACTTGTAGTGCCCTCTAGTATACAGTCTAGCTGTGAAGAAAATGTATTCTGACTCACAGTAGCTGTGTGAGTCTGGGTAATTGTCCGGTGTTACTATGGGCCAGGCTGGAGGACTCTACAGGTCAGGCCTCTGGTACCTCCCCTTGGTTCTAGAAGCTACCAGAAGTTTCTAGAACTAGTGGATGGAGGTGTAGAGGCTATGATCTGCATATTGATAGGAATCTGACCAATCCCAAGGTCGGTGGCTTGGCAGTGATTGGGTCAGCCCATACATTTTGTGGAGCCTGACCAGTAGGGATAAGCCTTGTTTGGTTCGCACCAGAACTTTCGACCATTGCGAAAGTTCGGAACCAAATAACGAACCCCATTGAAATCTATGGGACTCAAACTGAAAAAAACAAAAGTGCCCATTTTGAAGGCTTATATGCAAGTAACTGGGCATACAATGGTTATGGGGGTCCGAGTACTGGCCTGGGGGACATGTATCAATGAAAAAAAGTTTGTAAAAAACATAATTTATTGATGCTTAAAGTGAAAGCATAAGAATGAGAAATAAAAATAATAAAGAAAAATTCCTTTCACTGTAGTGCCTGGGGGGGTCCCCTTAGTCTACCTGTAAAGTGGCACATCTGTACCATGTATAGAACCTGCTGCAGCAATAATTGCATTTATAAAGCCCCAAAAAATGAAATTTTCCCTGCAAGCTTTCTTTATTTTGTAAACAACGGCTTGCGGAGCCAGTCTGTATGATGAGGCCACAATGTAATGCACTGGGAACAAGATTAGGGATTTTTTGGATAAATTATGGTGTCTCTGCTGCAGACTTTGGAAAGAAGTAACAGGTGCAGAGTAATTGGGCTTTGGGTGTTGGTGGTGCCTTCACACCGTAACCTTATAGAGGGTACTCTTGATGACAGCAAGAATTGGCCTTCCTGTCAAATATTGCAATGATATGCATCTGTCAAACAGATGCGTAAAAATTAGTCTTTGGGTGCTAATTATGCTCATGAAACCTAGACCAAAAATATTCTTCCAGATGAAATCAACACACACAATGCTAGGCAGCTTAGAAGTCTTGCAGAGATTCCACATCCCAAAAACACTTAATCGACAACATCAGCATCAGGGTCTTCATACAGTAGCTGCTTGTAATCCAGGACTGATTCATTTTGATAAATGTCAGCCAGTCCACAGAGTCTGCGGACAGACGTGCTCTATTATCAGTAACAAAACCTCTGGCAACACTGAATGCCCATTCCGAAATCATGCTTGATGCAGGGCAGCTCAGCAGCCCAATTGCATACTGGGCAAGTTCTGGCCAGTGGTCTAGTATCCCAGTGAGTAGTCAACTGGAAAGCTCTCCATCTCTGTTTTTACCAGCGCTGTGTCTTGGCCTAGGCCGACAAGGCCCAGGCCTAAGGCAAAAAAGCCGCCCCCACACAAAAAAAGCCCCCCACCTCTTCATGAGTCCTGACAGCCGCACAAATACAGTCTCCCATAGATTGGCATAAAGTGACTGGTAGGGGTGGTCTCCACTTGGCTGGGCTTGGCTGTGCTCGGGTGGTCTTCGCTCAGGTGGGTTTGGCTGTTCTCGGGCAAGGGGGCGGTCTCCACTCGGCTGTGCTCGGGCGGGTCTCCGCTTGTCTGTGTTTGGGCAGGGGAAACGGTCTCCGCTCGGCTGGGCTTGGCTGTGCTCGTTGGGAGGGTGGTCTTCACTGTGCTGTGGGGGAGCAGGGGAGCAGGCAGTCTTGACTCACCTCAGCATGGCTGGGCTTGGGCGGAGGGGACGGTCACAGGGATGTAAGTAATGATAACCGGCAAATGTATTCGAAGAAGGTTGCTGATCATGTTAGAGAAGATGCTGGCCATGTCCCCAGTCACTGACAATGTCAGCAGCCTCTGACCATTTTCGCAGCCTCTGACAATGTCCGCAGCCTCTGACCACGTCCCCAGCCTCTGACCATGACGCAAGCCTCTGACCATGTCCACAATCTATAATTATCTCCTGTATCATGTCTGCAGCTTCTGACCATCTCTTGTATCATGTCCGCAGTTTCTGAGCCGCCTGATTTGTAACATGCCCACTGGGGGGAAGTCAACTTTGGCAATGCTGCAGCGGCTGCACATGCAGCATAGGGCTGTCAACGAGTACCTGTGTGAATATGGCACAATGACACACTCAGGCTGGCTTAGCTTTTTTCCCCAGGCCAATTGCTGCTTATAAAGGATGCATGCACTGTACTGTCACTATTTGAGAAGGCAACTAGGATTGTGAGCCATGACAATGCATGCATCCGTGACACAATCCCTGCTGTGTTCCTGCATGGCATTATGGACAGGACACTCAAGGCAGAGCAGTGGGAGGAAGAGGAGGGCTTCCTTTCCTCTCAAAGCCTGCTTTATGCAGACACAATTCTTGCCACGCCACAGAACACACAAGAGGAGAGGGATGAGGCAGAATAAGCTGCTCTGGCAGCTGCTGTGGACTGCGCACTTGTCTCTGCTTGGGTGATGGAGGATGAGGATGATTTAGTAAGCCAGTCCACCACCTCTTCTGCATGCTGTGGCTGGATAGCACGGGCAACATCACTAAACAGAGGAAATGATGCCCTGCCTGAGGACTGACCACGTCCACCTTTGCCTGTGGGCACCTACGCTGCTGGCCCCCTCACAGTGCCATGGAAACGTCTGCCCCTCCTTGTTATCCTCCCAGACATGATGGGGGGTGCTTATTAACAAAATGTAATTACGATGTGGAAATGTGTACGTGGATTCACTTTAATCAATGAAAAGTGGTGTTTGGTGCACTTTAACCTGAGTACTTACTACACAGACATTCCACTTACACACTACAATATACTGCAGTAAAACTGCACTGACACACTGCAATATACTGCGTCAAACGTGCAGTAATGCAATGAAATATACTGCAATAAACCTGCCCTGACAAAATAAACTGACACTAATGTAAATATGAACGGTTGCGCTACACTCACCCTGAACTATCACTAGACTCACACTACACTGATATTCTACACTGACAATAGAATCAGTATAGCACTATCACATCACCCTCAATCTTAGATTGTAAGCTCCCATGATTGGGACCCTCTTATTCCTCCTGTATTAAATTGTATTGTAACTGTACTGTCTGCCCTCATGTTGTAAAGCGCTGCGCAAACTGTTGGCGCCATATAAATCCTGTATAATAATAAGAACAATCTATCATTGAGCTAAGCAACCCCCCATATCATATAATATATATATATATATATATATATATATATATATCCACTTCTCTACTGTGCACGAAAACCCCCTTCCTGCCCAAGCCATTTTTCAGCTTTCAGCGCTGTCACACTTTGAATGACAATTGCGCGGTCGTGCGACGTGGCTCCCAAACGAAATTTGTGTCCTTTTTTTCCCACAAATAGAGCTTTCTTTTGGTGGTATTTGATCACCTCTGCAGTTTTTATTTTTTGCGCTATAAACAAAAGAAGAGCGTCCAGTTTGGAAAAAAAACACTATTTTTTACTTTTTGCTATAATAAATACCCATTTTTTTTTTAAAATAAAATTTTCCTCAGTTTAGGCCGATACGTATTCTTCTACATATTTTTGGTAAAAAAAAAAAATCGCAATAAGCGCGTATTGATTGGTTTGCGCAAAAGTTATTGCGTCTACAAAATAGGGGATAGATTTATAGCATTTTTATTTTTTTATTTTTTTATTGGTAATGGCGGCGATCTGCGATTTTTTTTATTGTGACTGCGATATTGCGGCGGACACATCGGACACTTTTGACACATTTTTGGGACCATTCACATTTATACAGCGATCCCTGCTATAAAAATGCATTGATTACTGTATAAATGTGATTGGCAGGGAAAGGGTTAACCACTAGGGGGCAGGAAGGGGTTAAATATGTTCCCTCAAAGTGTTCTTACTGTGGGGGGAGGGGACTGACTGGGGGAGGTGACCGATGGTTGTCCCTATGTACAAGGGACACACCATCGGTCCCCTCTCCCTCACAGGACGTGGATCTCTGTGTTTACACACAGAGATCCACTTTCCTGCTCGTTTCCCGGGCAATCGCGAGTGCCCGGCGGCAATCGCGGCCGCCGGGCACGCCCACCCGGGCCTTGTGAACGCGGCGGGCGCGCGCCTCCTAGCTCGTTTTAAAGGGAGGACGTCATATGACGTCCTCCCAGAACGAGAGTATCCTCCGCCCGCCGTCAATTGACAGTGGGCGGGGGACAAGTGGATATACAAAAACACTTTTTGTATGCCTTGTATTAGGGTGTTGTGCTGGCTGCTACTCACTAAATAATTTTTTTTGGACAATCAGCGCACTTTTCTTTGCATTTTTTTATATATATATATATATATATATATATATATATATATAAACTGTGTAAATTATACTGCGCTGTCCATTGGGTGAGACATAAAACACTGAATTAGTGAATCTATCTCTCCATAAATTGTTGCTGCAACTTCTATGTGAGACACACACAAAAAAATATAATAAAGATAATAAAGCTGCGCAAATAGTGAAAAATGGTATATGAGCACCACCTTAAAACATAAGTGGAAGATATATATTGAATGATAAATTAATGATGATTAAATATATTAATATAATTGGACTGGATCTTAATTGCCAATGTGACAAATAGAACTGAAGAAAGTCCCAACTGTCAATCAGACACCCACATCACATTCAGCAAAAGTCTTGTGCAGTGAAAGAATTGATGTTGAATAGTAACTGTGTGAATAGTACAGTCCAGATAGCCAAAACTGCAACGAAGTGTAGATATGGATCTTCTCGTTAGGCTAATTGGTGACTTCAAACACACGACACCCAATGAAAAGTGCCAAACACTGGATAGATGTAGATTCCACCACCATCAGTTCACACTGCCGCTTACCAGAAATGGTGATCTCCACAGAGATCGATACAAGCAGATGGCTATTCCCCAGCCAGGGTCTCTAGATGGTATCAGTTAGACTCCCGAATTTCACGCCACTCCTCTCCACATATCGCAAAGTATATATGCAAATGGAAAGAAAGCCACCATAGCGTGAAACCGATAAAACAATTTAGTGTAAAAAAGTAATGCACTTACATGAAACACAAGTTATTATGGCGTGTAGTATATTTAGCCGGCCGGCTAAGACTGCCCGTTCCTTCCGGGACTCGTTGGTATGTCGGTGACGTCAGCACGCCGCTCCTCCCTACGTCGTTTCGTCACAGATGACGTCATCCAGGGGCACGGGCGGCGTGCTGACTCACCGCCATAAATACTCATGAATACAATAGGAACGCCCAGATCTGATCATTCAGCACTCCTGACAAATGAATCGCCATGTTGACTATTGGCAAGCTTGCCCATACAGCAACAAGATGATAAGGCGATAATCCATATTGCCACCTAAAAATGTAAACACTCCTAATCATAAGACAAAAAATTATTTATATTTATTTCTGATTGGAGCCTGGGGACGAAAGAAGGAACTTTAGTCTGTAAATGGTATGTGGGCTGGCTGGTGGTGCCACGCGCAGCACAACCATAACTGACCAAATCACATCTTCCAACAACAACCCCATATATTAAGCAATATATATCGCCAACTCATATATGCTACCTTTAATAGAATTACAAGTTGGTGCATATTTATTAAATCCAACACAAATTGACAACATTAAAATATAATTAAAAAATACTATAAGATAAAGCAGCCCTCTAGCGGTCAAATTCCAACATTAGCATGGAAATAGACCCAGACAGGATGCTATACATGATGGCACTTCCAAAAAATGTTAAAAATGAAAATGCTTATTTAAATATTTGCATCGTACAGCTAGGTGATAGAACACACATCAAAGGACATAAGATGTATGGCTACCACCCCCCAAAAACAAATGCAAAAATAAAAATAGATTAAAATTAAAAGGAAAAGGAAAACAATATGCAAAAATTAATTGGTCATTGGACCAATAATTATTCATTAGGTCGAATAATAACTTCTCACATTTGTGAGTACTCTCTGTGATATTTGTAACTCACAATATGTGATGTCATATCATCATACGGGGTCATAAAGATGTATCCCATTATAAAAGTCTAGATGTATCTATTCAAAGATATTCACATTTCATTGTATCATAGAAACAAGAAACTAATAGTTTCCGTTCTTATGTTAAGTATAATGGTTAAGTTATGTAGCTAGTAAACAGACACCACTAAATGATCAGATCTGGTTCACAGATCTCTATAACAAAAACAGAGAAAATATGAAACCATAAACTCATGTCCTATGCATTATCTATAAATGCGTTCACATCTATGTCGATGTTAAGGCCATAAGGGGTGTAGCTACGAACCCTATATATCCAAGACATTTCCATCCTCGATATCTCTCTCACTAGGGAACCTCCCCTCCAATGTGGACTATACCTATCTATACCCAAAAATAGTGTTCCAGCTGGATTACGTTGGTGATGCAAATCATAATGTCTTGAAACTGAGTGATCCTTAAATCCACTCTTAATATTTGTGATGTGCTCACCAAGACGCACCTGCATAGATCTTTTTGTTCTACCTATGTATTGCATGCCACATGGGCATTCCAACAGGTAGACCATACCCGTGGAACTACAGGTCACAAAGGCCTCGATTTTATGTTCCCTAGAGGTGCTAGTTGATTTAAACGACATTGTTTTCTTTGATTTGATTTTATTCAGTGTACATACCTGGCACCTACGACACTGGTGGTAGCCAGAAATGTTCTGAAAAAAAGAAACTTTTTTTGGGGGTGGATCAACCACATTTAGCGCTATTTTATCCCTTAGTGAAGGGACACCCCTAAAAATAACTTGTGGAGTAACTGGCAAGAATGAGTTGATAATTAGATCACTTCTCAAAATATGCCAGTGTTTACGAACAATCTTCTTCACTAAATAATGTTGGGTAGAATAGGTAGTGATAAATGGTATCAATGGTCCCTCACATTTAGTTTTAGAATTTGTATCCAACAAAACAGATCTTTCTATTTTTTCAACTTCTTTTAAAGTTGTTTCCAAAGAGTCTGCATCATAACCTTTATCCATTAATCTGTTCTTCAAAATGTTAGCTTGAAGAACGTAGTCAGATACATCCGAACAATTCCGCCTTATTCTCAAAAACTGACTCTTGGGTACTGATTTTAACCATGATTCCTTGTGGCAACTCCCCAAAGGAATGTAGGAGTTGCGATCCGTCTGTTTGAAGTATGTAGTTGTCTTGAAGCCAGTTCCCTCCTTTCTGATTGTGAGATCAAGGAAGTGTATCCTATCCTGACTGGCCTCATATACAAAATGTATACCTCTATCGTTAGCATTGATTTTCACAAAAAATTCCTCCAATTGGGGGGCCGTCCCCTCCCATAGGAGGAGGACGTCATCAATATATCTTGCCCAAAAAGTAAGGCAAGGATTTTGATCTTTATAGATGACGTCCTCCTCCCATTTGGCCATGAACAGGTTGGCCAAACTGGGGGCATATTTGGCCCCCATGGCTACACCCCTTTTCTGTTTGTAGAAATTCTGGCTAAACCAGAAATAATTATGGTTAGCAGCAAATTCCAATAATTCCATCACAAACATTTGCTGTTCATGTGGGATTTTAGAAAGGAGATTCAAATAATATTTTACAGCAAATAATCCCAACGTGTGAGGTATGACCGTGTACAATGATGTTACATCAGCCGTAACCATCCAAGTGGATTCTGTTGTTTTCTGGTTCGCCAATAGATTGATTACATGCCGACTATCTTTAAGGTACGATGGCATTTGTTGTACCAACGGCTGCAAAAAATAGTCTACATACTTGCCCACCCGGGACGTGATGGAATCTATCCCGCTTATGATCGGACGACCCGGGGGGCAAGTGAGGCTTTTGTGGATTTTCGGCAGACAGTAAAGGATAGGAACCCTTGGTGCTTTGGGGATCAGGAATAGTTGCTCCTTCTCATTCAAAATCCCAAGTGATGCACCTTTCTGGATCAATGATTCCAGTGTTTTTTTGTATTGTACTACTGGATTTCCCAATAGAGGCACATATGTATCACTATCTCCTAGTGATACATAGTGATACATATGTGCCTCTATTGGGAAATCCAGTAGTACAATACAAAAAAACACTGGAATCATTGATCCAGAAAGGTGCATCACTTGGGATTTTGAATGAGAAGGAGCAACTATTCCTGATCCCCAAAGCACCAAGGGTTCCTATCCTTTACTGTCTGCCGAAAATCCACAAAAGCCTCACTTGCCCCCCGGGTCGTCCGATCATAAGCGGGATAGATTCCATCACGTCCCGGGTGGGCAAGTATGTAGACTATTTTTTGCAGCCGTTGGTACAACAAATGCCATCGTACCTTAAAGATAGTCGGCATGTAATCAATCTATTGGCGAACCAGAAAACAACAGAATCCACTTGGATGGTTACGGCTGATGTAACATCATTGTACACGGTCATACCTCACACGTTGGGATTATTTGCTGTAAAATATTATTTGAATCTCCTTTCTAAAATCCCACATGAACAGCAAATGTTTGTGATGGAATTATTGGAATTTGCTGCTAACCATAATTATTTCTGGTTTAGCCAGAATTTCTACAAACAGAAAAGGGGTGTAGCCATGGGGGCCAAATATGCCCCCAGTTTGGCCAACCTGTTCATGGCCAAATGGGAGGAGGACGTCATCTATAAAGATCAAAATCCTTGCCTTACTTTTTGGGCAAGATATATTGATGACGTCCTCCTCCTATGGGAGGGGACGGCCCCCCAATTGGAGGAATTTTTTGTGAAAATCAATGCTAACGATAGAGGTATACATTTTGTATATGAGGCCAGTCAGGATAGGATACACTTCCTTGATCTCACAATCAGAAAGGAGGGAACTGGCTTCAAGACAACTACATACTTCAAACAGACGGATCGCAACTCCTACATTCCTTTGGGGAGTTGCCACAAGGAATCATGGTTAAAATCAGTACCCAAGAGTCAGTTTTTGAGAATAAGGCGGAATTGTTCGGATGTATCTGACTACGTTCTTCAAGCTAACATTTTGAAGAACAGATTAATGGATAAAGGTTATGATGCAGACTCTTTGGAAACAACTTTAAAAGAAGTTGAAAAAATAGAAAGATCTGTTTTGTTGGATACAAATTCTAAAACTAAATGTGAGGGACCATTGATACCATTTATCACTACCTATTCTACCCAACATTATTTAGTGAAGAAGATTGTTCGTAAACACTGGCATATTTTGAGAAGTGATCTAATTATCAACTCATTCTTGCCAGTTACTCCACAAGTTATTTTTAGGGGTGTCCCTTCACTAAGGGATAAAATAGCGCTAAATGTGGTTGATCCACCCCCAAAAAAAGTTTCTTTTTTTCAGAACATTTCTGGCTACCACCAGTGTCGTAGGTGCCAGGTATGTACACTGAATAAAATCAAATCAAAGAAAACAATGTCGTTTAAATCAACTAGCACCTCTAGGGAACATAAAATCGAGGCCTTTGTGACCTGTAGTTCCACGGGTATGGTCTACCTGTTGGAATGCCCATGTGGCATGCAATACATAGGTAGAACAAAAAGATCTATGCAGGTGCGTCTTGGTGAGCACATCACAAATATTAAGAGTGGATTTAAGGATCACTCAGTTTCAAGACATTATGATTTGCATCACCAACGTAATCCAGCTGGAACACTATTTTTGGGTATAGATAGGTATAGTCCACATTGGAGGGGAGGTTCCCTAGTGAGAGAGATATCGAGGATGGAAATGTCTTGGATATATATGGTTCGTAGCTACACCCCTTATGGCCTTAACATCGACATAGATGTGAACGCATTTATAGATAATGCATAGGACATGAGTTTATGGTTTCATATTTTCTCTGTTTTTGTTATAGAGATCTGTGAACCAGATCTGATCATTTAGTGGTGTCTGTTTACTAGCTACATAATTTAACCATTATACTTAACATAAGAACGGAAACTATTAGTTTCTTGTTTCTATGATACAATGAAATGTGAATATCTTTGAATAGATACATCTAGACTTTTATAATGGGATACATCTTTATGACCCCGTATGATGATATGACATCACATATTGTGAGTTACAAATATCACAGAGAGTACTCACAAATGTGAGAAGTTATTATTCGACCTAATGAATAATTATTGGTCCAATGACCAATTAATTTTTGCATATTGTTTTCCTTTTCCTTTTAATTTTAATCTATTTTTATTTTTGCATTTGTTTTTGGGGGGTGGTAGCCATACATCTTATGTCCTTTGATGTGTGTTCTATCACCTAGCTGTACGATGCAAATATTTAAATAAGCATTTTCATTTTTAACATTTTTTGGAAGTGCCATCATGTATAGCATCCTGTCTGGGTCTATTTCCATGCTAATGTTGGAATTTGACCGCTAGAGGGCTGCTTTATCTTATAGTATTTTTTAATTATATTTTAATGTTGTCAATTTGTGTTGGATTTAATAAATATGCACCAACTTGTAATTCTATTAAAGGTAGCATATATGAGTTGGCGATATATATTGCTTAATATATGGGGTTGTTGTTGGAAGATGTGATTTGGTCAGTTATGGTTGTGCTGCGCGTGGCACCACCAGCCAGCCCGCATACCATTTACAGACTAAAGTTCCTTCTTTCGTCCCCAGGCTCCAATCAGAAATAAATATAAATAATTTTTTGTCTTATGATTAGGAGTGTTTACATTTTTAGGTGGCAATATGGATTATCGCCTTATCATCTTGTTGCTGTATGGGCAAGCTTGCCAATAGTCAACATGGCGATTCATTTGTCAGGAGTGCTGAATGATCAGATCTGGGCGTTCCTATTGTATTCATGAGTATTTATGGCGGTGAGTCAGCACGCCGCCCGTGCCCCTGGACGACGTCATCTGTGACGAAACGACGTAGGGAGGAGCGGCGTGCTGACGTCACCGACATACCAACGAGTCCCGGAAGGAACGGGCAGTCTTAGCCGGCCGGCTAAATATACTACACGCCATAATAACTTGCGTTTCATGTAAGTGCATTACTTTTTTACACTAAATTGTTTTATCGGTTTCACGCTATGGTGGCTTTCTTTCCACTTGCATATATACTTTGCGATATGTGGAGAGGAGTGGCGTGAAATTCGGGAGTCTAACTGATACCATCTAGAGACCCTGGCTGGGGAATAGCCATCTGCTTGTATCGATCTCTGTGGAGATCACCATTTCTGGTAAGCGGCAGTGTGAACTGATGGTGGTGGAATCTACATCTATCCAGTGTTTGGCACTTTTCATTGGGTGTTGTGTGTTTGAAGTCACCAATTAGCCTAACGAGAAGATCCATATCTACACTTCGTTGCAGTTTTGGCTATCTGGACTGTACTATTCACACAGTTACTATTCAACATCAATTCTTTCACTGCACAAGACTTTTGCTGAATGTGATGTGGGTGTCTGATTGACAGTTGGGACTTTCTTCAGTTCTATTTGTCACATTGGCAATTAAGATCCAGTCCAATTATATTAATATATTTAATCATCATTAATTTATCATTCAATATATATCTTCCACTTATGTTTTAAGGTGGTGCTCATATACCATTTTTCACTATTTGCGCAGCTTTATTATCTTTATATATATATATATACACAGTATACATTCCCCTTGGTGGGAGTAGAGATGACCCCATCTATAAGGATATACAGTACATACACACCCAGCACAAGGCCGTGTTCACACTACGAGACGTTTCTCTGTGGCTGCAGTTCCTATTAGATCCACAAGATGGTGGTCTCACTTCTACCATAGAGACAGGAAGTCTCTATGGAAAACAGGAAGTGATGTCAGGTATAAATAGGAATTTCCGGGTAAAAGGTGAGTAGGGAGGAAGTAGAGAGGAGACATTGCTGGAAGTGGCAAGATGATGGAGAATCAGCCGCCCCTCACATCACCGGGTAAGAGGAGACTTTATTGTAAAGGAGAGAGCAGTACGGAGGCTCCACCTAGATCCCCCATCATCTGATAAACACATAGAAACAATGTATTCAGTCAGTGTGTGTGTTTCCTACAGATGGATCCAGTAATGGGAACCCACCAGAGAGATGTCCCCGTCCTCTGTATTCCCGGGATTCCACACAGGACGGTCACACCATCCCCCACCATCATCAGGTAGATGAGGAACAATCACTGATAGTATCATTGGGATCTGTACATTATCTGCATTGTTACCATTGATGTCATTTTTATTATATATTCAGAGTGGAAACCTGAGAGATCCTAAAGTTGAGGTTAAAGAAGAGATAAAAGAGGAGGATGATGAGGATGGGGTGATGGAGGAAATACACAAAGATCTGTACCAGGACACCATGGAGGAGTCATCCAGCTACAGAAACCCACCAGAGAGATGTCCCCGTCCTCTGTATTCCCGGGATTCCACACAGGAAGGTCACACCATCCCCCACCATCATCAGGTAGATCAGAAACACTTATTGGAACTTATGATTTATACATAAAAATGTTTGTTACAATGGATGTTTTATTTAATAATCAGAGTGGAAACCTCGGGGATGATAATATTGTTGTTAAAGAAGAGTATAAAGAGGAGGATGAGGAGTATGGAGTGATGGAGGAGTTTTCAGAGGGACACAAGGATATGATGGAGCCACCTAATACCAGGAACCCACCAGAGAGATGTCCCCATCCTTTGTATTCCCGGGATTCCACACAGGAAGGTCACACCATCCCCCACTGTTACAAGGTTGGTGGGATGGAGCATCTAGAACATGGACTGGTGGAGATGATGTGTGGATTTTGTATGTGAGCTTATATTTTAGAGATGATATTTTCTCTAATTTTCTTGGTTTAGAGTGGAGATCCAATCGATATAGAATTTGAGGTGAAATCAGAAGAAGAAGAGAGGTATGTGAGGGATGATCAGCAGTCTATGGAGGAGGATGGAATAACGGGGACATTTATAGAGGAGGACACTCCTACAGAGATCAGCACAGGTGGGTCATTAACACTAAATCCATTCCTCCACCCATACTGCTCACTGATTGGTCCAGAGTAGGGCGGGGACTGGGTGATATCAGCCTGTAATCCCCTGGTCACTTTCCTGAGCTGTGTTCCCCGTCCTGTATTTCTCTCGGATAATCTTCCTTCTCTGTGCTGCAGACACAATTTATGTCTCTAAACTGGATTTATGGAGATTCTGGGGTTCAGCTGGCAGCAAAATGTTGAATTTCACCATAGGAGTTGCTCAATCTAAACACATAATGCAGGGATGTCAAACTCTATTTCATCGTGGGCGGCATCAGCATTCTGATTGCCCTCAAAGAACTGGGTGTATCTGTAAGGCTATATAAAAAAAAAAATTCTCAGAAAATAGGTACAAGAACTCAAACGGGCCATAAACCGCACCCCCTGCCCCTCCGATACACTAACAGGGTGGAGTTCTTAAGGTGGCAATAAATAGCAAAAGTGCATTATGTGCAGAGAGAGTGCAGCTTCAAGGGAGCCCTATGCCCAGATTTCAGGGGTACGCTATATACAGAGTGCAGAGTTTAGGAGTGCACTATGTACAGAGTGAAGGGGTGGAGAGTTCACTATATACAGAGTGCAGAGTTTAGGGGTGCACTGTGTACAGAGTGAAGGGTTGAAGAGTTCACTCTATACAGAGTTTAGGGGTGCACTGTGTACAGAGTGAAGGGTTGAAGAGTTTACTATATACAGAGTGTAACGACACCCCATGTATGAAATGGGTTAACGTCGTTTAGGATATTCCATTCCCGAACACAAGGCAGCTACCGACACTCCAGTCAGGCGAACAAGACCCATAAGAATAATTCTCCCTCAATGACGAGACAAAGCTCTGTCTTGAGGTTCAAGCAGGACTGGCAATCTTTTTTGAGAGACCACAGGCCTATATAGAGTAAAAGAGGAGGTGCATACATATCCTGCTCATATTACTCTGAAAATACACCTGTGACCAGACCTAATTAACATGCGCTAATTAACTAATCCTTTTAAGCAGCCTGGCTGTCTCCTAAACTACAATACACATTATCACACATATCAATACAGAACTCCTTCACACAATTGCAGGGTTAATTCATGTAAAGCCTCGTACAAACGAACGGTTTTCGCGTCAAGAAACGACAAGAAAACTGTTGGGAGAGCTTTCTTGCCGAGTAAAATAGAGAACCTGCAATCTATTTTCTCGTCAGGATTCTCGTTTTTCTCGTCGGGATTCTCGTCGGCCTGTTTCCCGACGAGAAAACCGGTCGTGTGTATGCTTTTCCGAGTCTTAAAAAATCGTGCATGCTCAGAATCAAGTATAAGACGGGAGCGCTCCTTCTGGTAAAACTAGCGTTCGTAATGGAGATAGCACATTCGTCACGCTAAAACGAACTGAAAGCACGAAGACTGAAAAGCGCGAATCGGCTCTCCCCGAACATTTACTAACATGTGGTAATACGAGATCAGCAAAAGCAGCCCAAGGGGTGGCGCCATTGGAATCAATCTTCCCTGTTATACTGCCGTTGTACGTGTTGTACGTGAGCGCGCTTTACAACAAGGAGATTTGGAGTTGACAGTGTGTATGCAAGGAAAGCTTGACAAGAATCTCGTCGAGAAAAAGATAGTTTTTTTTACGACGAGATTCTCGGTCATGTGTACGAGGCTTAAGCCACAATGAAAAGATCCTTAGAAGTTAGCCTGGAATCATTTACATCACAACAGCCAGACAGGTGGCCGGAGTCGACGACATCAGCACCTTCTAACAGCATGAATCAGTCAGTCTTTACATATTCCGGAATGCCCATTTTAGGAGTTACTTCCTAGACCTCACAGCACTCAGGGGACACATCTTCATATTTCTTGAGAGATATTGTCAATGAATTTTACTGTCCCATTTGAAGTAGTCCAAGATATATTTTCTCAGTTACTCTATTCCCCCAATGGACATAGGGTGATTTAGACATAAGAGGTGCATGGGGAGCTGAAGCAAGGGTATCTCATACTTTCTAGGAGATTCTGGGTTCCACGGGCCCTCCCGTTACACAGAGTGCAGAGTTTAGGATTGTGCTACATAGAGAGTGCAGAGTTTAGGGATGCACTGTGTACAGAGTGCAGGATTGAGGGGTGTACAGAGTTGAGTGCGCTACATACAGAGAACAGGGTTTAGGGATGCATTGTGTACAGAGTGCAGGGTTGAGTGCACTACGTACTGAGTGCAGAGTTGAGGAGTGAGCTACATAGAGTGCAGGGTTTAGGCGTGCACTACATTTAGAATGCAGGGTTTAGGTGTGCACTACATATAGAATGCAGGGTTTAGGGGTGCCCTACATACAGAGTGCATTGTTTAGGGGCGTGCTGTGTGCAGGGTTCAGCTCTCTTTCACAGTATATGCACATCTCACTTCCAGACCTCCTTGGCTCTGACCTCTCCCATCCCCCACCTCTGTATACATCTCCCTCTCCACAGCCCTCATATTTCCCCCCCAAAACCTTCCTTGTATCTCACCTACCCGGCCCATCTCTAGTACCTCCCAGCCGTGTAGGAGGCTCCACCTCTGTTTCTCATTGCAGGGAGGTCATTGGTTGGTGTCTCTGCACCCGGACACAGATAGGGATCACAGTGCCGCTTACCACATGATGCCCCCTCCCACACTGTGCCTGTCTCTGCATCTCCATTGTCCCCGCTGTGAGTGCCGGGCAGGCAGGGATCGGCGAGAGCCGCCAAGAGGAAAGCTGTTCTTGTAATCACAGAAGGCATGTATGTGTACAAGTGATAGTGGGGAGCGGAGGGCGAGGGCCAGAGGTGGCAGAACGGAGTTTCACCATGTTCTGGCTGAAAAAACCTTAGGTGTGAGGGCCACATGAAATAGCCTGGTGGGCCGGATTCAGGCCATGGCCCTTGCGTCTGCCCCATGCCCGGGTCTAACAAGATCTCTGCTGGCTGTGCCGGGGGGAGGAATATGTCTGTATAGTCTCATGCCTTGTTCTAAGGAAGGGAATTCCACATCCTTGCCGCTCTTACAGTAAAGGACCCTCTACACAGTCTAAAGTTAAAACGCTTTTCTTCTAATTTTAGCGCATAGCCACGTGTCTTTTTAAATTCCCTTTCGCAGAAAAGTTTTCTCCCTATTGTGGGGTCACCAGTACGGTATTTGTACATTGAAATTATATCCCCTCTCAAGCGTCTCTTCTCCAGAGAGAATAAGTTCAGAGCTCACAACCTTTCCTCTTAACTAATATCCTCCAGACCCTTTATTAGCTTTGTTGTCTGTGACAGGGGGGTCACTTTGGACACAGGGTGAGCCAGGAAATAATGGACATTAAGAAATATATCTTGGACTACCTAAAATGGGTCTGTAATATTTATCCACCATATTCCCAAGGATATCTGTAAAGGACTATTTACTGATTTTGCACTCAACAGGTTAATTGAGAGATACTGAGGTGTTCAGCCTCAATAACCTGTCTGCCTAGTGTAATGCTAATCCCAGCTTCTAAAAGACCTGTTCATTGTTTGTGGTGATGTGGATTGGGGAAATTAAGTCTGTCCTTGTGTGTATTGTAAAGTAACAGACAGTCTGGTGAATATAAAGGTCATGCATAGTTATTTAAACATAAAGGGATTAGCTTTTGCCTTCTAAGAGATGGGTAGTGGGAGACAAAAGCTAGCCTACTGTCAAATGTGTATTGGGTCTTGTTATGTTGTGGGTGGAGCTGGAACATTGTTCATTTTAGATTAATGCAGTATTGGATGTGTATAAAGGTTACAATGTTTTTGGCAATAAAGTGAGTCTATCCCTGAAAGATACAGAGTGCGTCTCCTTCTTTCAGAAGGATTAATTCCTATGGGAAGTGGTCGTCTGGCTGTGGAGGATCGACAGCGAATGTGTGTCCAGGAGAGGGAAGAGATCTAATTGGCGTTAACCCCTTTCATATTTGGGGTGTCGTTACATTGGTTGGCAGCTGTGGGATTTTCCCTCCAGTTCCTGGGACACTCCAAACCACCACAGTGAATGACCAGCTATGCAGCCGGCAGGAAAGCCACGCTGAAAGACCTACTTGAGAGCCGTGGAGGGACCAGTGGGACAAAGAACAAGGCCACCCAGATCGGTGAACTAGCCGAGATGGATGCAGGACCCCGGTCAGTTGAAGACTTGTTTCAGCAACGAGATCGAGAGCGGTTGGCATTATATGGCGCTAACCCATCAGAGACCGCCATACAGGAAGCCATTAAAGGCATCCAGCTGCAGGATGCGCAACGAGAGAGAGAACGACGGCGACAAGAGAGAGAACGAGAGCGACAAGAGAGAGAACTAGAGCGGCAACATGAGCGGAGAATGGCGAAAATACGGTAGTCGGAGATCGCCTACAGACAGCTGCTAGAATCTGCTCAGCAGCAGGGTGGGGCTACCCTTGCCTGGGACCATCAGGAAATACCAGTGGACAACTCTGAAATCCTGGCGGAAGAATCGGCAGTGGAAAATCTGAAGATTGCCATCCCTAAAGCCGAAGTGGATGATATGGAATTCCAGGGAGCTAGCCTAGCTGAAGAATTGGCAGTGGAAAACCTGAAGATTGCCATCCCTAAAGCCGAAGTGGATGATATGGAGTTCCAGGGAGCTAGCCTGGCTGAAGAATCGGCAGTGGAAAATCTGAAGATTGGCATCCCTAAATCCGAAGTGGATGATATGGAGTTCCAGGGAGCTAGGGCAGTTGGCTCATCTCCCCAGCCACAGATTACAGAAGGTATGGACTTAAGGGACTGTTCAGAGGATGTTATGAATTATGCATCGCCTGCCCAAGTACTGGCAGCAGGACAGAGTACTGCAGACCCCTGCTCTACACCCGTGGCAGTTTTGGAGGCCCGAGGTGAGAAGGTGATGGTTCCTCTTTCCCAGGGGAGTTCAGAGATGCAGGGGGGAGAAGCAGCCCTTTTCCCTCCCCAACAGTCAGCCAGAGCAGATGGTGTGGAGCCCCCAGCAGAGGTGCTGGCAACAGGGCAGAGTGCTAGCAACCTCTGCCCAGCACCGGAAACAACTGTGGAGTTTCAGGGAGCCGGGGCACTTGGCCCCTCTCTCCAGCAACAAGCTGAGGTGGTAAAGCTTTTACCCACAGCTGAATCACTGGCAGCAGGGCAGAATACTACTGGCCGCTGCACACAACTGCAACTTGAGCGGATATCGGTGGATGGGACTGCGGTCTCCACTCACAGCAACCCAGCACAAGAGCTGGCAACAGAACAGAGTGCCGCGGGCCTCTGCTCTCAACTAACAGAAGAAGGAGTTCCTGTGGTACCGGATGGGACTTCGGTCCTCACTGACCCAACCCCAGAAAATGGTGTGACACTGAGACAGGAGGATGTCAGCCTTGCTTTGCAAGCACTGGGGGATTTTCACCTACCACAATTGGATGGGACTTCAGTCTCCACTTGTATACCCCAGGGATGCTGGGCAGTCGGCTCAGATCCCCAACAGCATGAAAGACTGAGCCCAGTCACCCTGTCTTCTCCCCAGCGGCGGGTATGTTCTCTAAGAGAGGCAGAGGTTGGCTGGGTAAGTAATGCTCTGTTTGGAGCAATTTATTTGGGGTACTGTGTGGATACCGGCATTAGAAGAATGGACCTATGGACTAACTTCGGAGTCAACCCGTCTGAGGTTACCTCCTGTGTTAGTCTCCTGCCGAAAAGGGAGATGTGTGACAGGGGGGTCACTTTGGACAGAGGGTGAGCCAGGAAACCATGGACATTAACCACTTCCATACAGGGCTTTTTGTACCACTTCAATACCGGGCCTATTCTAGCACTTCTCTCCTACATGTACAAATCATCATTCTTTTGCTAGAAAATTACTCAGAACCCCCAAACATTATATATGTTTTTTTTAGCAGACACCCTAGGGAATAAAATGACAGTCATTGCAACATTTTTTCTTGCATGATATTTGCGCAATAATTTTTCAAACGCCTTTTTAAAAAAAAAAATGGTTTCATGAATAAAAAAATAACAAAAAAGTAAAGTTAGCCCAATTTTTGGGGAAAATATGAAAGATGATGTTACGCCGAGTAAATAGATACCTAACATGTCACGCTTTAAAATTGCGCACACTCATGGAATGGCGCCAAACTTCGGTACTTAAAAATCTCCATAGGCGACGTTTTAATTTTTTTTACAGGTTACCAGGTTAGAGTAACAGAGGAGGTCTAGTGCTAGAATTGTTGCACACGCTCTAACGCACGCGGCGATACCTTACATGCGTGGTTTGAACGGCGTTTACATATGTGGGCGACTTACGTGTGCATTCGCTTCTGATCGCGAGCTACCGGGGACAGGGGCGTTTTAATTTTTTTTTATTATTATTTATTTATTTGTTTTACTTATTTATTTATTTTTTTTACAATTATTTTACTTTTAATTTATTTTTTTTGATCACTTTTATTCCTATTACAAGGAATGTAAACATCCCTTGTAATAGGAATGTGTGTGACAGGTCCTCTTTATTGAGAGATGCGGGGTCAATAAGACCCCACATCTCTCCTCCAGGCTGGAAAGCATGAGATCAGTGAAAATGTTTTCACTGATCTCATAATTACAGCTGCAATGGCGGCTTTGTTTACATTTGAGGCCCGGGCGTGACGTCATCACATCGCGCCCGGGCCTCCGACGATGTCACCAGTCATCTCTATGCTCATCACGTGACCCACCAACGACGCCGGAAGATTCGCTCTGGGTCCCCGATCGCACGGGAGAGCCCGGAGAAGCACCGGATGGCGGCAGAACCGCCGCTATGATCATTCTTATGGTGCACAGAATCGCCGGCCCAAGTAAAGGATATCTGAATGATGCCTCTAGCTGCAGGCATCATTCAGATATCCCCCTACAAAGCCGAGGACGTCATATGACGTCCACCCAGGATGGGAGATCCCATCTGTGGACGTCATTTGACTATGGCTGGGTAGGGAAGTGGTTAAGAAATATATCTTGGACTACCTAAAATGGGTCTGTAATATTTATCCACCATATTCCCAAGGATATCTGTGAAGGACTAGTTACTGTTTCTGCACTCAACAGGTTAATTGAGAGATACTGAGGTGTTCAACCTCAATCACCTGTCTGCCTAGTGTAATGCTAATCCCAGCTTCTAAAAGACCTGTTCATTGTTTGTGGTGATGTGGATTGGGGAAATTAAGTCTGTCCTTGTGCGTATTGTAAAGTAACAGACAGTCTGGTGAATATAAAGGTCATGCATAGTTATTTAAACATAAAGGGATTAGCTTTTGCCTTCTAAGAGATGGGTAGTGGGAGGCAAAAGCTAGCCTACTGTCAGATGTGTATTGGGTCTTGTTATGTTGTGGGTGGAGCTGGACCATTGTTCATTTTAGATTAATGCAGTATTGGATGTGTATAAAGGTTTCAATGTTTTTGGCAATAAAGTGAGTCTATCCCTGAAAGATACAGAGTGTGTCTCGTTCTTTCAGAAGGATTAATTCCTATGGGAAGTGGTCGTCTGGCTGTGGAGGATCGACAGCGAATGTGTGTCCAGGAGAGGGAAAAGATCTAAACGTCGTTCCCCCCTTTCGTATTTGGGGGTGGCGTTACATTGTCCTTCTTTGTACTCGCTCCATTTCCAGTACATCCTTCCTGAGGAGTGGTGCCCAGAACTGGACAGCATACTCCAGGTGCGGCCGGACCAGAGTCTTGTAGAGCGGGAGAACTATAGTTTTATCTCTGGAGTTAATCCCCTTTTTAATGCCAATATTCTGTTTGCTTTGTTAGCAGCAGCTTGGCATTGCATGCCATTGCTGAGCCTATCATCTACTAGGACCCCCCAGGTCCTTTTCCATTCTAGATCTCTCCCCAGTGTATAGATTGCATTCATATTTTTGCCACCCAAATGCATTATTTTACATTTTTCTACATTGAACCTCATTTGCCATGTAGTTGCCCGCCCCATTAATTTGTTCAGATCTTCTTGCAAGATTTCCACATCCTGCGGAGAAGATATTTCCCTGCTTAGCTTAGTATCGTCCGCAAATTCAGAGCTTGAGCTGCTTACCCCATCCTCCAGGTCATTTATGAACAAATAAATAGGATTGGTCCCAGCGCAGAATCCTGAGGGACCCCACTACCCACCCTGATCATTCTGATTACTCCCCATTTATCACCACCCTCTGAACTTGCCCCCGTAGCCAGTTTTCAATCCATGTACTCACCCTATGGTCCATGCCAATGGATCTTATTTTGTACAGTAAAGGTTTATGGGGAACTGTGTCAAATGTTTTGCAAAATCCAGATACACCACGTCTACGGGCCTTCCGTTATCTAGATGGCAACTCACCTCCTCATAGAATGGTTTGGCAAGAACGATTCTTCATGAATCCATGCTGATTACTGCTAATGATACCGTTCTCATTACTAAAATCTTGTATATAGTCCCTTATCATCCCCTCCAAGAGCTTACATACTATTGATGTTAGGCTGACTGGTCTGTAGTTCCCAGGGATGTATTTTGGGCCCTTTTTAAATATTGGTGCTACATTGGCTTTTTTCCAATCAGCTGGTACCATTCCAGTCAGTAGACTGTCAGTAAAAATTAGGAACAATGGCCTGGCAATTACTTGACTGAGTTCCCCAAGTACCCTCTGGTGCAAGCCACCTGGTCCCGGTGATTTATTTATGTTGAGTTTCCCAAGTCTAATTTTAATTCTGTCCTCTGTTAGCCATGGAGGTGCTCCCTGTGATGTGTCATGAGGATAAACACTGCAGTTTTGATTACTGAAGCCCCCCGATTCCCTCATGAAGACTGAGGAGAAGAATAAATTCAATACGTTCGCCATCTCTCTATCCTTAGTAACCAGATTCCCTTCATCATCCTTTATGGGGCCAATATGGTCTCACCTCCCTTTCTTACTATTTATGTACTTAAAGAATTTCTTGAGAATTTGTTTCCTCTCCTCCGCTATGTGCCTTTCATGTTCTATCTTACATGTTGATAATAATGTGATAATATCCTCCATCTTTGTCAGTTACCCAATGATGGTGGTCTTCAGGATCAGTCCAGTCTTCATCTTGGTTGGTTAGGGGAACCAATCAGCTCATGTCTAGTAATAATCTTTGTATTTCTATTTTAGTAGATGGACGGGAGATGAGGAAAACCTCAGAGGATTGTCTCACTTTGTCTCCAGACTGTAAAGTAGAAGATGAGGACATCACACAGTATAGTCCAGGAGAAAACCCGACTACCTCAAATGTCCATCCGGCACCACACAGTGTAGATGGACCATCGTATTCCTCTTATCCTGAGGAACCTCAGACTGTGCGGGACGGTGCCGGACCATCGTATTCCTCTTATCCTGAGGAACCTCCGACTGTGCGGGACGGTGCCGGACCATCGTATTCCTCTTATCCTGAGGAACCTCAGACTGTGCGGGACGGTGCCGGACCATCGTATTCCTCTTATCCTGAGGAACCTCAGACTGTGCGGGACAGTGCCGGAACATCGTATTCCTCTTATCCTGAGGAACCTCAGACTGTGCGGGACGGTGCCGGACCATCGTATTCCTCTTATCCTGAGGAACCTCAGACTGTGCGGGACGGTGCCGGACCATCGTATTCCTCTTATCCTGAGGAACCTCAGACTGTGCGGGACGGTGCCGGACCATCGTATTCCTCTTATCCTGAGGAACCTCAGACTGTGCGGGACGGTGCCGGACCATCGTATTCCTCTTATCCTGAGGAACCTCAGACTGTGCGGGACGGTGCCGGACCATCGTATTCCTCTTATCCTGAGGAACCTCAGACTGTGCGGGACGGTGCCGGACCATCGTATTCCTCTTATCCTGAGGAGCCTCAGACTGTGCGGGACGGTGCCGGACCATCGTATTCCTCTTATCCTGAGGAACCTCAGACTGTGCGGGACGGTGCCGGACCATCGTATTCCTCTTATCCTGAGGAACCTCAGACTGTGCGGGACGGTGCCGGACCATCGTGTTCCTCTTATCCTGAGGAACCTCAGACTGTGCGGGACGGTGCCGGACCATCGTATTCCTCTTATCCCGAGGAACCTCAGACTGTGCGGGACAATGCCGGACCATCGTATTCCTCTTATCCCGAGGAACCTCAGACTGTGCGGGACGGTGCCGGACCATCGTATTCCTCTTATCCTGAGGAACCTCAGACTGTGCGGGACGGTGCCCGACCATCGTATTCCTCTTATCCTGAGGAACCTCAGACTGTGCGGGATGGTGCCGGACCATCGTATTCCTCTTATCCTGAGGAACCTCAGACTGTGTGGGACGGTGCCGGACCATCGTATTCCTCTTATCCTGAGGAACCTCAGACTGTGAGGGCCGGTGCCGTCCTTCCAAAACATAAGAAGTTTTCCTGTAGTGAGTGCGGAAAGCCTTTCCGTTCTAACTACGATCTTAATGTGCATAAAAGATCTCACACCAGAGAGAAGCCATATTCCTGTGCTGAGTGCGGGAAGTGTTTCTATTCTAAATCCCATCTTAATGTTCATAAAAGATATCACACAGGTGAGAAGCCGTATTCCTGCCCTGAGTGCAAAAAACGTTTCTCAATGAAGTCCCATCTTTCCATACATCAAAGATCTCACACGGGTGAAAAGCCATATCCCTGTCCTGAGTGCGGGAGATGTTTTTCAGAGAAGTCTAGTCTTTACACACATCAGAGATTGCACACGGGTGAGAAGCCATATTCCTGTCCTGAGTGCGGGAAATGTTTTGCACAGATAAGCAGTCTTTCCATACATCAGAGGTCTCACACGGGTGAGAAGCCGTATTCCTGTCCTGAGTGCAGGAAATGTTTTTCAGATAAGTCCATTCTTTACAGGCATAAGAGATCGCACATGCGGCAGAAACCGCATTCCTGTTCTGAATGCGGAAAATGTTTTTCACAGATAACCAATCTTTACACACATCAGAGATTGCACACGGGTGAGAAGCCGTATTCCTGTCCTGAGTGCGGAAAATGTTTTTCACAGAAGTCCCATCTTTACACGCATCAGAGATCTCACACGGGGGAGAAGCCGTATTCCTGTCCTAAATGTGGGAAAAGTTTCGTACATAAATCAAGGCTTGTCACACATCAGAGGTCTCACACGGGGGAGAAGCCGTTTTCCTGTCTTCAGTGCGGGAAATGTTTTTCAGATAAGTCCAATCTCTATAATCATCAGAAATCTCACAAGAGGGAGAAGCCTTATTCCTGTCCAGAGTGCGGGAAATGTTTTTCACTTAAGTCACATCTTTATACACATCAGATATCTCACACGGGGGAGAAGCCGTATTCCTGTTCTGAATGTGGGAAAAGTTTTGTATATAAATCTAGGCTTGTCACACATCAGAGGTCTCATACGGGGGAGAAGCCACTTTTCTGTCCTGAGTGCGGGAAATGTTATTCAGATAAGTCCAATCTTTCCAGACATAAGAGATCTCACACGAGGGTGAAGCCACCTTCCTGTCCTGAGTACGGGAATTGTCAGTCACAGAAGTCCTCTGTTTATGGTCATCTGAGATTGGACACAGAGGAGAATGAACTTTCCTGGTCTGAGTGAGGGAAATGTTCCTCACTGAAGTCCTGTCTTCCTGTACATCAGGGGTCCCACACAACCCTCGAGGTGTATTAGTGAGTGCGGGAAATGTCTTGTATATGAATGTTGCTGGACATGTGGGGAAGAAGCACACCCTGATATACACCTCAGATATACTCCATGGCTGATCTTCATCATGTAAGAAACAGTTGATAAGGAGATCAGAGATCACCAAAGACATGGATGAAGTGTTGTACCGTGTTGGCCATTGATAGCAGGAGAAAAATAAAAATGGAGTCATTACCTCTCAGTATAGTTTGTGGTGTAAAAACACATAGAGGTCTATTTTTAGATTTTTTTTTAGAAAATTTGAATAAAAACAAATATAACAATGTTGGCTGAATTTTATCTTTCGATGATTTCTTATGCTCATTGGCACATCTAGTGATCATAATGCTGTGTTGGGCTATTTTTCATGGATTGCTACAAATAACTGAGATTATCCTCATGCACTTATGAGTACAGCAGACATTGAACAATATAAATTAATTAAACTAACAATATTAACCACTTGCAGCGCCCTCTATTGTACAGTCTAGTTGTGAAGAAAATTTATTCTGACTCAGTAGCTGTGTGAGTCTGTGTAATTGGTTGGGGGTTACAGTAGGTCAGGCTGGAGGACTCTGCAGGTCAGGCCTCTAGTACCTTCCCTTGGTTCTAGAAGCTACCAGAAGTTTCCAGAAGCTAGTGGGTGGAGGCTATGATCTGCATATTGATGGGTATCTGACCAATCCCCAGGTAGTTGGCTTGGCAGTGTGGTTGGGTCAGCTCATAAATTTTGTGGAGCCTGACCAGTAGGGATGAGCCTTGTTTGGTTTGCACCAGAACTTTCGAACAATAACCAATTAATGAACCCATTGAAGTCTACGGGACTCGAACTGGAAAAATCAAAAGTGACCATTTTTAAGGCTCAAGCCTCGTACACACGACCGAGTTTCTCGGCAAGAACCAGCAAGAAACTTGCTGGCAGAGATTTCTTGCCGAGAAATTTGTTCGTGTGTATGGTTTCTGGTCAAGAAAACCGACTAGAATCTCGACGAGAAAATAGAGAACCTGCTCTCTATTTTCTCGTCGAGATTCTTGTCAGCCTCTTTCTTGACGAGAAAAGTGAGTGTGTGTACACTTACCTGTCCTCCGGGAAGCCCGCGCATGCTCGAAATGACTTTGACGCATGCGCGGTAGCTTCCTAGGCATAGGATAGGGTGTACAAAGATGGCGGCGACGGCATCGAATGTGACGAGCGCATGCTCGTCGTATTCAATTACGTCACCGCGTTCGCTCCATTCAAAGAACCGCGGGTTCTTTGAAATGAGCGTGTGTACACTCGGCCGGGACAAGTTTCTTGTCCAAGGATCTCGTTGAAAAAAGCGTTGTGTTTTTTTACGACGAGATTCTCGGCCGTGTGTACGAGGCTTCATATGCAAGTAATTGGGCATAAAATGGTTATGGGGGTCTGGGTACTGCCCTGGGGGACATGTATCAATGAAAAAATAAAAATGTTTGTAAAAAAACGTCATTTTTAAATGAGCAGTGATTTATTGATGTTTAAAATGAAAGCCTAATACCGCGTACACATGACCGTTTTTCATGACAAGAAAACTGCCATTTTTTAGATTGGTCGTGAAAACCGATCGTGTGTACGCTCCATAGCAGTTTTCTCAACGAGAAAACTGCCCGCAAAAAAAATTAAAACCTGCTCTACTTTTTCTCGTAGTTTTTCCCATCATTCTTTTTCTCGTCGTGAAAAACGGGCGTGTGTATGCTTTTCCGAGGGGAAAAAAAACGTGCATGCGCACAATCAAGTATGAGACGGGAGCGTTCGTTCTGGTAAAACTAGCGTTTGTAATTGAGATAGCACATTTGTCACGCTGTAACGAACTGAAAAGCACAAGGCTGAAAAGCACGAGGCTGAAAAGTGCAAATCGTCTCTCACCAAACTTTACTAACACGAGATCAGCAAAAGCAGCCCAAAGGGTGGTGCCATTCGAATGGAACTTCCCCTTTATAGTGTTGGCGTACGTGTTGTACGTCACCGCGCTTTGCTCAAGCGTTTTTTTTTCATGAATGTGTGTATGCAAGGCAGGCTTGAGAGGAACCATGTCGAAATAAACTTCGGTTTTTTGCATGACAGGAAAAACTATGGTGTGTACGCGGCATTAGAATGAGAAATAACTATAAAAATGTAAAATTCCTTTTTAATATAGTGCCTGGGGGTTCCCTTAGTCTACCAGTAAAGTAGCACATCTGTACCATGTATAGAACCTGCTGCAGCAATAATTGCATTCATAAAGCCCCAAAAAAAAATTCCATGGAAGCTTTCTTTATTTTGTAAACAACAGCTTGGGGAGCCAGTCTGTATGATGAGGCCACAATGTAGTGCACTGGGAACAAGATTAGAGATTTTTGGGGGGAAAAATTCTGGTGTTTCTTCTGCAGACTTTCGATAGAAGTAACGGGTGTGGGGAAAAATTGTGCTTTGAGTGTCGGTGGCACCTTCACACTGTAACCCTATAGAGGTGCTCTTGATGAAAGCAAGAATTGGCCTTTCTGTCAAAAATTTTAATGATATGCATCTGTCAAACAGGTGCGGGATAATTTGGGTGTTAATTGTGCCCATGGAACCTACACCAAAAAATGTATTTCAATCAACACCCACAACACTAGGCAGCCTGGAAGTCTTGAAGAGATTTCACATCCCAAAAACACTTAATCAGCGACATCGACATTAGGGGCTTCATACAGTAGCTGCTGGTAATCTAGGACTGATTCATTTTGACAAATGTCAGCCGGTCCACAGAGTCTGTGGACAGACGTGGTCTTTATCAGTAACAAAACCTCTGGCAGCACTGAATGCCCGTTTGGAAAGCATGCTGGATGCAGGGCAGCCCAGCAGCTCAATACTGGGTAAATTTTGGCCAGTTGTCTATTCTCATGACCCAGTAACCCAGTGGATAGTCAACTGGAAAGCTCTCCATCTCTGTTTTTGCCCCTAAATAATCATCGACCATGTGATGCAGGCGCTGCTGATGGGATGTGGAAGCAGACAGCCCTGGGCGCGAAGGACTAAAAAAATTGTGAAATACTTCACTTAGGCAGCCCTCTTCTAAACTGCTCCTCTCTTAACCAACAGAAGCCTCAAAACTAAATTTTCCACGACACTGTAACCCACCAGAGTCTAGAAAAGCATTAGATAAACTTCTATATAAGGTGTCCTCAAGAGATTTCACCTTCTGCTCCCTCTGAGGGAACGGAATGAGTTCTGAGACTTTCCCCTTATAATGGTGGCTGAGGAGGGTTGCCAACTAATAGTGATCCTTCTCCTTGATGCCACGTATTCTTGGGTCCTTTTGCAGGCTTTGAAGCATGAGGGAGCTCATGCACTGCAAGTGTGCGGAGGCATGAGAAGCAGACTCCTCGGGTTCACTGAGGATTACACTATCTGGAATTGCCTCCTTCCAGCCATGTACTACTCCAATGGAAAAAAATGCCAAGCCGGCCTGAGAGTGTCATTGTGTCATACTCACACAGGTACTCGTTAACGGCCCTCTGCTGCATGTGCAGCCGCTGCAGCATTGCCAAAGTCGGCTTCCACCCGGTGGGCATGTTTAAAATTAGGCGGTTTAACGCCAGGTGTAATTCCCACTGAATTTCAACCACTCGAGCACTGGCTGTGTATGACCACATGAAATAGTTACAGACTGTTCTGGCATTCTTTAGCAGATCTTCCAACCCTGGGTACCTAAGAAATGCTGCACCACCAAATTGAGGACATGTGCCAGGCAACTTTCCCTATCTAAGGGCGGACAGGAGGTTTGTGCCATTATCACACACCACCATTCTTGGCTTCAGCTGGCATGGCGTGAACCACCTTTGGGCCTGCCCCTGCAGAGCTGCAAGAATCTTTGCTCCGGTGTGGTTCCTGTCCCTTAGACACACCAGCTGGAGCCCTGCATGGCATCTTTTAGCCTGACTCATTGAATAGCCCCTTGAATACTTGGAGGCTACTTGTGACTCATAGGACAATTCAGCAGAGGAGGGCATGGAGGAGGAGGAGGAGAGGGTGGAGCTGACAAATCCTACATCATCACCACTAGCTGTATGGAGACACGGGGGCACAACAAGCTGCAGTACTAAGACCTGCCCTGCATCCTTCTGAGCTGTAAGCAGAGTTACCTAGTGTGATGTGAACGAAATATATAATCTCTGGCCATGCTTGCTTAACCACATGTCAGCAGTAACGTGGACTTTGCAGCCGACTGCCTTGCCCAATGATGTCACAACATTGTCTTCCACGTGATGGTAGAGAGTTGGAATGGCCTTACGTGAATAGTGACTGGAAACCTGCCATTGTGGTACAGCACATTTTGCAAATTCACAGGGGGGCAGAATCCACCAGACAGAAAGGCAGGAGTTGTAAAGCCACCTGCTTTGACAAGTTTGCATGTAGATGCTGGGCATGTGGGTGGCAGTGACTGTATTTTTTTCCGCTGCAGCAGATGGGGCACAGAAATTTTCCATCTATACACTACAACTGGTGGTGTGCTACTGGCAGATGTGCTGCAACGACCTGTGACACCATCATCCCTGTCAGTGGAGGCTGCTGAGAGGTCATGAGGTATAGCAGGGGCAGATTGAGGTGAGTAAAGAGGAGAAACAGATTTACGTCCCTTTTGTGTGGCTTTCAGGTGCTCTTGCCAATGAGTGGTGGGAGGTTTAATGCCTTGTCAAGCATGTGGTACCCAAATAGCTGGTGTTTTTGCCACACTTGATCTGCTTTAGGCAAGGTTTGCAAATTGCAACAGTGCGATCGGCTGCACATGTGCTAAAAAAGGCCCAGACAGCTGAGCTGTAGGAAGTGGGTCGGGAGATAACAGCTCCACTATGTGATGGAATAGGGTGGCTGCTCTTTATTCTTCCATAATGGCTGCCTTGTTGGGGTTTTGCCTCACCCTCACTTTCCTCCTCTGCTCTATCAGGCACCCAAGTGGCTTCCATCATCATCATCCCCTCCATCCTCTTCATCACTGGAGACAACTTGGCAATACACTGTGCCCAGGGGAACATGACTGCCAATTTGTGTACCAGTGTTCTCCCCTCTCTGTAGGCTCATGTTCCTGCCTTCCTCAACTTCAGAATCAACATCTGAATCAAGTAATGGCTGTGCATCATCAAGGCGCAAGTGGCTGATGCTGTGTTCAAATAACTCAGCTGACTCCTCCATGCCTGATGCAGAATAAACAACTCTGGCAGCTGCATTGGACTGCACACTAGTCTCTGCTTGGGTGATGGAGGAGGATGAGGATGGTTTAGTAAGCCAGTCCACCACCTCCTCTGCATGCTGTGACTGGATAGCACGGGCAACATCACTAAACAGAGGAAATGATGCCCTGCCTGAGGACTGACCATGTCCATCTTTGCCTGTGGACACATAACCTGCTGGCCCCCTCACAGTGCCATGGGAACGTCTGTCGTTCCTTGTTGTCCTCCCAGACATGATTGGGGGGGTGCTTATTAACAAAATGTAATAAAGATGTGGAAATGTGTACATGGATGCACCTTTAATCAATGGAAAGTGGTGTTTGGTGCACTTTAACCTGAGTACTCGCTACACAGACACACTCCACTGATACAATACAATATACTGCGTTAATCTTGCACTAATGCACCAAAAAATATACTGCATTAAATGTGCAATTACGCACTAAAATATAATACGTTAAACATGCAGTAACGCACTGAAATAAACTGCATTAAACATTTAGTATCGCACTGAAATATACTCATTAAACGACATGTACCGTCACTAAACAGAGGAAATGATGCCCCGCCTGAGGACTGACCATGTCCACCTTTGCTGTGGACACCTATACTGCTGGCCCCCTCACAGTGCCATGGGAACATCTGCCTCTCCTTGTTGTCCTCCCAGACATGATTGGGGGGAGTTGGGGGGGTGCTTATCAACCACTTTAGCCCCGGACCATTTTGGTGGTCAAAGACCAGGCCACTTTTTTGCGATTCGGCACTGCGTCGTTTAACTAACAATTGCGCGGTCGTGCGACGTGGCTCCCAAACAAAATTGATGTCCTTTTTTTTCCCACAAATAGAGCTTTCTTTTGATGGTATTTGATCACCTCTGCGGTTTTTATTTTTTGCGCTATAAAAAAAAATCTAGCGACAATTTTGAAAAAAATTCAATATTTTTTACTTTTTGCTATAATAAATATCCCTAAAAAATCTATAAATTTTTTTTTTTTCTCCCTCAGTTTAGGCCGATACGTATTCTTCTACATATTTTTGGTAAAAAAAATTGCAATAAGCGTGTATTGATTGGTTTGCGCAAAAGTTATAGCTTCTACAAAATAGGGGACTGTTTTATGGCATTTTTATTAATATTTTTTTTTTTTTTACTAGTTATGGCGGTGATCAGCGTTTTTTTTTTTTCCATAAATGATTTTATTGAAAGAAAAGTAAGGTTACACGTACATACAAGACATACAGGCTCATGGAAATTTCAAGACTAACCAACGTTAACACAGAGCAATAACCAGTAACTGAAAGAGAGCAAGTAAACCCGTGTAAGAGTGCAAGGACCCGCCATAGGCCAATATCAGCAGGCCTATCCGGGGTCATGGTAAAACTTCTGAAATCGGACACTGCACTGGTTGTATAGGTATTGGGAGCCCCTAGTAAGGCTCCAGGCTATCTTTTGGTCGGATAATTCGGTATTGGGAAAGACAAATAGAGAAAAATAACAATCATATCGGGGGGGGGGGGGGGGGAGTAGACAGAGAAGAGGTTTACATTGACATAGGCGTGAGAAAGGGGTAAAAGGAGAAGAAGAAAGGTAGGTAGAGGGTAGCAGTCAAGAATAGAAAATAGAGAGAAGTGGAGCGAAAAGAGAAGCGTGAGGTGGGGGGTGGTGGGGGCCGCTCTCCGTCCCAGGCCCCTGCACCAGATCAAAACGCAGGAAAGATTACTGTGTGAACTGTTTTTACTTCAAATACTTCAGGACAGCATTCTAGAAGAAGGACTTATAGTAATCCGTAGTCCTAAAATGCGTCCAACAGGACCAGGTCAAACTAAACTTCTGTAAGCGGTCATGGGCTGTGTGTATCAATTCCTCCATCTCCTCTATCTTAGCGACTCTGATCAACCATTCTCGAATGGTCGGGATATCCTTTGAACGCCAATGTGTAGGGACGCATAACCTGGCTGCATTAACCATATGCATAGCCAATGATTTTTGGTAATTTCGTTTGGGTAGAGTAGTATGGTGTAGAAGGTATTGAGCAGGAGTGTAGTCTAGAGTGAAAGTGGTGACCCGTTTAATGATGGAGTGGACCTCCCTCCAAAAAGGTTGGAGCAAGGTACACCCCCACCAAATGTGGATCATAGATCCTACCTCTTCTGTACACCTCCAACATGTATCCGGAATAGAGGGTGAGAATTTATGTAGACGAGATGGGGTCCTATACCATTTCGTGATAATTTTATAGCCGTTTTCTTGAATCGCAACGTTCATTGAGCCTTTATGCGCAAGAGTGAATATGGATTCCCAGTCATCGTCCTCAAGTGTCCCTTTCCCAAGAAGCACGTATATTCTGCATCGTGGGAGTACCAGGGACATCCTCTAATAGGGCATAAATGTGTGACACGAGGTGTCGTGGTGCATTGCGTGAACAAAGTACTTCAAATGGTGTAAGTTGTCTATCCCACGTGACCTTCGCATCTTTGGAGGTAAGAAAGTGAGTCAGCTGTCTAAAAGACCAGAAAGGAAAAGTGTTAGTACGTGATTCAGAAGTAAGCTCCTCATAGGTTCGTCTTCGGCCCTTATGAAAGAAATGGCACGCCAGAACCTCCTCGTGTGGCCATTCCGTGTGGAGGAATGAATTAGAATCTCCCGGAGGGAACTCAGGGTTGCCTCTCAGAGGGGTTAGTGGACCCGGTTGTGAGGAGAGGTTAAAGAGAGCGACTGCCTTCCTAAAGGCCGATAGGGAAGGTGCAATGAGCGGGTGTGTCTTGAGGATCAGGGGCCAGCATCGAGGTGACAGCCAAGGTAATGTGGCAATCAGAGTTTGCGTGAGAGAATTTTCTAGCGTCACCCATGCTTTCCTTAGTTTGTGAAGTTTCCAGTCCACCACTCTAGTTAGGTGGCAGGCCAGGTAATATTTATAAAGGTCTGGTAACCCAATCCCACCGGTTGTTTTGGAGCATGTCAACCGTGAGTATTTAGTTCGTGGGGCATTATTCTTCCAAATAAAGCTAGTGCATGCTTTTTTATATGCCGCAAAGAATGAGGGGGGTAAGTGAATCGGGATTGTCTGCATTAAATATAATAGGCGGGGGAGAACATGCATCTTAATGAGGGCCGAGCGCCCAAACCAAGAAACGTTAAGGTTGTCCCAATCCTTCAAGTTTGCCTGGAGCTAAGAGAGGGCGTGGAGGAAGTTGTGGCTATAAAGATCCGTTATGTTCTTAGTGATCTGGATGCCTAAATAGGTAATGTCTTCTGCCAATGAAAGGGAAAGGATTCCTGACAATGTGTGACTTCATGAGAGGGAAGGGATACATTTAGGGCATGCGATTTGGAATAATTGATTTTGAGATTTGATAGCTTGCCAAAGTGTTTTATGTCTTTCAAAAGATTGGGTAGCGATATCCGAGGGGATTGCAAGGACAATAGGATATCGTCAGCAAAGGCCGCAACTTTAAATTCTCTGTGGGCAATGGAGATTCCCTTGATATCCGTGTTGGACCTCAGTCTGTTTAGTAGGGGCTCCAGAGTCAAAACAAAGATCAGGGGAGATAACGGGCAGCCCTGACGGGTACCATTGCTAATCGAGAAGGCGTCTGACAGGAGGCCATTAGCCCTCACCCTCGCGGAGGGGTTAGTATGATCAGCGTTTTTTATCATGACTGCGACATTATGGGGGACACATCGGACACTTTTGACACCATTTTAGGACCATTGTCATTTTTACAGCGATCAGTGCTATAAAAATGCACTGATTACTGTAAAAATTACACTGGCAGTGAAGGGGTTGACCACTAGGTGGCGCTGCAGGGGTTAACTGTGACCTAGTGAGTGATTCTTACTGTTAGGGGGCGTGGCTACACGTGACACGTCACTGATGACTGTTCCCGATCACTGGGAACGGTCATCAGTAACGGTGTCACTAGGCAGAATAGGGGAATGCCTTGTTTACAAAGGCAGTCCCCTGTTCTGCCCTTGCTGGCTGCCTGCCCGTGCCATTCTGTCGATGTACATAGTCGTGCGGAGGTCGGCAAGTGGTTAACAAAATGTAATAAAGATGTGGAAATGTGTACATGGATGCACTTTAATCAATGGAAAGTGGAGTTTTGTGCACTTTAACCTGAGTACTCACTACACAGACACTACATTCTATGCATTAAGGTGAATAACCTTCTGTGCACTTCTCCAACATGGACAATCGTGGTGGGAAGGAGCCACCGGCGCCGCTGAGGACTGGGGCCACGCTGTGCAAAACAAACTGCACAGTGGAGGTAAGTATGGTATGTTTGTCATTTTAAAACACAAGGGTTTACAACCCCTTTAAACTATATTGTACTTGTACTGTCTGCCCTCATGTTGTAAAGCACTGCTATATAAATCCTTTTAAATAATAATCTACCATTGAGCTAAGCAACCCCCATATCATATAATATATATATATATACATATATATATACACACACATACACAGTATATATATCCCCCTTTGGTGGAAGTGGAGATGACCCCATCTTTAAAGCGGAAGTAAACCCATCGATGTAACATTTTCAAAAAACAGTTACATTCCCGGCATGCCAGGACTGCTAACTGCACATTGGTTGTGCTCTCAACCAAACTGCCAAACCATCCAATGGCTGGTGTTATAACTGATCACATGTGCAGCATCATGGCAGTTGAAGATTAAACAGAGGCCAAGATGGCAGCTTCCTTGCCTGAAAACCATAGGAGGGTTTACTTCCACTTTAAGGATATACAGTACATACACACCCAGCACAAGGCCGTGTTCACATTACGAGACGTTTCTCGGGGCTGCAGTTCCTCTGAGCTCCACAAGGTGATGATCTTATTTCTACCATAGAGAAAAGAAGTCTCTATGGAAGACAGGAAGTGAGGTCAGGTACAGACAGGAAGTGATGTTAGGTATAAATAGCAAGTTACAGTTGAGAGCTGAGTCAGGACTCAGGAAATAGAGCAGAGACATTTCCGAGTAAAAGGTGAGTAGGGAGGAAGTAGAGAGGAGACATTGCTGGAAGTGGCAACACGATGGACAATCAGCCGCCCCTCACATCACTGGGTAAGAGGAGACTTTATTGTACAGGAAAGAGCAGTACGGAGGCTCCACCTAGATCCCCCATCATCTGATAAACACATAGAAACAATGTATTCAGTCAGTGTGTGTGTTTCCTACAGATGGATCCAGTAATGGGAACCCACCAGAGAGATGTCCCCGTCCTCTGTATTCCCGGGATTCCACACAGGAAGGTCACACCATCCCCCATCATCATCAGGTAGATGATTGACAATTATTGGTGGTTATGATTTATACACAAACATGTTTATTATAATGAATGTTTTATTATATATTCAGAGTGGAAACCTCGGGGATGGTAATATTGTTGTAAAAGAAGAGTATAAAGAGGAGGATGAGGAGTATGGAGTGATGGAGGAGTTTTCAGAAGGACACAAGGATATGATGGAGCCACCTAATACCAGGAACCCACCAGAGAGATGTCCCCGTCCTCTGTATTCCCGGGATTCCACACAGGAAGGTCACACCATCCCCCACCATCATCAGGTAGATGAGGAACAATCACTGATAGTATCATTAGGATCTGTACATTATCTGCATTGTTACCATTGATGTCATTTTTATTATATATTCAGAGTGGAAACCTGAGAGATTGTAAAGTTGAGGTTAAAGAAGAGATAAAAGAGGAGGATGATGAGGATGGGGTGATGGAGGAAGAACACAAAGATCTGTACCAGGACACCATGGTGGAGTCATCCAGCTACAGAAACCCACCAGAGAGATGTCCCCGTCCTCTGTATTCCCGGGATTCCACACAGGAAGGTCACACCATCCCTCACTGTTACAAGGTTGGTGGGACGGAGCATCTAAAACATGGACTGGTGGAGATGATGTGGATTTTGTATGTAAGTTTATATCTTACAGATGATATTCTCTCTCATTTTCTTGGTTTAGAGTGGAGATCCAATCGATATAGAATTTGAGGTGAAATCAGAAGAAGAAGAGAGGTATGTGAGGGATGATCAGCAGTCTATGGAGGAGGATGGAATAACGGGGACATTTATAGAGGAGGACACTCCTACAGAGATCAGCACAGGTGGGTCATTACCACTAAATACATTCCTCCACCCATACTGCTCACTGATTGGTCCAGAGTAGGGCGGGGACTGGGTGATATCAGCCTGTAATCCCCTGGTCACTTTCCTGAGCTGTGTTCCCCGTCCTGTATTCCTGTATTTCTCTCCGATAATCTTCCTTCTCTGTGCTGCAGACACAATTTATGTATCTAGACTGGATTTATGGAGATTCTGGGGTTCAGATGGCAGCAAAATGTTGATTTTCACCATAGGGTTTGCTCAATCTAAACATGTAATGCAGGGGTGACAAACTCTATTTCATTGTGGGACACATCAGCATTATGATTGCCCTCAAAGAACTGGGTGTATCTGTAAGGCTATATGAAAACAAATTCTCAGAAAATAGGTACAGGATCTCAACCGGGTCATAGGCACCCCCTGCTCCTCTCACCAGACAGCATCGAACAGTGGGTGTGGGCGAATTACACTAACAGGGTGGAGATCTTATGGGGGCAATAAATAACAAAAGTGCAATATGTGCAGGGAGAGTGCAGCTTCAGGGGGGCCCTATGCCCAGATTTCAGGGGTACGCTATGTACAGAGTGCAGAGTTTAGGGGTGCACTATGTACAGAGTGAAGGGTTGAAGAGTTTACTATATACAGAGTGCAGAGTTTCGGAGTGCGCTACATACATAGTGCAGGGTTTAGGGGTGCACTACATACAGAGTGCAGGGTTTAGGGGTGCACTACATACAGAGTGCAGGGTTTAGGGGTGCACTACATACAGAGTGCAGGGTTTAGGGGTGCACTACATACAGAGTGCAGGGTTTAGGGGTGCACTATGTACAGAGTGAAGGGTTGAAGAGTTTACTATATACAGAGTGCAGAGTTTCGGAGTGCGCTACATACATAGTGCAGGGTTTAGGGGTGCACTACATACAGAGTGCAGGGTTTAGGGGTGCACTACATACAGAGTGCAGGGTTGAGGAGTGTGCTACATACAAAGTGTAGGGTTTAGGGATACACTGTGTACAGAGTGCAGGGTTGAAGAGTTCACTGTATACAGAGTGCAGGGTTGAGGATTGCACTACATACAGAGTGCAGGGTTGAGGATTGCACTACATACAGAGTGCAGGGTTTAGGAGTGCACTGTGTACAGAGTGTAGGGTTTAGGGGTGTGTTGTGTGCAGGGTTCAGCTCTCTTTCAGTCTATGCACATCTCACTTCCAGCCCTTCTTGGCTCTGACCTCTGCACCACTCTCCCCCATCCCCCACCTCTGTATACATCTCCCTCCACAGCCCTCATTCCCCCCGCCCCCCCAAAACCCTTCTTGTATCTCACCTACCCGGCCCATGTCTTGTACCTCTCGACAGTGTAGGCGACTCCACCTCTCTCTCTCACTTGCAGGTAGGTCATTGGTTGGTGTCTCTGCCCCTGGAAACAGATAGGGATCACAGTGCCGCTTACCACATGATGCCCACTCCCACACTGCACCTGTCTCTGCATCTCCCTTGTCCCCGCTGTGAGTGCCGGGCAGGCAGGGATCAGTGAGAGCCACAGAGAGGAAAGCTGTTCTTCTAATCACAGAAGGCTTCTATGTTTACAAGTGATAGTGGTGAGCGGCAGTGGAGGGTGAGAGTTGGAGGTGGCAGAACGGAGTTCCACCATGTTCTGGCTGAAAAATCTTAGGTGGGAGGGCCACATGGAATAGCCTGGTGGGCCAGATTCAGCCCCCTTCTCTGTTATTTGCTTGCTGTGCCGGGGGGAGGGATATGTCTGTATAGTCTCAGACCCAAGTCACTGAGTGCAGTCTCAGGAGATGGGAGGCAGCGGTGTGGAACCTCTGCAACTTGTCTTCAGAAAACATTTTATCCACCACTGATTACTGAACACCAATATTATGAGTCCTCCTGACCATTAAAGTATATACTCTATGTTGTACATTACATAGTCCTGACCCCTGCACTATATCCTCTATGTTGTACATTACATACTCCTGACCCCTGCACTATATACTCTATGTTCTACATTACATACTCCTGACCCCTGCACTATATACTGTATGTTGTACATTACATACTCCTGACCCCTGCACTATATACTCTATGTTGTACATTACATACTCCTGACCCCTGCACTATATACTCTATGTTGTACATTACATACTCCTGACCCCTGCACTATATACTCTATGTTGTAAATTACATAGTCCTGACTTCTGCTCTCTCCCCTCCACCCACTGCTATATATACACATAATATGTATTCTCTTTTGGTTACACCCATTTCCTACCAGCTGGACATTTTATATCTGATGATGTGATTGGAGCACAGACTTTTACATGTTGATAGTAATGTGATAACATCCTCCAACTTTGGACCCTTAAACAGAAAGTGATAATGGGGGAGGAGTCAATAACCCAATGATGGAGGTCTTCGGGATCAGTCCAGTCTTCATCTTGGTTGTTCTCCCCCATCCTCACTCTCTGACCTCTGGTGGGGCTCAGCCCCACTGTTATTCATGACTAAATCATGGACTAAATAAGGAAATACAGGACTTCTTGTGTTGGAAAGATGGCAATGAGTGATAGAGGGGGTGGGGACAACCGTCTTTTAATCCCCTCATCACTGTCACTCCTATAAAATACAGTTCTCGTTGTTTCCTCACTCTCTGACTAAGGTCCATGAATAAAGAAATAAACTGGTAGAAGATCAGGGGACCCATTTACTAGTTACCTTGAGGGGGGAATTGTAAGATCCTCAGAGACAAAGCTGCCTGATGTGGGCGGAGTCCTGGTTTAGGGGAACCAATCAGCTCATGTCTAGTAATAATCTTTGTATTTCTATTTTAGTAGATGGACGGGAGATGAGGAAAACCTCAGAGGATTGTCTCACTTTGTCTCCAGACTGTAAAGTAGAAGATGAGGACATCACACAGTATAGTCCAGGAGAAAACCCGACTACCTCCAATGTCCATCCGGCACCACACAGTGTAGATGGACCATTGTATTCCTCTTATCCTGAGGAACCTCAGACTGTGCGGGACGGTGCCGGACCATCGTATTCCTCTTATCCTGAGGAACCTCAGACTGTGCGGGACGGTGCCGGACCATCGTATTCCTCTTATCCTGAGGAACCTCAGACTGTGCGGGACGGTGCCGGACCATCGTATTCCTCTTATCCTGAGGAACCTCAGACTGTGCGGGACGGTGCCGGACCATCGTATTCCTCTTATCCTGAGGAACCTCAGACTGTGAGGGACGGTACCGGACCATCGTATTCCTCTTATCCTGAGGAACCTCAGACTGTGCGGGACGGTGCCGGACCATCGTATTCCTCTTATCCTGAGGAACCTCAGACTGTGCGGGACGGTGCCGGATCATCGTATTCCTCTTATCCTGAGGAACCTCAGACTGTGCGGGACGGTGCCGGACCATCATATTCCTCTTATCCTGAGGAACCTCAGACTGTGCGGGACGGTGCCGGACCATCGTATTCCTCTTATCCTGAGGAACCTCAGACTGTGCGGGACGGTGCCGGACCATCGTATTCCTCTTATCCTGAGGAACCTCAGACTGTGAGGGACGGTGCCGCACCATCGTATTCCTCTTATCCTGAGGAACCTCAGACTGTGCGGGACGGTGCCGGACCATCGTATTCCTCCTATCCTGAGGAACCTCAGACTGTGCGGGACGGTGCCGGACCATCGTATTCCTCTTATCCTGAGGAACCTCAGACTGTGCGGGACGGTGCCGGACCATCGTATTCCTCTTATCCTGAGGAACCTCAGACTGTGCGGGACGGTGCCGGACCATCGTATTCCTCTTATCCTGAGGAACCTCAGACTGTGCGGGACGGTGCCGCACCATCGTATTCCTCTTATCCTGAGGAACCTCAGACTGTGCGGGACGGTGCCGGACCATCGTATTCCTCCTATCCTGAGGAACCTCAGACTGTGCGGGACGGTGCCGGACCATCGTATTCCTCTTATTCTGAGGAACTTCAGACTGTGCGGGATGGTGTCGGACCATCGTATTCCTCTTATCCTGAGGAACCTCAGACTGTGCGGGATGGTGCCGGACCATCGTATTCCTCTTATCCCGAGGAACCTCAGACTGTGCGGGACGGTGCCGGACCATCGTATTCCTCTTATCCCGAGGAACCTCAGACTGTGCGGGACGGTGCCGGACCATCGTACTCCTCTTATCCTGAGGAACCTCAGACTGTGCGGGACGGTGCCGGACCATCGTATTCCTCTTATCCTGAGGAACCTCAGACTGTGCGGGACGGTGCCGGACCATCGTATTCCTCTTATCCTGAGGAACCTCAGACTGTGCGGGACGGTGCCGGACCATCGTATTCCTCTTATCCCGAGGAACCTCAGACTGTGCGGGACGGTGCCGCACCATCGTATTCCTCTTATCCTGAGGAACCTCAGACTGTGCGGGACGGTGCCGGACCATCGTATTCCTCTTATCCCGAGGAACCTCAGACTGTGCGGGACGGTGCCGGACCATCGTATTCCTCTTATCCTGAGGAACCTCAGACTGTGCGGGACGGTGCCGGACCATCGTATTCCTCTTATCCTAAGGAACCTCAGACTGTGCGGGACGGTGCCGGACCATCGTATTCCTCTTATCCTGAGGAACCTCAGACTGTGCGGGACGGTGCCGGACCATCGTATTCCTCTTATCCTGAGGAACCTCAGACTGTGCGGGACGGTGCCGGACCATCGTATTCCTCTTATCCTGAGGAACCTCAGACTGTGCGGGACAGTGCCGGACCATCGTATTCCTCTTATCCTGAGGAACCTCAGACTGTGCGGGACGGTGCCGGACCATCGTATTCCTCTTATCCTGAGGAACCTCAGACTGTGCGGGACGGTGCCGGACCATCGTATTCCTCTTATCCTGAGGAACCTCAGACTCTGCGGGACGGTGCCGGACCATCGTATTCCTCTTATCCTGAGGAACCTCAGACTGTGCGGGACGGTGCCGGACCATCGTATTCCTCTTATCCTGAGGAACCTCAGACTGTGCGGGACGGTGCCGGACCATCGTATTCCTCTTATCCTGAGGAACCTCAGACTGTGCGGGACGGTGCCGGACCATCGTATTCCTCTTATCCTGAGGAACCTCAGACTGTGCGGGACGGTGCCGGACCATCGTATTCCTCTTATCCTGAGGAACCTCAGACTGTGCGGGATGGTGCCGGACCATCGTATTCCTCTTATCCTGAGGAACCTCAGACTGTGCGGGACGGTGCCGGACCATCGTATTCCTCTTATCCTGAGGAACCTCAGACTGTGTGGGACGGTGCCGGACCATCGTATTCCTCTTATCCTGAGGAACCTCAGACTGTGAGGGCCGGTGCCGTCCTTCCAAAACATAAGAGGTTTTCCTGTAGTGAGTGCGGAAAGTGTTTCCGTTCTAACTACGATCTTAATGTGCATAAAAGATCTCACACCAGAGAGAAGCCGTATTCCTGTGCTGAGTGCGGGAAGTGTTTCTATTCTAAATCCCATCTTAATGTTCATAAAAGATATCACACAGGTGAGAAGCCGTATTCCTGCCCTGAGTGCAAAAAACGTTTCTTCATGAAGTCCCATCTTTCCATACATCAGAGATCTCACACGGGTGAGAAGCCGTATCCCTGTCCTGAGTGCGGGAAATATTTTTCAGATAAGCCCAGTCTTCACACACATCAGAGATTGCACACCGGAGAGAAGCCGTATTCCTGTCCTGAGTGCAGGAAATGTTTTTCGCAGAGATCCATTCTTTACAGACATCAGAGATTGCACACGGGTGAGAAACCGTATTCCTGTTCTGAATGCGGAAAATGTTTTTCACAGATAACCAATCTTTACACACATCAGAGATCTCATACAGGTGAGAAGCCGTATTCCTGTTCTGGGTGCGGGAAATGTTTTTCGCAGAAGTCCATTCTTTACACGCATCAGAGATCTCACACGGGGGAGAAGCCGTATTCCTGTCCTAAATGTGGGAAAAGTTTTGTACATAAATCAAGGCTTGTCGCACATCAGAGATTGCACACGGGGGAGAAGCCGTTTTCCTGTCTTCAGTGTGGGAAATGTTTTTCAGATAAGTCCAATCTCTATTATCATCAGAAATCTCACACGGGGGAGAAGCCGTATTCTTGTCCAGAGTGCAGGAAATGTTTTTTACTTAAGTCACATCTTTATACACATCAGAGATCTCACACGAGGAAGAAGCCGTGCTCCTGTCCTGAATGTGGGAAAAGTTTTGTATATAAATCAAGGCTTGTCATGCATCAGAGATCTCACACGAGGGAGAAGCCACCTTCCTGTCCTGAGTACGGGAATTGTCAGTCACAGAAGTCCTCTGTTTACAGTCATCTGAGATTGGACACGGAGGGGAATGAACTTTCCTGGTCTGAGTGAGGGAATTGTTCCTCACTGAAGTCCTGTCTTCCTGTACATCAGGGGTCCCACACAACCCTCGAGGTGTATTAGTGAGTGCGGGAAATGTCTTGTATATGAATGTTGCTGGACATGTGGGGAAGAAGCACACCCTGATATACACCTCAGATATACTCCATGGCTGATCTTCATCATGGAAGAAACAGTTCATAAGGAGATCAGAGATCACCAAAGACATGAATGAAGTGTTGTACCGTGTTGGCCATTGATAACCGGAGAAAAATAAAAATGGAGTCATTACCTCTCATTGGCTGAGTACATTTTGTGGTGTAAACTCTTGCAAGAGGTCTGTTTTCTCAAGTCGTCTTCCAGGATGAAACGCGTTAGCCCCACCACTTAAAAGGCGGTCCTCTAGGCCTTTAAAAATAAAAATTGAGTCATTACCTCTCATTGGCTGAGTACATTTTGTGGTGTAAAAACAGATAGAGGTCTATTTTTAGAAAATTTAAATAAAAAAAAATTAACAATGTTGGCTGAATTTTATTTCTTGATGATTTCCTATACTCATTGGCACATCTAGTGATCATAATGTTGTGTTGGGATATTTTTTTTACTAATGGAAGTACAGTATTTCAGGAAAAAATACCACATTATTGTCACTGTGTTCATTAAATTTTTTTCATGGCTGGGCAAATGCTTCGCATATTTTTATGAGATAGACCCCTTAGTTTCCTTCAGCAGACATGGATTGCTACAAATAACTGAGATTATCCTCATGCACTTATGAGTACAGCAGACAATGAACAATATAAATTAATTAAACTAACAATATTAACCACTTGCAGCGCCCTCTATTGTACAGTCTAGTTGTGAAGAAAATTTATTCTGACTCAGTAGCTGTGTGTGTCTGTGTAATTGGTTGGGGGTTACAGTAGGTCAGGCTGGAGGACTCTACAGGTCAGACCTCTAGTAATTTTCCTTGGTTCTAGAAGCTACCAGAAGTTTCTAGAAGCTAGTGGGTGGAGTCAAAGAGGCTATGCTCTGCATATTCAATGGAATCTGACCAATCCCCAGGTAGGTGGCTTGGCAGGGTTGTGGGTCAGCCCATAAATACTGTGGAGCCTGACCAGTAGGGATTAGCCTTGTTTGGTTCGCACCAGAACTTTCGAACATCGCAAAAGTTTGGAACCGAATAACGAACCCCATTGAAGTCTGAGACTCGAACTGGAAAAATCAAAAGTGCCAATTTTGAAGGCTTAAATGCAAGTAATTGGGCATACATTGGTTATGGAAGTCCAAGTACTCCATCAATAAAAAAAGTTTGTAAAAAAACTAATTTTTAAATGAGCAGTTATTTACTGATGCTTTAAAGTGAAAGCATAAAAATAAGAAATAACAATAAAAATGAAAAATTCCTTTTAACATAGTGCCTGGGGGTCCCCTAAGACCCCATGCACACGAGACGCTGTTATTTGCTGTTGAACTCGCGTTCAGAGGCAGTTGGACGCTTTTTTCAACTGCTCCTGAACCCATTCAATGTTATCCTATGTGTCCATGCACACACTCTCGTTTTTTGGTGTTTACAAGCAGTTGCGTTTAACCTCGTTTTTCCAGAAGCAAAAAAATGGGTTCAGACGCAAAAGTTTTCCACGTTTCAGACGCTAAACGCGGTACCGGCGTTTTGCCGCGTTTGCGTTTATAAGCGTTTTTAAAGGTGACCTATTTTTTAACATTAGAAATCTCAAAAATGATGGCAAATGATGAAAAACTATTAAAAAATATAAAAGAAAACTGTAATTGCTTGCATTGCATTGTGGACAATCCACAACTTGTGGCAGGTAACGTGGCAAGTGGACAATCAACAACTTGTGTCAGGTGATGTGGCCAGGTGACGTGGCCAGGTGACGTGGCAAGTGGACAATCCACAGCTTGTGGCAGGTGACGTGGCCAGGTGACGTGGCAGGTAATGTGGCCAGGTGACGTGGCAGGTGATGTGGCAAGTGGACAATTCACAACTTGTGGCAGGTGACGTGGCACGTGATGTGGACAGGTGATGTGGAAAGTGGACAATCCACAACTTGTGGCACGTGACGTGGCTAGATGACGTGGCAGGTAATGTGGGCAGGTAACATGGCTAGGTGACGTGGCAGGTGACGTGGCAAGTGGACAATTCACAACTTGTGGCAGGTGACGTGGCCAGGTGACGTGGCACGTGATGTGGCCAGGTGACATGGCAAGTGGACAATCCACAACTTGTGGCAGGTGACGTGGCCAGCTGACGTGGCAGGTAATGTGGCCAGGTGACGTGGCAGGTAACATGGCCAGGTGACGTGGCCAGGTAACGTGGCAAGTGGACAATCCACAACTTGTGGCAGGTGACGTGGCAGGTGATGTGGCCAGGTGACGTGGCAAGTGGGCAATCCACAACTTGTGGCAGGTGACGTGGCCAGGTGATGTGGCCAGGTGACGTGGCAAGTGGACAATCCACAACTTGTGGCAGATGATGTGGCAAGTGATACGCTAAATACAAGTACACTGCTGCTCTCTCAGCTGCTGCTACTCACTCTGGTCTCACAAACTGGCTGAAATGGTTAAAATTTACTCTTTTGAGCTTAGGGAGGGTCTATGATGAAACGCTTATAAACGCAAACGCGGTTAAACGCCGCTAAACGCGGCCGCAAACGCGCGTTTATAAACGCCGGTTTCAGCGTTTAAAAACGTGTGTTCAGCAGAGTTTGCACCTGCGTCTCGTGTGCATGGGGCCTTAGTTGACTTGCAAATTGGTATTGCTGTTGTGTTTATAGAAAATGCTGCAGCAATAATTGCATTTATAAAGCCCAAAAAATTACATTTTCCCATTCAAGCTTTCTTTATTTTGTAAACAACAGCTTGGGGAGCCAGTCTGTATGATGAGGCCACAATGTAGTGCACTGGGAACAAGATTAGAGTTTTTATGGTTGAATTCTGGTGTCTCTTCCACAGACTTTGGATAGAAGTAACAGGTGCGAAAAAAGTGTTCTCTATAGACAGGGCCGCCATCAGGGGGGTACAGGCATTACACCTGTAAGGGGCCCCCCTACCTTTAGCAACTCGCGGCAGGGGCCCGCCCCCCTCATTTTTTTTTAAATGTAAAAAAAATTTCGTCTGACTTTAGCAACTCACGGCAGGAGAGAGAAGAGAAGACTTGACTTGACTTTGTTTTGTTCGTCAGCACCAACCCCCACGTCCCGCTTATCATCTCGCGGCAGGAGAGAGAAGAGAAGAACTGACACTTTCGTTACCACAACCCCCCCCCCCCGCTGATCTCACGGCAGGAGAGAGGAGGGGTTCACCCTGGTTCTCTGCTCCAGGTGGGCCCTGCCTAAAGCTGTGTAAGGGGCCCCAAAATTTGATTTGTGATGGCTGCCCTGCCTATAGAGGTACTCTTTATGAAAGCAAGAATTGCCTTGCTGTCAAAAATGTAAATGATATGCACCTGTCAATCAGGTGCAGAAAAATTGGTATTTTTTGGGTGTTAATTGTGCCCATGAAACCTACACCCAAATTTTTTTCTTTCAGGTGAAATCAACACCCACAACGCTAGACGTCCTAGAAGTCTTGCAAAGATTCAACATCCCAAAAACACTTATTCAGCGACATCAGTACTTCATACTGTAGCTGTTGGTAATCCAGGACTGATTCATTTTGATAAATGTCAGCCGGTCCACAGAGTCTGTGGACAGACATGCTCTACTATCAGTCACAAAACCTCCGGAAGCACTGAATGCCCATTCGTAAAGCAGCAGGGCAGGACAGCCCAGCAGCTCAATTGCATATTCGGAAAGTTCTGGCCAGTGGTCTATTCTCATGACCCAGTAACCCAATGGATCGTCAACTGGAAAGCTCCCTATCTCTGTTTTTGCCCCTAGATAATCGTCCCCCATATGATGCAGACGCTGCCGATGGGATGTTAAAGCTGACAGCCCTGGGCACCGAGGACTAAAAAAAATTATCAAATGCATCACTTAGGCGCCCCCCTTCTCCACCGCAACTGTCTTGACCAACAGAAGTCTCAAAACTACATTTTCCACGACACTGTAAGTTACCAGAATCTGGAAAGGCGTTACATAAACTCCTGTCGTGGAAATTTCACTATACGTTGCGCGTAATCCATGTCTCCTGCACTAATAGATCGCCCTTTTAGCCTTTTGGTATAATGCATCTTAGTAAACCCCTGTTTCCTGTATAAGTAAACAGACATGACCATTCTCCTTACATCCTTAGCTCCACAGCTCGACCAACTGACCTGTTGATCATCTGAGCAATCGTTATTCATATAACAATAGAGCTTGGTGGCTTCACAAATCAGCCAATCAAGCAAAGGCAAGCAGGAGGAGTTATACAACAACCAATGAACAGTGACTAGGGGAGTCTTATGGGCGTGTCTGGGCAGGGGAAGTGTGTATGATTTCCTGCCCCCTATTCCTGTATGCCATCATCTTCAGCTAGACAAAGAAAGCCACATGGCTGGCCTTGAAATCCTCGACCATAACAATTCAAAGACTCTTGTTTTCACCGTTGGCGTGAAGTCTTATTCTGCATTGTTCAGAGAACAATGCATACCAGGATTACACTGTATACTACCGTTCCTGTGGATGGGAGAAGATCTGCAGGGGCATTCAATGCCCCCCCCCCATGTGTTGATCAGGCACACCGGGGTGACATGAGTGTACATCCCCTCATAACCGATAATGTCTTTGCAGAGTGAACACATCCCCCTCAGACGATCGTCTGTGCATCACACATTGGCCCTTCGCCGGCAGACATATCCCCACTCTGCAAACACCTCTCTGCAACCTCTGGAAGCTTTCCACTACCAGACGGGACTCAACCAGCGTCAGTCTGCCCCAGTCTGCTCTTTAGAGCGGGCTGCAGGAGAACTTACACTGGGAGACACTATGACAATACATACTAACCACCTAAGGACCGAGCCTCTTTCTGAGATTTGGTGTTTACAAGTTATAACAGTTTTTTTTGCTAGAAAATTACTTAGAAACCCCAAACATTATATATATATATATATATATTTATATATATATATATTCTAACACCCTAGAGAATAAAATGGCGGTCGTTGCAATACTTTTTGTCACACCGTATTTGCGCAGCGGTCTTACAAGCGCACATTTTTTGGAACAAAATTATTTTTTGAATTAAAAAATAAGACAACAGTAAAGTTAGCCCAATTGTTTTTATATTGTGAAAGATAATGTTACACCGAGTAAATTGATACCCAACGCTTCAAAGTTGCGCCCGCTCGTGGAATGGCGACAAACTTTTACTCTTAAAAATCTCCATAGGTGACGTTTAAAAAATTCTACAGGTTGCATGTTTTGAGTTACAGAGGAGGTCTAGGGCTAGAATTATTGCTCTCGCTCTAACGATCGCAGTGATACCTCACATGTGTGGTTTGAACACCGTTTTCATATGCGGGCGCTGCTCACGTTTGCGTTCGCTTCTGCCCGCAAGCCCGTCGGGACGGGGTGCTTTTAAAAAAAAAAAAATCTTATTTATTTAACTTAATTTTTTTTATTTTGACACTGTTTTTAAAAAAATTAAAATTTGGGGTCGCTTTTATTACTATTACAAGGAATGTAAACATCCCTTGTAATAGAAAAAAGCATGACAGGTCCTCTTAAATATGAAAACTGGGGTAAAAAAAAACTGGTGGGGGACATCTTCCCCTCACTCATCGCCATACCCAGCCAGGGACAGGACCAGATCGCCTCTGCCACTCCGGCGGAGAGCGGCGGGAGGGTGGGGCCCCCTCTCCCGCCGCCGATAAAAGTTATCTTGCGGTGACAAAGACCACTTTTATCTGAAAGCGGACCGCCCGCTCTTGAAGAGGGTATCAGGGTTATGGTAGCTAGCTGCTACCATAACAACGGTATACCTTGTCAAAGTAGCGACGTATTCCTACGGCGAGCGGTCCGTAAGTGGTTAAATACATCTTCGTAAAATTTCCACAACACTCCTCTTTAAGGTACCCTCAGGAGATTTTATCTTCTGCTCTCTCTCTGGGAACGGGATGAGTTCTGAGACTTTCCCCTTGTAACAGTGGTCAAGGAGGTTTACCAATCAATAGTGATCCTTTTAATTTATGCCTCGTATTCTCGGGTCCTTTCGCAGGCTTTGAAGCATGAGGGAGTCCATGCACCGCAAGTTTGTGGAGGCATGAGAAGCAGACTCCTCGGGGTCAGTGAGGGTTATAGTATCTGGAACTCCCTTCTACCAGCCATGTACTACTCCCAAAGGTTCTGGGGACAGAAAAATATGTCTTCCTCTGCTTCAATGCCTCCAAAATTGCCAGAAACCTCCTCCTCCCTCTCATTTTGTGTGTTCTATGATGTTGTAGGAATGGTGTGTGCATAAAGTGGGCCTTCAGAGGAAAGGAAGTCCTCCTATTCCTCCCACTGCTCTGCCTCTAGTGCCCTGTCCATAATGCAATGCAGAGTCTGCTCCAGCAGGAACACAACAGGGATTGTGTCACTGATGCAGGAGGGGGAGCAGTATGGCAAGAGGGGGAGCATTGTGACAGGAGGGGAGCAGTGTGACAGGAGTGGGAGAAGTGTAACAGGAGGGGGCAATATAACAGGAGGGGAGCAGTGTGACAGGAGGGGGAGCAGTGTAACAGGAGGGGGCAGTATGACAGGAGGGGGAGCAGTGTGACAGGAGGGGGAGCAGTGTGGCAGGAGGGGGAGCAGTATGACATTAGGGGGAGCAGTGTAACAGAATGTGGGCAGTATGGCAAGAGGGGTGCAGTATGGCAGGAGGGGGCAGTGTGACAGGAGGGGGAACAGTGTGACAGGAGGGGGGCAGTGTGACAGGAGGGGGAGAAGTATGACAGGAGGGGGACAGTGTGACAGGAGGGGGAGCAGTATGACAGGAGGGGTAGCAGTGTAACAGGAGGGGGGCAGTTTGGCAGGAGGGGGAGCAGTGTGACAGGTGGGGGGCAGTGTGACAGGAGGGGGCAGTGTGATAGGAGGGGAGCAGTGTGACAGGAGTGAAAGCAGTATGACAGGAGGGGAAGCAGTATGACAGGAGGACGAGCCATGTGACCGGAGGGGGCGTAAGATAGTGACATACACTTCTGTATTCTGTGTGATATGCACTTCGGTATTCTCTGTGGGCTCGGTGTAATATGGGTAGTGAGTACCTGCACCTATTCTCTCGGTATGTCTTGTATTGTTGAGCTCAGAGCCCAATCCTGGTACGGGTGGCGGACTGACCTCAGGGCATTGCACTCGGGGACAGAGTGACCTGGTGGGGATTGTACTGGGGGTCAATCTGACCTTCGAGGAGAGGATTGCACTGATAAGCAGTCTATCCTGGGGGCAATTGAGGATGGAAGAATCAGTTTGTTTTTTCAATCAGCTCCCTGAAAACTGTCTATGGCCAAACTACCAGTGGCCTACACGACATACGCTATATATAAAAAATGCATAATTTTTGCCGCCGCGCACAAATCGCACCACTTTTTTTTCTTTCTCCATAGCTAGGGCCCACTTTTGATCTTGCCCACGGGCCCATTGATTTCATGATACGCCCCTGTATACAGTACATACACACCCAGCACAAGGCCGTGTTCACACTACGAGACGTTTCCCGGGGCTGCAGTTCCTCTGAGCTCCACACGGTGGTGATCTTCTCACTTCTACCATAGAGAGAAGAAGTCTCTATGGAAGACAGGAAGTGATGTTAGGCACAGACAGGAAGTTCCGGGTGAGTTGGGAGGAAGTAGAGAGGAGACTTTGCTGGAATTGGCAGCAGAGGAGGTAATAAGATCTTATTTTCTATTTACACCCAGTAACCCCGTCATGTCCGTCCTCTTCCTCCATAGTCACTGTGACGTCATTTATCTCCAGCAGATGATGATACACACATATATAGTGTGGAAACCTAGATTAACCCCTTCAGGGGCAGAACATTTCCCCACTTACAAAGGCCGGAACATTCTCTTCATTTCAGTTTATACTAACAGATTATACGATAATACAGGATGGGGGTTTTATTTAGAGGTGGATTTATGATCAGTGTGTTTGATTTTATAATCTTTATGGAGGAGGAAATACAAGTTGTGCTCATAAGTTTACAGAACTTATTATTAAATTGGCAGAATTTTTATGATTTCTTGGCCATTTTTCAGAGAATATGAATGATAACACAAAAACCTTTTCTTTCACTCGTGGTTAGTTTTAGGCTGAAGCCATTTATTATCAATCAACTGTGTTTTACTCCTTTTTTTATATCGTAACAGCAACCGAAACTACCCAAATGACCCTGATCAAATGTTTACATACCCTGGTGATTTTTGGCCTGATAACATGCACACAAGTTGACACAAAGGGGTTTGAATGGCTATTAACCACTTCAGCCCCCCGGACCATTTGGCTGCCCAAAGACCAGAGCACTTTTTGCGATCCGGCACTGCGTCGCTTTAACTGACAATTGCGCGGTCGTGCGACGTGGCTCCCAAACAAAAATTGACGTCCTTTTTTTTCCCCCCACAAATAGAGCTTTCTTTTGGTGGTATTTGATCACCTCCTGAGGTTTTTATTTATTGCGATACAATCAAAAATAGAGCGACAATTAAAAAAAAAAAGAAAAAAGCAATATTTTTTACCGTTTGCTAAAATAAATATCCCCAAAAAATATATAAAAAAAAAAAAACAAATTTTTTCCTCAGTTTAGGCCGATACGTTTTTTTCTACATATTTTTGATGAAAAAAAAATCGCAATAAGCGTTTGGTTTGCGCAAAAGTTATAGCGTCTACGAAATGGGAGTAGTTTTATGGCATTTTTATTAATATTATATTTTTTACTAGTAATGGCGGCGATCAGCGATATTTTTTTTTATTTTTTTTTATCGTGACTGCGACATTATGGCGGACACTTTTGGTGCTATTTTGGGACCATTCTCATTTATACAGCGATCAGTGCTATAAAAATGCACTGATTACTGTGTAAATGTGACTGGCAGGAAAGGGGTTAATTGTGTCTTAGGGAGTGATTCTATCTGTTGAGGGGCGTGGCTTACTGTGACATGTCACTGATCGCTGCTTCCGATGAGAGGGAGCAGACGGTCAGTGTCACTAGGCAGAACAGGGAGATGCTTGTTTACACAGGTATCCCCCATTCTGCAGCTCCGTGACACGTGATCAAGGGACATCGAGTCCGCGGGTCTGATCACGGAGCTCGCGGCAGGGGCGTGCGCGCACCCACATGGCAGCAAATTTACAGTGATGTATATTTACGTCGATTTGCCTGTCCATGCCATTCTGCCGACGTAAAAGTGCGTGACCCGGTCCTTAAGTGGTTAAAGGTAACCATCCTCACCTGTGATCTGTTTGCTTGTAATTAGTGTGTGTGTGTGTGTATAAAAGGTCAATGAGTTTCTGGACTCCTGACAGACCCTTACATATTTCATCCAGTGCTACACTGACGTTTCTGGATTCTGAGTCATGGGGGAAAGCAAAAAGAATTGTCAAAGGATCTGCGGGAAAGGGTAATTGAACTGTATAAAACAGGAAAGGGATATAAAAAGATATCCAAGGAATTGAGAATGCCAATCAGCAGTGTTCAAACTCTAATCAAGAAGTGGAAAATTAGGAGTTCTGGTGAAACCAAACCACGGTCAGGTAGACCAACTAAAATTTCAGCCACAACTTCGGGATGCAAAGAAAAACCCACAAATAACTTCAGGTGGAATACAGGACTCTCTGAAAACATGTGGTGTGGCTGTTTCAAGGTGCACAATAAGGAGGCACTTGAAGAAAGATGAGCTGCATGGTCGAGTCGCCAGAAGAAAGTCATTACTACGCAAATGCCACAAAGTATCCTGCTTACAATATGCCAAACAGCACAGAGACAAGCCTCAATCCTTCTGCCACAAAGTCATTTGAAGTGATGAGCCCAAAATTGAGCTTTTTGGCCACAACCATTTGGAGAGGAGGTAACAAGGCCTATGATGAAAGGTCCACCATCCCTACTGTGAAACACGGTGGTGGATCGGTGATGTTTTGGGGATGTGAGCTACAAAGGCACAGGAAATTTTGTCAAAATTGATGGCAAGATGAATGCAGTGTGTCAAAAAATACTGGAGGAACATTTTCATTCATCAGCCAGGAAGCTGCGCATGGGACTTACTTGGACATTCCAACATGACAATGATCTAAAACACAAGGCCAAGTCAACCTGTCATTGGCTACAGCAGAATAAAGTGAAGGTTCTGGAGAGGCCATCTCAGTCTTCTCACCTCAATATCATTGAGCCACTCTGGGGAGATCTCAAACGTGCAGTTCATGCGAGACAGCCCAAGAATTTACAGGAACTGGAGGCTTTTTGCCAAGAGGAATGGGCAGCTTTACCATCTGAGAAGATATAGAGCCTCATCCACAAATACCACAGAAGACTTCAAGCTGTCATTGATGTTAAAGGGGGCAATACACGGTATTAAGAACTGGGGTATGTAAACTTTTGATCAGGGTCATTTGGGTAGTTTCTGTTGTATGATTTAAAAAAAGAGTAAACACAGTTAATTGGTAATAAATGGCTTCAGCCAAACACTAACCACGAGTGAAAGAAAAGTTTTTGTGTTTATCATTCATATTCTCTGAAAAATGGCCAAGAAATCATAAATTCTGCCAGGGTATGTAAACTTATGAGCACAACTGTAACTATTCCTGATGTCTGTGAAGGTTCAATACAAGGGATGTGTCTGGATGGTGACTGTATCATTGTGTGTGTCAGGTTCCTATAAGGTGTCAGGATGTCACTGTCTATTTCTCCATGGAGGAGTGGGAGGATTTAGAAGGACACAAGGATCTCTACAAGGACGTCATGATGGACAATCAGCCGCCCCTCACATCACCGGGTAAGAGGAGACTTTATTGTAAAGGAGAGAGCAGTACGGAGGCTCCACCTAGATCCCCCATCATCTGATAAACACATAGAAACAATGTATTCAGTCAGTGTGTGTGTTTCCTACAGATGGATCCAGTAATAGGAACCCACCAGAGAGATGTCCCCGTCCTCTGTATTCCCGGGATTCCACACAGGAAGGTCACACCATCCCCCACCATCATCAGGTAGATGAGGAACAATCACTGATAGTATCATTAGGATCTGTAAATTATCTGCATTGTTACCATTGATGTCATTTTTATTATATATTCAGAGTGGAAACCTGAGAGATCCTAAAGTTGAGGTTAAAGAAGAGATAAAAGAGGAGGATGATGAGGATGGGGTGATGGAGGAAGAACACAAAGATCTGTACCAGAACACCATGGTGGAGTCATCCAGCTACAGGAACCCCCCAGAGAGATGTCCCCGTCCTCTGTATTCCCGGGATTCCACACAGGAAGGTCACACCATCCCTCACTGTTACAAGGTTGGTGGGATGGAGCATCTAGAACATGGACTGGTGGAGATGATGTGTGGATTTTGTATGTGAGCTTATATTTTAGAGATGATATTTTCTCTAATTTTCTTGGTTTAGAGTGGAGATCCAATCGATATAGAATTTGAGGTGAAATCAGAAGAAGAAGAGAGGTATGTGAGGGATGATCAGCAGTCTATGGAGGAGGATGGAATAACGGGGACATTTATAGAGGAGGACACTCCTACAGAGATCAGCACAGGTGGGTCATTAACACTAAATCCATTCCTCCACCCATACTGCTCACTGATTGGTCCAGAGTAGGGCGGGGACTGGGTGATATCAGCCTGTAATCCCCTGGTCACTTTCCTGAGCTGTGTTCCCCGTCCTGTATTCCTGTATTTCTCTTGGATAATCTTCCTTCTCTGTGCTGCCGACACAATTTATGTCTCTAGACTGGATTTATGGAGATTCTGGGGTTCAGCTGGCAGCAAAATGTTCATTTTCATCATAGGAGTTGCTCAAGATAAACAATGCAGGGGTGACAAACTCTATTTCATTGTGGGTTGCATCAGCATTCTGATTGCCCTCAAAGAGCCGGTTGTATCTGTAAGGCTATATGATGGGTTTTTTTTTTCTCATAAAATAGGTACAGGAACTCAACCACACCCCCCACCGACCAAGTGTGTGTTATGTGCAGAGAGAGTGAAACTTCAGGGGTGTCCTATGCGCAGAGTTTAGGGGTGCACTGTGTACAGGGTTTAGGGGTGCTGTATGTACAGAGTGCAGGGATGAGGGGTGCTGTACGTACAGAGTGCAGGGATGAGGGGTGCTGTATGTACAGAGTGCAGGGATGAGGGGTGCTGTACGTACAGAGTGCAGGGATGAGGGGTGCTGTACGTACAGAGTGCAGGGATGAGGGGTGCTGTACGTACAGAGTGCAGGGATGAGGGGTGCTGTACGTACAGAGTGCAGGGATGAGGGGTGCTGTACGTACAGAGTGCAGGGATGAGGGGTGCTGTACGTACAGAGTGCAGGGATGAGGGGTGCTGTACGTTCAGAGTGCAGGGATGAGGGGTGCTGTACGTACAGAGTGCAGGGATGAGGCGGGCTGCACGTACAGAGTGCAGGGATGAGGCGGGCTGCATGTACAGAGTGCAGGGATGAGGCGGGCTGCACGTACAGAGTGCAGGGATGAGGCGGGCTGCACGTACAGAGTGCAGGGATGAGGCGGGCTGCACGTACAGAGTGCAGGGATGAGGCGGGCTGCACGTACAGAGTGCAGGGATGAGGCGGGCTGCACGTACAGAGTGCAGGGATGAGGCGGTCTGCACGTACAGAGTGCAGGGATGAGGCGGTCTGCACGTACAGAGTGCAGGGATGAGGCGGGCTGCACGTACAGAGTGCAGGGATGAGGCGTGCTGCACGTACAGAGTGTAGAGTCGAGGAGTGCTCTACCTACAGAGTGTAGAGTCGAGGAGTGCTCTACCTACAGAGTGTAGAGTCGAGGAGTGCTCTACCTACAGAGTGTAGAGTCGAGGAGTGCTCTACCTACAGAGTGTAGAGTCGAGGAGTGCTCTACCTACAGAGTGTAGAGTCGAGGAGTGCTCTACCTACAGAGTGTAGAGTCGAGGAGTGCTCTACCTACAGAGTGTAGAGTCGAGGAGTGCTCTACCTACAGAGTGTAGAGTCGAGGAGTGCTCTACCTACAGAGTGTAGAGTCGAGGAGTGCTCTACCTACAGAGTGTAGAGTCGAGGAGTGCTCTACCTACAGAGTGTAGAGTCGAGGAGTGCTCTACCTACAGAGTGTAGAGTCGAGGAGTGCGCTACCTACAGAGTGTAGAGTCGAGGAGTGCGCTACCTACAGAGTGTAGAGTCGAGGAGTGCGCTACCTACAGAGTGTAGAGTCGAGGAGTGCGCTACCTACAGAGTGTAGAGTCGAGGAGTGCGCTACCTACAGAGTGTAGAGTCGAGGAGTGCGCTACCTACAGAGTGTAGAGTCGAGGAGTGCGCTACCTACAGAGTGTAGAGTCGAGGAGTGCGCTACCTACAGAGTGTAGAGTCGAGGAGTGCGCTACCTACAGAGTGTAGAGTCGAGGAGTGCGCTACCTACAGAGTGTAGAGTCGAGGAGTGCGCTACCTACAGAGTGTAGAGTCGAGGAGTGCGCTACCTACAGAGTGTAGAGTCGAGGAGTGCGCTACCTACAGAGTGTAGAGTCCAGGAGTGCGCTACCTACAGAGTGCAAGGTTTAGGGGTGCACATGTCACTGATATGCACGCTTACGGGGACGTGGTTCCGTGACTAGCAGTATGAGGGAATAAGGGGGAACTCATACTGAGTAAGACCGATACACTTTCACAAGCAGCACTACCTCTGGCCACCACTAGAGGGAGAATCCATTCCAATCCAGCTGGCTGACCACACACAGGCAGATACAAATCTTACATACAATCTGGTGCACTCTAAGGGTTGAGGAGCAGTCTAGCAATTATCGCACACTTTTAGGATTCCTCCAGCGATTCTAGTATCCCGGTGATAATCGCTCTTCCCACTGTCCACACACATCAGACACACAAGAAACAATAGCCTGCCACCCCCCAACAGTTTGTCTGCAGACGGGTCTACTGGGCCACCACACACAGATCTCTCCCTGGCAGATCTGTTCGTTTACAATCTGCCAACACACAGTACGATTGCATACAGATTGGCAATTAAATTAGACCGAGACACTACAATCCAACAATCGCTCCACATAATACACAGAGCGCTGGGCAAAGGACTCTATAGTACACAGAGCTCTGGGCACAGGACTACATAATACACAGAGCTCTGGGCACAGGACTACATAATACACAGAGCTCTGGGCACAGGACTACATAATACACAGAGCTCTGGGCACAGGACTACATAATACACAGAGCTCTGGGCACAGGACTACATAATACACAGAGCTCTGGGTGCAGGACTATATAATACACAGAGCTCTTGGCAGAGGACTATATAATGCACAGAGCTCTGGGCACAGAACTAAATATTACACAGAGCGCTGGGTACAGGACTACATAATACACAGTGCGCTGGGCACAGGACTCCATAATGCACAGAGCGCTGGGCACAGGACTCCATAATGCACAGAGTGCTGGGCACAGGACTCCATAATGCACAGAGTGCTGGGCACAGGACTCCATAATGCACAGAGCGCTGGGCACAGGACTCCATAATACACAGTGCGCTGGGCACAGGACTCCATAATGCACAGTGCGCTGGGCACAGGACTCCATAATGCACAGAGCGCTGGGCACAGGACTCCATAATGCACAGAGCGCTGGGCACAGGACTCCATAATGCACAGTGCGCTGGGCACAGGACTCCATAATACACAGAGCGCTGGGCACAGGTCTCCATAATACACAGAGCGCTGGGCACAGGACTCCATAATGCACAGTGCGCTGGGCACAGGACTCCATAATACACAGAGCGCTGGGCACAGGACTCCATAATACACAGAGCGCTGGGCACAGGACTCCATAATACACGCCGGGCACAGGACTGCACTGCCCTCACCTTTGTACAAACAAACACGCTTTTCAGTCTTCGTGCTTTTCAGTTTGTTTTCTGCGGTTCAGTTTGTGCTTGTGGGTTCGTATCTTGTCTTTCAGGGCGTGTAGTCAGGTCATATCTGTTTTTCAGTGCGTTCTTGTCCGCTCATTTTCTGATTTTCAGGTCGTTCTTCATAGGCCTTGCTGTTCTTCAGTGCGTTCTGTTTAGTTCGTTCTGATCAGCCGACCGTTTTCTAGCCATGTTGCGGGTACGTTCTCGTCGTAGAGTTCATTCTGTGCATAGGCTTGGTGCTGGTCTTCTTGTCTTGGACCAAGACCAGTCCATGAACAGGGAGAGGAGGAGTTCATGGACCAAGAATTGGTTGCTCCAGCGGGACCAATTCTGTCATATGCATTTTGCTGCGGGAGATCATGGAGAATAATCCTGATGACTACAGGAATCCTGATGACCACAGGACTGCTGCATTCTCCACAATTTCTTGCGTATGAATTTGCCAACTTATATTGCCACAATTGGGCCTGAGGCCGGATTTTTAGCTGGCAATACCCTGCCGGGCCTAGAATCTGGCCGTCCTGGCTTGTGCGGCGCCCGTGCGGTTCGGCAGCAATATGTGGAATATTTCACGGGTAGGCGGGGCCATTCCTATGCCAGGCAATTAATCCTTTAAAAAAATAAACAAATCTGCTTTAATTTTATTTTTGATGTATTGCTTGTGTTTCTTTTAGCTGTCTCCTAGTTTTTTCTAGTGCACTTGTAGTGCCAAGTGTATTTTTCCTTTAGTAAATAGCAAACATTTCACTGATAACACCAAAACTAAACACAAAAAACGTTATAGCGGATTTGATAAAGAAGCCACACTTTGTTGTTGTTCAAGATTTTTACTCTGTGCACATTCACACATGATCTTTGTAAAAAAATTGGGGGTATAAAGGATAACATTTTTATTTTTTAGCCATAAACAGCCATGTGTTTTCTTTAAAAAAAAAAAAAAATACACAACTCTCATTAACATACAACAAAATACAACATTGTAAACCTCTAGGCAATATCAGACATTCTAGTTTTTGAAAAATGTCTCTACCTGCCCTTCATAATATGGGGTGTTGTCCCCCCAGAACAAGCCAAAATTTGAAGATGCACACAATTTTAGGGGTTTTAAAAAGGGGTATTTCCCTCCTGATCCCTATTGTCAACATGTGCTATCTGCCATCATGGGTGATCAATGGACGTGTTTTGGGGGTGCAACCCCTTCTTCCTCTCACCTACTTGAGTTGCAAGGAACGGGTTGCACCCATAAAACACGTACATGGATATCCCCTGATGGCAGATAGCACATGTTGACACACTGTGCGCATCTTCAAATGTTGGCTTGTTTGAAAAAGTGCAAAATATTTTTTTTAAAACTTGAAAAATATAAAAGGGGGGGTTTGTGTTTCATTCTATTCGCCCCAAAACATCAATGATGTCCTTAAATGTTTGCTCCATAACATTCATCCTTTTCTTCATTATGTCGAGTTCACTACTACTCTCCATTACTTGCTGGATGATTCTTTGTGCACTAGCACTTGAGAAACGAGGACTTTCTTCCTCAACAACATGTTCATCCCCTAAAAATGTAAAAAAAGCTATTATAAATCTGCAGGCCTACATCTCTTACCTGAAGCTGTGGTGACAGACACTGGCCTGTTGTGGTGACAATTTCTACCATGTCATCCACTTCTCCTTTCTCCCCTTCTCCTCCTTTCTCCCCTTCTCCTCCTTTCTCAACTTCTCCTCCTTTCTCAACTTCTCCTTTCTCCACATCCAGGTTTTGTGGTTCTCTCTGAGGTGTGGGGTTCCTGTGCTCCCTGGAGTGGTGTCCTCCCCAGTCTTCTCTCCCCTATGAGAATGAAACAAAAGGTATACTTGGCACACAGATATCTGAGGGCAAAAATAGGAATATGATACATTGCTTGGAAGTGGGGTACAAGTGTCTGGGCAGAGTTACAAGCAGAAGACATGATTTTTTTCAAAACCCAAATCTTGAATGCTCACCTTTTTTGTGACAAGTTTCACACATGGAGACACCCCAAGAATCCACTGGAGCACCTGTGTGGGACACCCTTAAAAGGTTATTCTGGTGGCCCACACAGGTACTCCAGAGTGCAGATGTGTAAACAGTTGCTGAGTGTCTCCTCCTTTACACTGAATCACGTTTGCATTTCATTCTAGTTACAAACATATCATCTAGACAACAATGTAATAACATTTATGGAATACAAACAGGCATGTCAAAATAATTTTGACCCTGTATCTTCCAAAAACATCGTATGTAGTGGGTGAACGATGTGTCTGTAACAACCGATTTACTGTGCCCACTAAATTATTAGAGATGCCATTTTCTAAGGTCCAATAGTAAAAAGCAACAACATGGAGCAACATGCAAGTTCTGAAATACAATAATAGGAACACAGGAGAAGTACTTACTTTATTCTAGCATTCTCTTAATACTCCTTAACTGCTTCGGCTCCCTCAGTTTCAGGTCAGACCACCTCTTTCTAAGCTGCTCCTTTGATCTGCGTACCCCAAAATGTCTCTTCAGACTTTACTACTTTCTTCATGATTTTGGCCTTCCTTAGATTAGGGTGGGTATACGGCCCATGCTTGCCATCATAATCCGACTTTCTCAATATGTCCACCATCTCTGCCATCTCCACGAAGGACATATTAGATGCCTTGTATCGCCTCCTTGATCGTGATGTTTCACGCTCCGGGCTTGTCTCAATAATAGAGGAATTGGCAGACACCTGCTGTGACTCCGACATGTCGTCTGCGCGCCGAAAGAGAAGGGGCGGGGAAAAGTCGATAAAGAACGTCATGGGCAGGAAGGTGTGCGGAGTTTCACGCATGCGTAGTGTATATATAGCGAACACACATGTGACGTGGAGATAGGAGTAAAATTGACGAACGTCAAACCGAAGGTATGATTTTAACTTGGGACATCAGTGGCCTATACTGCATAGAGATTGAGGCCTATATGGGGATAAAGATTACTAGAGTTTATTAGACTGACTGACATTAGTATTTATGTCTTGTGTTTTGTCTTGCAGAAATAATGAATCCTTTTCTAGATAAAAATTTCTTAATATAATTCATTGATCGATTAAGGGAGCTGCCCGCTCTGTGTGAGACAAAGAACCCAATCCATAGGAAAAAAGGGGTAAGGACAGCAGCGCTGGAGATCCTGCTCCCGTTTGTGCAGACCAGGATGCCCACAGCAACCATCCAACAGCTGGATACTAAAATTGGGACCTTGAGAGGCACATACAGGAAGGAGCACTTTATGGTCCTGGCTTCTCAGAGGTCTGGAGCAGCAGCAGCGGCTGTATATGTCCCGAAATTGTGGTACTACAGCAGGTTGTCATTTCTGAACGACCACCTTGAAGCAAGGCCATCGCTCTCTAGTCTTCCCTGCAGCCAAGCTGAGCCTTCTCTGGAGCAAGAAGAGCCAGACATCCTTGAAGACCCGGATGTGGACATCTGGAGCCCGGTATAGTATTTTCAAAATATTTATTGTGATCATTTTAATGCTGTAAAAAAGATGTTAATATGGGCCCAAATTTTTTTTTTTTAAACAAAGTGTTTTACATATCAATAGACAGTAGTGGCCCAAAAGTTTGGGAGAAGAATGAAAAATGCTGGGGTCAGAATGATAGTGTCTTCTATTAATTTACATTCAATTTACAAACCTGATTTCTTTTTATGAAGAGGTAAGTAAAACCTTGGACAGAGGCGTGGCTGTGGACGTGGTATACTTGGACAGAGGGGTGGCGGTGGACGTGGTATACTTGGACAGAGGGGTGGACGTGGTATACTTGGACAGAGGGGTGGCGGTGGACGTGGTATACTTGGACAGAGGGGTGGCGGTGGACGTGGTATACTTGGACAGAGGGGTGGCGGTGGACGTGGTATACTTGTACAGAGGGGTGGCAGTGGACGTTGTATACTTGGACAGAGGGGTGGCTGTGGACGTGGCATACTTGGACAGAGGGGTGGACGTGGTATACTTGGACAGAGGGGTGGCGGTGGACGTGGTATACTTGGACAGAGGGGTGGCTGTGGATGTGGTATACTTGGACAGAGGAGTGGCAGTGGACATGGTATACTTGGACAGAGAGGTGGCTGTGGACGTGGTATACTTGGACAGAGGGGTGGCTGTGGACGTTATATACTTGGATTTTGCAAAAGCGTTGGATACAGTTCCGCACACACGGCTCATGTGTAAGCTAAAGTCTACAGGATTGGAAATATCAGTTTGTAAATGGATAGAAAACTGGCTAAAAGACAGAATTCAGAGAGTCGTGTTTAATGATTCTTATTCTGAATGGTCCAAGGTTATCAGTGGTGTACCCCAAGGTTCAGTGTTGGGACCCTTACTTTTTAATCTCTTTATAAATGATATTGGGTCTGAGATCAAAAGTAAAATTTCTGCCTTTGCAGATGACACTAAGCTATGCAGTGGAATAACGTCCTTACAGGATGTCGCCAATTTACAAGCCGACCTCAATGCTCTGTCTAATTGGGTGACTATGTGGTAGATGAGGTTTAATGTTGATAAATGTAAAGTTCTGCACTTGGGGGCTAAGTATATGAATGCATCATACATACTAGGGGGAGTACAACTGGGGGGATCCGTAGTGGAGAAGGATCAGGGGGGATCCGTAGTGGAGAAGGATCTGGGGGGATCCGTAGTGGAGAAGGATCTGGGGGGATCCGTAGTGGAGAAGGATCTGGGGGGATCCGTAGTGGAGAAGGATCTGGGGGGATCCGTAGTGGAGAAGGATCTGGGGGGGATCCGTAGTGGAGAAGGATCTGGGGGGGATCCGTAGTGGAGAAGGATCTGGGGGGATCCGTAGTGGAGAAGGATCTGGGGGGATCCGTAGTGGAGAAGGATCTGGGGGGATCCGTAGTGGAGAAGGATCTGGGGGGATCCGTAGTGGAGAAGGATCTGGGGGATTTGGTAGATCATAAGCTCAATAATAACATGCAATGCCAAGCTGCGGTTTCCAAAGCGAGCAAAGTCCTTTCTTGTATAAGAGAGGTATGGACTCCAGAGAGAGAGACATCATCTGTACAAATCATTAGTAAGACCTCATCTGGAATATGCAGTTCAGTTTTTTGGGCACCAGTTCTCAAAAAGGATATCGGGGGAACTGGAGAAAGTGCAGAGAAGGGCAACCAAACTGATAAGAGGCATGGAGGAGCTCAGCTATGAGGAAAGATTAGAGGAACTGAATTTATTCTCTCTTGAGAAGAGGAGATTAAGGGGGGATATGATTAACATGTACAAATATATAAGGGGTCCATATTGTGAACTTGGTGTTTGAGTTATTCACTTTACGGTCAACACAAGACAAGGGGGCACTCTTTACGTCTAGAGGAAAAAAAAGATTTCATCTCCAAATACGGAAAGGTTTCTTCACAGTAAGAGCTGTGTAAATGTCCAATAGACTCCCTCCAGAGGTGGTTCTGGCCAGCTCAGTAGATTGCTTTAAGAAAGGCCTGGATTCTTTCCTAAATGTACAGAATATAACTGGGTACTGACATTTATAGGTAAAGTTGATCCAGCGTAAATCCGATTGCCTCTCGGGGGATCAGGAAGGAATTTTTTCCCCTGCTGTAGCAAATTGGATCATGCTCTGCTGGGGTTTTTTGCCTTCCTCTGGATCAACTGTGGGTATATGGGATTGTACGATATATTTTTTATTTTTTTATTTTTTATATTTTTTTATGGATGGACTTGTGTCTTTTTTCAACCTGACTAACTATGTAACTATGTAATTTGCAACAGTCATGAGCTGAAAATTGTGTGTGATTGATGAACCAAAAACTCAAACAATGTCTCTTTTTCATACACAGGTAGACATCAACCAGGATGAGGGGCTGGAAAGTGTCAGCCAGGAGGAGGCAGGGCCCAGTGGTAGACAAGAGGAGGCACATGCCACCCTCCAAGAGCGAACCATGACTGAAAAGGGCTATGCCGCCCTAGTTGGTGCTAAAATGAATCAGATGGTGATGGACCAACGCCTCCTATGTGAGCACCTGCTTCTCAGCTTAATAAATAAGGGGTTGATGGGGACAATTACCCCAAATACTGCCATTTGTGAGGTCGCCCAGCCTTCTCCGCCTCCTCCTCCACCTCCTGACACGAGTACACCTCCCGTGCCACAGGCTCCAACCACGCGCACTTGGGACATATATCTCACCTACTGCTGTTCCTGACCTCTTGGATTCCAGGACCAGATTGTGCTCCCAACTGGATGTGCTTCTCAAGGTCCCAATTTTAGTGTCCACACAGAGTTGATGTGGGCCCTGGGGTCCCCAAGACTGCACACATTGCAGCAGGTTCTCCAGCGCTGCCTTCTATTTATTTTCTTATATACCATAATAAATGGAATTAATTTTTACAGTTAATACTTGCCTATGTGTTTTTATTAAACTACAAAATTTAGCTTGTGAGTAGGCAGGTACATTTTAAAATAAAAAAGGTCTAATTAAAAAGGGACAGATAACACCAACCAATCTCCTTGAAGGTCGAAAAATACAAGATAATAATGTTAATTGTGGTAACTTGACACAACAAAATCAAATCATGGAGATCACTAGAAATTAAATAATAATTTAAAATGCAGATCTGTATAAAAAAAAAAAAAAGAAAAGATTAAGGAGATCTTGCTCTATAAAATAAAAATAAATATTCATGAGATCGGCATTAAAAATGTTCCAAAAAGATAAGCCTAGTACACACGGCCGAGAATCTAGTCGCAAAAAAAACATTGTTTTTCTCGACGGGTTTCTTGTCAAGCTTGACGAGATTCTTGTCAAGCTTTCCTTGCATACACACTGTCAATCCAAAATCTTGTCGTTGTAAACCACAATCATGTACGACGGCAGTATAAAGGGGAAGTTCTATTGCAATGGTGCCACCCCTTGGGCTGCTTTTGCTGATCTTGTGTTATCGCGTGTTAGTAACAGTTTAGTGAGAGACGATTCGCGCTTTTCAGTCTTCGTGCTTTCATTTCGTTACAGCGTGACGAATGTGCTATCTCCATTACGAACGCTAGTTTTACAAGAAGGTGCGCTCCCGTCTCATACTTGATTCTGACCATGCGCGGTTTTTGAAGACTCGGAAAAGCATACACACGAACGGTTTTCTCGTCCAAATACAGTCTGACGAGAAAACTGACACTCCCGACGAGAAAAAAGAAAGCAGGTCTTCTGTTTTTTCTCGTCGAGATTCTGGGCAGTTTTCTCAACGAGAAACTTGAAAGCCTCGTACGCACGCACGTTTTTCTCGGCAAGAAATCTCTCCTAACAGTTTTCTTGTCGTTTCTTGCCGAGAAAACCGGTCGTGTGTACGAGGCTTGAGTCAGAACTCTGTGTGAATATCAGCAGTAAAACAAGTTCATTATTGTACCAGTCTAAAGAAGATTTTAATGCGCAGCATTTAAACGATGCAATAAATTACAGCGTGACGAATGTGCTATCTCCATTACGAACGCTAGTTTTACCAGAAGGAGCGGTCCCGTCTCATACTTGATTCTGAGCATGCACAGTTTTTTTAAGACTCGGAAAAGCATACACACGACCGGTTTTCTCGTCGGAAAACAGGCCGACAAGAATCCAGACGAGAAAATAGAGAGCTGGTTCTCTATTTTTCTCGTCGAGATTCCCGGCAGTTTTCCCGACGAGAAACCATACACACGACCGGTTTTCTCAGCAAAAAGCTCTCCCAGCAGTTTTCTTGCCGAGAACACCGGTCGTGTGTACGAGGCTTTAGAGATATGACCTTTTCAGGGCAGACTTGCCGTCTCCTCACTCACAACTTACAATACATATAAGTATAAACACACCCCCCAATTGTTAAGAGACAACGGTGTGTTAATGAGCACAATATACTATTGGGTGAAAGACCCGGGCTTTCCAGATCTCATTAATCTGCATTCCTCTCACATACATCTGTCCACTGAGTCCCAAGCTGGTAGAGACCATCATGGCCTCTGTGACAGAACCCTTGTCCTCAACAGAACTTTTTCCACCGTAAATGCTTTCTCTGTCCAGAACCAGCATTATTCAAGACTCTTTAGCCCAGCCAGTCACCTGTTGTAACACAGTGTAGGGTAAAAGCCAGCAGACTGCTTTATACAAGCACATGTTACACAGATATCCAACTTTGAGACCCTTCCCCGGGTCTAGGAAGACATCTAACAGAAGAATTCTCCCGGGGGTTACTTGCTCTGTGTGACGGAAGTCACTATGGGCAGAGGGCTTGTGGACCACAGCTTACCTTGGAGAGCACTGGAAGCTCCTGGTCCAGCTCCCATGGCCCCTCTTTTGTGTAAGTGACCCTGTGTCTATTAGGAGCACAGGATGACCAAGAACCCCAGTCTGATCTGTACTAGTAAGACTCACTGTACAACCACACTGGAATATGTGTAAAAGTGCCCTTCGCGCTACTAAAAGTGAATAATAAAATGTAACAAAGTCTGATGTTTGTGCTGGATCACTATGACCCTTCACCCTTTTCTCCTGATGCATGCTGGGGGAGGGGCTGTACCAGGAAGTCAGTCAGTGTGTGTGTGTGAGACTGGAAACGGCAGCATGATACATAGATCTGGTAATGACAGAAGCCTGTTGTATTAAGACTCCTCCATGTAACAAAGTCATCATGTTCTGAGTGAGTAATAAACCCTCTCCATGGTTAAGAAGTGCATCCGGCCTGTGTGTGTAACTTGCTGAGCAGATACTGGCAGCATTGCTAGCAGCACCCTGAGAGACCCCGTGTCTAAGGACAAAGTAACAGAAAGAAAGTGATAATCGTGAATAAAAACCAGCAGCAAAACCTAATAGTGTTCACAATACACAAAATAAAAATCAATATAAAAGGTGATCTCGCGCAGTAATGTGTTATCACTTAAACACTAAATGATCCAAATCCCAAAGACTTGAATAAAATTCTAAAGTGTGTTGTATAAAAAAAAGTCCAAAAAAGTAAACAAATTATATAACTCTTCAAGAAAAAAGCCTAAATCAATGTTCAAAGATGAATCTAAAAAATATGAGAAAATTTGAATATGATGGTATAAGTCCATTACTACTCCACGGAGCGTCTGCAATATAAATTCCTTAATATCTAATAGAGTCTCACAGAACTCGTGTCATGACGTAACGCGTAGGGAGTGGCCGGAAGTAGACGTACATGTCTCATACTGTTGTGGATTGTTTGCTGGGTTGTTTGGGGTGTGGCTGTATTCCGTTGTTCTATTGTTTGTGTCTGCCAAAGTATTATGGGTTGAATATCTGTGTGTCATGCTACTGGAGGAGGTAAAGTTTACCCCGCCCTGAATGCAAACATTAAATACTTGTTGTTTAGGGGAACCAATCAGCTCATGTCTAGTAATAATCTTTGTATTTCTATTTTAGTAGATGGACGGGAGATGAGGAAAACCTCAGAGGATTGTCTCACTTTGTCTCCAGACTGTAAAGTAGAAGATGAGGACATCACACAGTATAGTCCAGGAGAAAACCCGACTACCTCAAATGTCCATCCGGCACCCCACAGTGTAGATGGACCATCGTATTCCTCTTATCCTGAGGAACCTCAGACTGTGCGGGACGGTGCCGGACCATCGTATTCCTCTTATCCTGAGGAACCTCAGACTGTGCGGGACGGTGCCGGACCATCGTATTCCTCTTATCCTGAGGAACCTCAGACTGTGCGGGACGGTGCCGGACCATCGTATTCCTCTTATCCTGAGGAACCTCAGACTGTGCGGGACGGTGCCGGACCATCGTATTCCTCTTATCCTGAGGAACCTCAGACTGTGCGGGACGGTGCCGGACCATCGTATTCCTCTTATCCTGAGGAACCTCAGACTGTGCGGGACGGTGCCGGACCATCGTATTCCTCTTATCCTGAGGAACCTCAGACTGTGCGGGACGGTGCCGGACCATCGTATTCCTCTTATCCCGAGGAACCTCAGACTGTGCGGGACGGTGCCGGACCATCGTATTCCTCTTATCCTGAGGAACCTCAGACTGTGCGGGACGGTGCCGGACCATCGTATTCCTCTTATCCTGAGGAACCTCAGACTGTGCGGGACGGTGCCGGACCATCGTATTCCTCTTATCCTGAGGAACCTCAGACTGTGCGGGACGGTGCCGGACCATCGTATTCCTCTTATCCTGAGGAACCTCAGACTGTGCGGGACGGTGCCGGACCATCGTATTCCTCTTATCCTGAGGAACCTCAGACTGTGCGGGACGGTGCCGAACCATCGTATTCCTCTTATCCTGAGGAACCTCAGACTGTGCGGGACGGTGCCGGACCATCGTATTCCTCTTATCCTGAGGAACTTCAGACTGTGCGGGACGGTGCCGGACCATCGTATTCCTCTTATCCTGAGGAACCTCAGACTGTACGGGACGGTGCCGGACCATTGTATTCCTCTTATCCTGAGGAACCTCAGACTGTGCGGGACGGTGCCGGACCATCGTATTCCTCTTATCCTGAGGAACCTCAGACTGTGCGGGACGGTGCCGGACCATCGTATTCCTCTTATCCCGAGGAACCTCAGACTGTGCGGGACGGTGCCGGACCATCGTATTCCTCTTATCCCGAGGAACCTCAGACTGTGCGGGACGGTGCCGGACCATCGTATTCCTCTTATCCTGAGGAACCTCAGACTGTGCGGGACGGTGCCGGACCATCGTATTCCTCTTATCCTGAGGAACCTCAGACTGTGCGGGACGGTGCCGGACCATCGTATTCCTCTTATCCCGAGGAACCTCAGACTGTGCGGGACGGTGCCGGACCATCGTATTCCTCTTATCCCGAGGAACCTCAGACTGTGCGGGACGGTGCCGGACCATCGTATTCCTCTTATCCCGAGGAACCTCAGACTGTGCGGGACGGTGCCGGACCATCGTATTCCTCTTATCCTGAGGAACCTCAGACTGTGCGGGACAGTGCCGGACCATCGTATTCCTCTTATCCTGAGGAACCTCAGACTGTGCGGGACAGTGCCGGACCATCGTATTCCTCTTATCCTGAGGAACCTCAGACTGTGCGGGACGGTGCCGGACCATCGTATTCCTCTTATCCTGAGGAACCTCAGACTGTGCGGGACGGTGCCGGACCATCGTATTCCTCTTATCCTGAGGAACCTCAGACTGTGCGGGACGGTGCCGGACCATCGTATTCCTCTTATCCTGAGGAACCTCAGACTGTGCGGGACGGTGCCGGACCATCGTATTCCTCTTATCCTGAGGAACCTCAGACTGTGAGGGATAGTGCCGTCCTTCCAACAGATAAGAGGTTTCCCTGTCCTGAGTGCGGAAAGTGTTTCAATTCGAAAGGCAATCTTCAGACGCATAAAAGATTTCACACAGGAGAGAAGCCGTATTCCTGTCCTGAGTGCGGGAAGTGTTTCAGTTTAAAAGGCAATCTTCAGAAGCATAAAATATTTCACACAGGAGAAAAGCCGTTTTCCTGTCCTGATTGCGGGAAATGTTTTTCTCAGAAATCCACTCTTTCCACACATCAGAGATCTCACACAGAGAAGCCTGAACTTACCGCACATCAAAGATTGCACACGGGAGAGAAACCATATTCCTGTTCTGAGTGCGGGAAAAGTTTTTTACATAGGTCCAGTCTTTACACACATCGGATATCTCACAAGGGTGAGAAGCCGTATCCCTGTACTGAGTGCAAAAAACATTTCATAAGAAAGTATGATCTTTCCATACATCAGAGATTGCACACAGGTGAGAAGCCATATTCCTGTTCTGAGTGCGGGAAAGGTTTTATAAGAAACTCAGTTCTTTACATACATCAGAGATCGCACACAGGTGAGAAGCCGTATTCCTGTCCTGAGTGCGGGAAATGTTTTTCACGGAGGGCCATGCTTCATAGCCATCAGAGAACGCACACGGGTGAGAAGCCATATTCCTGTTCTGAGTGCGGGAAATGTTTTTCACGGACGGACCTTCTTCATAGACATCAGAGATCGCACACAGGTGAGAAGCCGTATTCCTGTCTTGAGTGCGGGAAATGTTTTTCAGAGAAGGCCAGTCTTGATACACATCAGAGAACTCACACGGGGGAAAAACCGTATTCCTGTCCTGAGTGCGGAAAATGTTTTTCGCGGACTGTCAATCTTTATATACATCAGAGATCTCACACGGGGGAGAAGCCATATTCCTGTGCTGAGTGTGGGAAATGTTTTTCAAATATATCCAGTTATTGCAGACATCAAAAATCTCACACAGAGGAGAAGCCTTATTCCTGTGCTGAGTGTGGGAAATGTTTTTCAGAGAAGTCCAGTTATTACAGACATCAAAGATCTCACACAGGGGAGAAGCCTTATTCCTGTCCTGAGTGCGGGAAATGTTTTTCACGGATGCCCATTCTTTATACACATCGGAGATCTCACACGGGGGAGAAGCCGTATTCCTGTCCTGAATGTGGGAAAAGTTATGTATCTAAATCAAGCCTTACCACACATCAGAAATCTCACACGAGGGAGAAGCCACTTTCCTGTCCTGAGTACGGGAATTGTCAGTCACAGAAGTCCTCTGTTTACAGTCATCTGAGATTGGACACGGAGGAGAATGAACTTTCCTGGTCTGAGTGAGGGAATTGTTCCTCACTGAAGTCCTGTCTTCCTGTACATCAGGGGTCCCACACAACCCTTGAGGTGTATTAGTGAGTGCGGGAAATGCCTTGTGTATGAATGTTGCTGGACATGTGGGGAAGAAGCACACCCTGATATACACCTCAGATATACTCCATGGCTGATCTTCATCATGTAAGAAACAGTTCATAAGGAGATCAGAGATCACCAAAGACATGGATGAAGTGTTGTACTGTGTTGGCCATTGATAGCAGGAAAAAAATAAAAATTGAGTCATTACCTCTCATTGGCTGAGTACATTTTGTGGTGAAAACTCTTGCAAGAGGTCTGTTTTCTCAAGTCGTCTTCCAGGACGAAACACGTTAATCCCGCCACTTAAAAGGCGGCCCTCTAGGCTTTTTAAAATAAAAATGGAGTCATTACCTCTCATTGGCTGAATAAATTTTGTTGTGTAAAAAAAACAAATATATAAATTTTGGCTGTATTTTATTTCTTGGTTTTCTTGATGATTTCCTATGTTCATTGGTTCCATCTAGTAATCAATGTTACCACTAGATGGAGCTGAGGATCATAGGAAATCAATTTGTTCATTAAATTACGGACAGTATTTTTCATGTCTGGGCAAATGCTTTGCACATTTTTCATAAAATAGACCCCTTAGTTTTCTTCAGCAGACATGGATTGCTACAAATAACTGAAATCATCCTCATCCATTAATGAGTACAGCAGACATCGAACAATATAAATTATATAAACTAACAATATTAATCCAACCACTTGTAGCTCCCTCTAGTGTACAGTCTCGTTATGAGGAAAATGTATTCTGACTCAGAGCAGCTGTCTGGGTAATTGGTCGGGGGTTACTGTAGGTCAGGCTGGAGGAAATCTACAGGTCAGGCCTCTGGTACCTCTCGTGGTTCTAGAAGTTTCCAGACATTTCTAGAAGCTAGTGGGTGGAGCCAAAGAGGGGCTATGATCTGAATATTCATGGAAATTTGACCAATCCCCAGGCAGGTGGCTTGGTAGGGTGGTTGGGTCAGCCCATAAATATTGTGGAGCCTGGCCAGCAAGGGAAGGTTTGTTGTTGGGTGGAAGATGGAGTACTGAGGCTGGATGTTGTGGAGCACGGGAGGGGACCCCGGGGCTGAAGGGCTCTGCCTCCAGGCTGGAGCTGAGGAAGAAGAGAAGCTGAAGAGAGGAATCTCCACTACCCTTTAGTCTCTTTAGGGGACACCATAGTTAGCATGGGAGGACCTGGACAGCAGGAGGCCTGAACTGAAGTCTGCTAAAGCAACAGGAGTCAGGGGACAGTGGGGGTACCTCTACACCCCCCAGGGGAGAAAGAGGGAGAAGGCTGTTGGATGCAACATCCAGCAAGCTTTTAAGGGACAGTGTCACAGCTAGACTCAATCCCTTGTACTCAGACATGTTGCAAGGCAGCCAGGTGGGCTGGTAATTTCAGGTATGGTGACATGGGTCTCCTACAAGTATGGGGCTAAATTCCACTAAGGGGACACAGAGCTCCTATAAGAGGAATTCTTACTTCCAATTCCAGAGAGACTGATATTATTCCAGAGGGGACACAGTCCAGGATTCAGCATTTTTCTGTGTATATAGTGAAGGAAGTTGTCCTCCAGCTTTTCTATCATATCAGGTTGGGCATCCCATAATCCCTCTTCCCCGTCCAAGTTGTTTTTCCCAATAAAAACAAGCCCATGGACTGATTTCAATGTGGAAAAATATGTATTGGCTGGCTGTGCTGGAACAGGGGGGGCCAAAATCCAGCGGCCCTCTAGGGGGCAGCGCTACACACTGATTTAGAATAGAAAATACCGCATTTGGCAATTAGATGGCGCTACTTATCACAGCCGCTAGTACCATCTACTGGCCAAATGTGGTATTTCCCCTTTCAAATCAGTAGTGACCATTCGACCAGCACAGCATATAGCGTAATAACGTATTTGGTCGATCAGATGGTACCCACAATTACCCCATATAGGTCATGGGCAGCGCTTCCTCCGGGCGGTGGCTTCACCCTGCGTCTCCTCCTCCTGGTGCTTCACGGCGGCTTCCCCTGCATCTCCTCCCTCCCTACTCCCCCTCAGTGCCCAATAGGATCTCTTCTCCCCTCGGCCAATGGGGTGCTGGGTCTCAGGACCCGCTTCCTGATTTCCTGCTTGGCCGGGAGGAGAATCAGGAAGACAATAATGAAATATTAATTTGCTATTGTCGCACAACTGGGTGGGCTCACTGCGCCCAGAGCCAACCCTTTTTTGAAACAAATTGGAGCCTCTGGCTCCAATCACATGCTTCTAAAAAACAAACAAACATTGGAACCCATGCGTTCGGCATCCTGCATGTAGATTAGGGGGCCGGATGCATGGATGGGGGGGATGACGCTCATGCGCCCTGTATGGACGGGCCACCACTGCTTTACAGGTCATCAGTTTAGAGTTTACCGTTAATGATGGGCTTAGAATTATCACTCTGTCGGAACTATTGGGGTTAAAAGAATATATATAGACCTGTATATTGTATATGTTTTTCATTGAACATTAGAGAAGCCATTTTCCCTTCAAAGTTGAATCGAAATTCATGATTGCTTAAGACTTTCTCACAAGAAGACTGTGCAAATCTTGCCTGTACCATCTTCCCAGGTTATAAATTAAAGGTTTGAACACTTAGTAAAATAAACCAGATAAGGGAACCATGAGCTTACAGACCTAATTGGTATTTCCAGAATAAGCCACGAAACAAGAGGGCTTATTCACAAATTAAGCTATTGTATTATATATTTTAAATAATAATTTTTCTTTCATAATATGTGTATAATGTATCTGTTTTAATATTCAAAAACCCATTAATGCATATATATTATTATGATAAAGGTTGCAAACATGGTATACTATTAGTGAGAATGTTCATGAATAACTGTTATGCTTATCGTTAGAATCATGACTTCAGTTTCAAGGAATTTAACAACCCCCAGCTAATTGTGTGGGGGTATACTTTCTCACATACATATATTTAAACAGGAGACGAGATGGCTAGGGAAATTGACACATGATTGTCAACCATTACACAATGATTGGTGTTTTACTAAGCCGAGGGCAGAAGGTCATGAAAACAACATTAATAGTCATTTCTTATACAACACTGCCTCTAGAGGTTGAAAATAGTAATTATTCAAGATGGCCACCAGACTTGGTTGTCATGGTAACATAGATACACACTGTCATCTTACCTCATCCATTACGTAGTAATGACACATACACGCCCACTTTTTGGGTGGGATAAAAAAGGAGTTATAGATAGCAGAGAGGGGAATTCTAAAAAGGCTGGAATGCGAGGAGATGCTGGGCTAAAGGAAGATCTCAGAGGAATCTGGGAGATCTTGAAAAGGCAGAGATGTAGGAGGTTGAAAGAAGTCCTGTGGGACTCATCATAACTTGATTCTTCTCAAAACGACAGAATTCTTAAGTCCTGGTAAAGTATTAATCTTCTATATTAATCTTTTCATGTGTACCTTTTTGGTAATTAAATTGTTTTTGCATATACATTACTAAAACCATTTAAATATATGGCAGAGCAAATTGGAGTTGTATTATTTTTAACTGCAGTATGAAATAAATATCTTCCAAATATTAAGAGACATGCACAGTTTTGTTTGTCTCTAAAAAGCTAAAGCCAATGTCTGTACAATGGTTTTGTCATGATATGTGTGTAAAATAGATTCGTTCTAAATTTAAAATAAGTCTTGATTAAATTATCAAGGCACATGCATAGTATAACATTTTGTCTGTGCATGTTTAAAAACCCCTTCCCGACGAGCGTACGCATATATGCGTCCTCTACTTTCGAGGGTTATACCGGGATGATGCCCGCAGCTGCATGCATTATCCCCATACCGTTGTTTAGAGTGGGCGATCGGCTTTCCAGGCATAACAACCGATGTGGCTAAAAGCCGCTCGGTTGTTATCCCGGATGAGCAGGAGGGGACATCCCCCCCCCCACTCTGACCGGCCTCCCCTCCCACAGGGAGGCCCGATCCGCGATCCGACACTTTGGGCGCCTAGTGACAGACTGGAACGAAGCCGTAAACGGCTTTGTTCCAGTCTCCTGAATGTAAACACGGAAGCAACGTCACTTCCGGTTTACTCGGCTGCCAATGGTGCCGGGTTTAAAAAAATATACAGTATTCAGAATCGCCGTTTTCGGCGATCTGAATACTTTGAAGTGTAAAGGAGGGATCTGGGGTCTTTTAGACCCCCTGATCCCTCCATAAAGAGTACTGTACCTGTCACCACCTATTACTGTCACAAGGAATGTTTACATTCCTTGTGACAGCAATAAAAGTGATAAATATTATTTTTTTTTTAAACGCAAATTAATAATGTAAAAATAAACAAGAAAAAACATTTTTAAAGCGCCCCCGTCCCCACGAGGTCGCGCAGCAAAGATAGTGCATACGGAAGTCGCGTCCGCATATGTAAACGGTGTTCAAATCACACATGTGAGGTATCGCCGCGATCGTCAGAGTGAGAGCAATAATTTGAGCACTAGACCTCCTCTGTAACTCTAACCTGGTAACCGTAAAAAAAAATTAAAGCGTCGCCTATGGAGATTTTTAGGTACCGTAGTTTGTCGCCATTCCAAAAGTGTTTGCAATTATAAATGTTTGGTGTCTATTTACTCGGCGTAACATCATCTTTCACATTATACAAAAAAATTGGGCTAACTTTACTTTTTCATTTATTTTTTTAATTAATGAAAGTGTCTTTTTCCCAAAAAGTTGCCTTTAAAACACTGCTGCACAAATACCGTGTGACATAAAATATTGCAACAATCGCCATTTTATTCTCTAGATTCTCTGCTAAAAAATATATACATAATATTTTGGGGTTCTAAGTAATTTTCTAGCAAAAAATACGCATTTTAACTTATAAACACCAAATATCAGAAATGGGCTTAGTCATGCAAGGGTTAAAGTTTAAGTTAGAAGATCTGTTTGTTTTGAGAAGAAATCACCGTACTAAAGAAAACACCAATTGTTTTTACAAGTCCGTGAAACAAGGAGAGCTATTCACTAAAAGATACCAAGTCTAAATTTAACAAGTATCATCCAAGTATTGAAATGTGGTATTTTGTAATAAGAGCTTGCGTAGAAATGTGAATATTATCTGTATCATCATTTATCTTTGATATTTAGAAGTATATCCATTTATTTGTATTATCACGAAATATACCTGATATTAATTTGCACTGTATTTTTAGTTAATACATAAATATATATTTTAAGCAATATCATTTGTGTCACTTGTCTTCAAAATAGCACAGATAAACAAACTTGAATTTCTTGTTAATATTTATGGAAAAAGGTAAATCTCCTAAAAACTAAGATTTGCATAATTTCATAAATACAATACTGTTTTATTATTTCAGTATAAACATTCTGACAACTCTCTCACTCCGGTGTGCACGCCCCAATATATAACGTGTGGCACGATCATCATTTTCATATGTAGCCACCCGTGACTTGTGTGTTTACATTCGTATGTGGGCTCTCATAAATTCTGAGGGGTGCAAGTGCTTGGGTGTAACTATAATTTTTTGCCGCAATTGAAGGTGAGTTGTTTGTTTTTTGCTACTGAAGCCATGTGCCGCCACCCCCATTAATCATTGATTTAAGTAAACTGTTCAAAAAAATCCGTGGGGTCTGATTGCCGATTTTCAGCAGAAGGGATCATCTTCTGGAAATGGTTCCTGTGCATGGGGGTCACTACGGGGTCCATTGCTATCAAGGCAGAAGTGGTTTGGAAGAGGGCCCCTGGAGTCTTGGTCGTGCCAGGCTGGGTCATTCTCAGGCAGTTCCCTCTATTAGAGAAGTGATGTGTGGAGGAAAGAATTTTGGCAGTGGGGTGGCAAATGTGACATTGAGTTCTAAACATTCCCCGAATGATAATACAGCGAGCACCTTCTCCCGCTGAATAACAAAGGCGAATCTAGAACCTTCAGGGCCCCCGGTGGAAGAAACCAAGAAGGGCCCCTGGACAGGAGGGGGAGCCATGTAACAGGAGGGGGGCAGTGTGACAGGAGGGGGGCAGTGTGACGGGGCAGATGACTGATGACTTCTTGTCAACATCAGTGGATCAGGGCACCAGGCTGGATAGGAGGGGTGGAGTGACTTATAGAAGAACTAATCCCCTCAATTACCCACCTGACTCCTGCAGCTGCTGAAAGCCCGCTTCTCCTCCTCTCCTTCCTGCAGGCATTCAGCAGCTGCAGGAGTCAGTAGGATAATGGAAGGTATCTGTTCTTCTATAAGCCACTCTGCCACGCCATCCCTCCTATCGAGCATGGAGACGGGTCCCAATTGCGAACCCTATAGTTACGCCCCTGAGATGTTGCCTATTCTGGCCATCCTACTCTGTAGTTAGAACTCACTCCAAAATTAAACTGCCAATTAAAAATGCAGATATGCATTGTGACAGTGTGAGGCCCTGCCACCATGGAAATGGATATAGGAATGACACAGGTGTAACACCCACTACCTTAGGTAGGTAGGTGCTAATGTAGGTTTTTGTGTAAGCTGCCAGTGCAGGTAAATTAGCAGGCCTACAGTATGCTGTGAGCTAGGCCTGTTTGTTTTGATCTGGGGGCAGGGAGTGGTTTAGTGTAGCAGTAGGTGACTGACATGTACTTCAGCTCTTGGGCTTCTCCTCTGATTCCAGGGAGAATGTTCTGGAAAAGGGGCAGGGCAGAGAGCTGGAGTGACATGGGGTGCTTGTGAGGAGCTCTGACCAATCCCCAACTAGGATTGTCAGGGGGCAGGTCTCCTACATATACCCATGGTCAGTCTGCTGGGGGAGGAGTTGTCAGCTGGGTGAACTGAATGATAGAGTGTTAGACTGTCGTGTCTGAGGGAACCCCCTTTCTGGGGGGGGTGTACCTCATTTGGGGAGCTCAGGAGCTGGGAGGGAGCCTCTCCTTACACGGTCATGTAAAGGTGTCCTGGAACAGGAGCTGGAGAGAAAGTTGGTCCACACGTCCGGAGTAAAGTCATTCAGAAAGGATCCAGGATAGGTGTCGGTGAGTGGAAAGCACAGTGGAAATCTCTGGAAGAGACATGCAAGGGGAGCTGGATGTAGAGCCAGAGGGAGCGACTGTGGGGGGTTTTGTGTCAAGTCACTGCAACCAGGAGGGCGGGCAGGATTTGAAAGTCAGACTTGCTGGGATCAGTAGTCCATCTACATTTATTCTTCTCAAGTGAATCGGTTGCTACCACAAAGGGGTACTGCAGTCCCTGGCCTACAAAGGGCTATCAAGTAAAGACACTGGGACTTATTCAGAGTGAGGCCTAGTCATGTTCTGATGGTGTGACAGGAGTACTAAAATTGGACAGTGACGTAGTGTGCTGGAGGAAGTGTGCTGGAGGAAGTGTGCTGGAGGAAGTGTGCTGGCGGAAGTGTGCTGGAGGAAGTGTTCTGAGGTAAAAGTCTGTCAAGTTTAGGGTCAGCCATCTTGTCCTGCTATGAAGTGTGACGCAGTTACTTTTATTCTACAAAGTACAATTTATCCTATGGGCATCCCCTGTCCCTTTTCCCCAACCAAGTTCAATCCCCTAATAAAAACAACAAAAACAAGCAAAAGCCTTTTCATTGACTGAGAAGTGTGTCTAATTGATGTCTGGTAGCAGGGTGAAATGTGTGGATGCTGTAACACGTAGCAACCCCGCGGGGCCATTGCTACACAGGGTTCACAGTAATGCAGGGTGTGGGGCTCCGGTGTGTTTATTATGAGCAGAGAATGAAGCCTTCAATCATATGTCCGGGTCTTGCTGGAGACCTGAAGGCCGTGTTAGTGGACAGGTGTGCAGATTTGTTATAAGCCAGGACTGACCATAACTCAAGACTCCCATTTGGAGACAGAGCCTTTGTTTGGAGAGAGGTGTGTGCTCCAGCCAGGAGAGGTGACCCACTCAGGAGAAGGCATTCCGTGTTGGAGGGAATCCTTGCCCACTAGGGTGACCACATTTCCAAACTGCCGTTCAGGGACAAACCCCCTCTCTCACCTTCCCCCAAAAAAGATGGGGGGGGCGGGGGGAAATGTAATCTCGGGGGTTTATGGGGAATTTGGCGGCGTGTTATTTGTCAGGTGAATGTGCCACTTGCCACCAGATGCAGTGCCGCTGTCACTCCCTCTACATGAGCCACGTGCGTAGAAGGAAAGGAGTGGCATCACTATCTGGAGAGTGAAGATCAACGCAGTCCCTGCCGCTTGCCACCCATAGCCTGGCACCAGATGCAGTGCCGCTTGCCACCCATAGCCTGCCACCAGATGCAGTGCTGCTGTCACTCCCTCTGCATGAGCCACGTGCGTAGAAGGAAAGGAGAGGCCTCACTATCTGGAGAGTGAAGATCAACGCAGTCCCTGCTGCTTGCCACTGGGTGCCGGAGAAGGAGGAGGTGCCGAGGTGAGTGGGGACAGCTGTGCTGCACTAGGCACAGGCCTCACTCATGGTCTCACTGTCTGAGAGTAAATTGTCACTGGTTGCAAAATGCCAGGCAGCGCTGGCCCTAGTAACCAGTTCCGGAAATGTAGTTATGGGGTGGCTGTGTCCTCTGTTTCATTCCGGGACATTGTATTGTCCCAGAATGAAGGTGCCCGGGGACCCAGGACAGACATGTAAATTGTGGGACAGTCCCAGGCAATCTGGGACACGTGGGCACCCTATTGCCCATCCCCAACAGCTATTACCATTTGGTATCACATCACCCTCACTCTTAGATTGTAAGCTTTTATGAGCAAGACCCTCTGAATCCTCATGTAATAAATTGTATCGTAACTGTACTGTATGCCCTCAATCTGTTGGTGCCATATAAATCCTGTATAATAATAATAATCTACCATTGAGTTAAGCAACCCCCATATCATAAAGTATATATATATATATATATATATATATATATATATGTGTGTGTAGCGGGTGTTTGAATTTATGTAAGGACTCTGGTGGTGTGGGGTTCCTTGGGGTCCGCGGGTGGCGCTGTTGCCCTGGGCCGGAGCTGAACTCACACTGCAAGACTGTGCCTTCTTGTCTTACCCTGGAGCTGGTACGGTGGGGCAGGGAACCCTCTGTGACGCAAAGGGAGAGGTCATAAAAGGGGCGAACACCCTGACTTTGGGGTCAGAGCTGGAGGACGCGGCCGCACCCAGGCACCTTCAGCTTGGGTGCTGGCATTCCGGTGTCCCGGGCCTAGGCGCCCTTGGCCTAGCCGGAGCAGAGATGGAGTCCATCTCAGGCACCTTTAGCCTGGGGTGAGGTACTATGGCGGATGCCTGGGGCTCAGTACCTTCGACTGAGTTCCGCGAGGGTGGAGGAATCCGAGGGGGCCCTAACTCCTTGGGTGCCCGTGTCTGAGTTTGTGAGGACTGGTGCGCAGTAACTTCTCCGAAGAGTCCGGCGCGGCATCGCTGGTGACGGAGAGGCCTCCACTTCTCCCCTGGACGGATTTCTTCCTCTGACAGGGGCAAAGTGAGCGAAGGTAATTCACGTTCTATATTACCTAGTCAGTGGCAGTGACTATTCACCACTGGTGACAGCACAGTGGGCAGCAGCAAGAATGGAAAGGATTGTGCCTCGATCTGTCCCCATTTTCCAAAGAAGAAAGATTGTTTTATTGCTTGGCAAGAAGAATAAAACTGAGTTGTACCTATTCACTGTGTGGAACTTGGGTTACTAAAGCAAAGGAGTCAGGGACGAAGGACTGGACTTGACTCTAGGACACTTACACAAAAGCCCAATCTTCTGGCCTTCACCTCTTAGCTATGGAGGACATGGGCCGTGGTGTGTATCATCTCTCTCTCCCAGGTACCCCTAGACAACAGCCATATAACCGATAAAGCAAGGGAGAGGGGTGAGGCCGCTACATATATATATACACACACACAAAAACATATCCCCCTTGGTGGGAGTGGAGATGACCCCATCTATAAGGATATACAGTACATACACACACAGCACAAAGTCGTGTTCACACTACGAGACGTTTCTCGGGGCTGCAGTTCCTCTGAGCTCCACAAGATGGTGATCTCACTTCTACCATAGAGACAGGAAGTCTCTATGGAAGACAGGAAGTGATGTCAGGTATAAATAAGAATTTCCGGGTGAAAGGTGAGTTAAGAGGAAGTAGAGAGGAGATATTGCTGGAAGTGGCAACATGATGGACAATCCGCTGCCCCTCACATCTCCGGGTAAGAGGAGACTTTATTGTAAAGGAGAGAGCAGTACGGAGGCTCCACCTAGATCCCCCATCATCTGATAAACACATAGAAACAATGTATTCAGTCAGTGTGTGTGTTTCCTACAGATGGATCCAGTAATGGGAACCCACCAGAGAGATGTCCCCGTCCTCTGTATTCCCGGGATTCCACACAGGAAGGACACACCATCCCCCACCGTCATCAGGTAGATGAGTGACAATTATTGGTAGTTCTGATTTATACACAGCATGATTGTTACAATGAATGTTTTATTATATATCCAGAGTGGAAACCTCGGGGATGATAATATTGATGTTAAAGAAGAGGATGAGGAGTATGGAGTGATGGAGGAGTTATCAGAAGAACACAAGGATATGATGGAGCCACCTAATACCAGGAACCCTCCAGAGAGATGTCCCCGTCCTCTGTATTCCCGGGATTCCACACAGGAAGGTCACACCATCCCTCACCATCATCAGGTAAATTAGGATCAATTACTAATAGTGTCATTAGCAGTGGCGGCTGGTGCTCAAAATTTTTGGGGGGACACAAACTGAAAAATTCTGAAAAAAAACCCCATCAATGGCAGCCACTGTGCTCCATCAAACGCTGACACTGTGCTCCATCAAATATTGCTACTGTTCCCCATCAAATGCTAGCGGTGGGACCTTGCAGTGGGTCAGACAGCGGCTCCTGTGTCCTCTATGCGTCTCCTCCCCTCTTCCTGATAGATGTCCAATTGCAGCGCCTGTCCTTTCAGCCCATCAGGTGAGGAGTAACAGACCCACGCACCTGATTGGCGGAGAGGCAGTTCAGTTATAGGAAAGCGAATATTTCTAACACACCTGAGTGGACTTTGCTTCAAAAACACCCCCGCCACTGTAATTCAGGCGTCCAAGAAGGGGCCCGGACACCTGAATAGGGGGTGGCGGTGGCAGTCATAGAGGGGGTGGCTGGAGAGAGAGGGCGACCTTAATGGACGCACCGCCACTGGTCATTGGGATCTGTACATTATCTGCATTGGTACCATTGATGTCATTTTTATTATATATTCAGAGTGCAAACCTGAGAGATTCTAAAGTTGAGGTTAAAGAAGAGATAAAAGAGGAGGATGATGAGGATAGGGTGATGGAGGAAATACACAAAGATCTGTACCAGGACACCATGGTGGAGTCATCCAGCTACAGGAACCCCCCAGAGAGATGTCCCCGTCCTCTGTATTCCCGGGATTCCACACAGGAAGGTCACACCACCCCCCACCATCATCAGGTAGATGAGGAACAATCACTGATAGTATCATTAGGATCTGTACATTATCTGTATTGTTACCATTGATGTCATTTTTATTATATATTCAGAGTGGAAACCTGAGAGATCCTAAAGTTGAGGTTAAAGAAGAGTATAAAGAGGAGGATGAGGAGTATGGAGTGATGGAGGAGTTTTCAGAAGGACACAAGGATATGATGGAACCACCTAATACCAGGAACCCACCAGAGAGATGTCCCCGTCCTCTGTATTCCCGGGATTCCACACAGGAAGGTCACTCCATCCCTCACTGTTACAAGGTCGGTGGGACGGAGCATCTAGAACATGGACTGGTGGAGATGATGTGTGGATTTTGTATGTAAGCTTATATCTTACAGATGATATTTTCTTGGTTTAGAGTGGAGATCCAATCGATATAGAATTTGAGGTGAAATCAGAAGAAGAAGAAGAGAGGTATGTGAGGGATGATCAGCGGTCTATGGAGGAGGATGGAATAACGGGGACATTTATAGAGGAGGACACTCCTACAGAGATCAGCACAGGTGGGTCATTAACACTAAATCCATTCCTCCACCCATACTGCTCACTGATTGGTCCAGAGTAGGGCGGGGACTGGGTGATATCAGCCTGTAATCCCCTGGTCACTTTCCTGAGCTGTGTTCCCCGTCCTGTATTCCTGTATTTCTCTCGGATAATCTTCCTTCTCTGTGCTGCAGACACAATTTATGTCTCTAGACTGGATTTATGGAGATTCTGGGGTTCAGCTGGAAGAAAAATGTGGATTTTCACCATAGGTGTTGCTCAACCTAAACACGTGATGCAGGGGTGTCAAACTCAATTTCATCGTGGGCCGCATCAGCGTTCTGATTGCCCTCAATAAGGCCAGGTGTATCTGTAAGGCTATATACATTTTTTTTTTCAGAAAATAGTTACAGGAACTCAACCATGCCCCCCTCTTACCCCCCTACCGATCCGCAGTGAACAGTTGGTGTGGCCAAATTACACTAACAGGGTGGAGATCTTAAGGAGGCAATAAATACCAAGCGTGCGTTATGTTCAGGGGTGCCCTATGCCCGGAGTTCACAGGTACGCAGTGCACAGAGTGCAGGGTTGAGGAGTGCACTATATACAGAGTGCAGAGTTTAGGGGTGCACTGTGTACAAAGTGCAAGGAATAAGGAGTGCAGGGTTTAGGGGTGCGCCACATACAGAGTGCAGGGTTTAGGGGTGCGCTACGTACAGAGTGCAGGGTTTAGGGGTGCGCTATGTACAGTGTGCAGGGTTTAGGGGTGTGCTACATACAGATTGCAGGGTTGAGGAGTGCACTGTGTACAAAGTGCAAGGAATAAGGAGTGCCCTACATACAGAGTGCAGGGTTTAGGGGTGCGCTTCGTACAGAGTGCAGGGTTTAGGGGTGCGCTACATACAGAGTGCAGGGTTTAGGAGCGCACTGTGTACAAAGTGCAAGGAATAAGGATTGCAGGGTTTAGGGGTGCGCTACGTACAGAGTGCAGGATTTAGGGGTGCGCTACATACAGATTGCAGGTTTGAGGAGTGCACTGTGTACAAAGTGCAAGGAATAAGGAGTGCCCTACATACAGAGTGCAGGGTTTAGGGGTGCACTATGTACAGAGTACACATGCCGTACCAAGTATCAGTATGCCTGCAGAAAGTGGAGAAAGCTCTGGCAGACAGGCTGTGGGCGATCAGCAGTCAGATGTTTTGACTGGCATTATGTTATCAGGCCAAGGAATTTCTGTGCCTTTGTCACCGCAGCAGCAGCCTCAGGAGCAAGAAGATCCATCCGAGCCTGTAGAGGGAGCAGGTATGCTAAAGTTCATTACAGAATTTGCATGATCGCAAATTTGCCCTGGCAGGATTATCTGAAGATGAAGAGGAGGAGGGCGGTGGAGAGCAAGCTCATCTCTTGGCTGAGGCCCCCACCTGTGTACAGCCAGTCAGTGAAGGGTGTGGGACTCTGCTGTGAAGAGTGTTGATAAGGACATCTCCACTGTTGGTAACCCTTTAGTTACTGGTAATGAAATAAGAATTTTTATTTTTTATTTTTTTAAATTTTTATTAAAGTTTTCACAGTGACAGAATAAAGACAAGCGGGTTGCATAGAGCGTAGCGCATACATTAAACAATGCAAGTTCGTTGAACTACAACAACAGTTAGTCATCCGGTATACAGGGCCACCATCAGGAATTTTGGGGCCCCTTACACAGCTTCAGGCATGGGCCCCCTGGAGCGGAGGAGAACGGGGGGGGTGCTGCCGCCGCAAATTGAGAAGCGGCGGGGGGCTGCCGTGATTTGAGAAGCGGGGGGTGCTGCCGCCGCAAATTGTTGAGGTCGGGGGGGCTTTGGGTGCTGACAAGCAAATAAAAAACAAAAGTACAAAAAAAAGGGGGGGTTGCCCTCCGGGGACCTCTGGGCCCCTTACAAAAACCAGTTAAAAGATGTATAACATTTTTTTTAGAATGTCTTTATTTATTTAAAAAAGGGAGGGTTGCCATCCGGGGCCCTGGGGACCTCTGGGCCCCTTACAAAAAATAATAAATTTTTTTATAAAAAATAAATAAAAATGTTATTAAAAAAAAGGGGAGTTGCCATCCGGGCTCCTGGAGACCTTCAGGCCCCTTACAGGTGTACTGCCTGTACCCCCCTGATGGCGGCCCTGCCGGTATATAACATCTAACAAGGTTACATTTTAAAACTAACAATTTGAGTTTCAGACAGGGGAATCCCCGTGAGAGGGAGGGAGTGTGCCTGAGAGCGGCCTTGCGAGTGTCCGTGGCGGGAAGACGCCATGTTCTCCCCGTTAGTGCTGAACATCTCGGGGATATTATGGCTTAGACCCCTGCTCTGTTCACGGGGGTAACAGGATCTGGATGCCGACCATTGCCGTGAGGCAGTCCCCATGGTTTAAGTGTAGTTTGGGGTGTCTGTACCTCCGTTGTCAGGTGAAGTTTTCCTGAGGTGGCGGGAGCTCTCAGTTCAAGCGTCCATTCTCCAGCAAGGTCAGGCCACGCCCCCCATGAAATTAGAATTACCAAGGGTAATGTACGTTATATGTCTGTGTCAGGAGTCTCTGCTCCATCTATTTCTGACAATAATGTTGTTTCTAACTTATCTAAAGAGGGGTCTGTAACTAAAAGTGATGTGCGGGATGTTGCAAGGAGTGCGGTTATTTCTTATGCTGCAGCGGTGGCTGCACCTGTCCCGAGGGTGAGTAGGGACAGTTACGGTCGCAAGGAGTGTTGTCAGTGAAGGTCTGGCCAATCTGACACCATCCGGTAGCTACTTTTAAACACCGCTGTCACGGATCCCCGTCGCACTCCGCTTGAGTGCTTCCGTCAGTACACCGCTTCCTCCCAGTCTGAATATAGATATCAGATATTCCAACCGCTGACAACCATAAACAAGGCAATACTCGTTTGGTTGCTCAACATGAACAGTTTATTAGAACAAGAATACAGTCTTGTATACAGCTGAAGAGGAGGTTCCCCCTATTACTCTAACAATACACCTGTAACCAGAAACATAAACTAACACGCGCTAATTAACTAATTCCTTAAAGCCGCCAATGTGACCCCATGCCCACCTGGCCATTGTTGTGATTAATCAGGATTTCACTACAGGTCAGACTTGTCACCGAGCTTCACACAGTAGATTATACATTATCATAAGTATAAACACAGGACACCTTCACACAATAGAAGGAGCTCCAGCAGGAGTCGGCCCGTCTCCTACATTGTACAGAGGCCAATGTGATTGGCTCTCTCAACTAACATGTTGAGTTCAGAATCAAGCAAACCAAGAATAGTCTTTATATATTCCTCCCGTCACATCTCTCTCCTTTCGGGAGAAGACTAACGCAGGAGGAGACCCCAGACGGGTTGTATCTCACCTACCCAGCCCATCTCTAGTACCTCCCGGAACTGTAGGAGGCTCCACCTCAGTCTCTCTCACTTGCAGGGAGGTCATTGGTTGGTGTCTGTACACCCGGACACAGATAGGGATCACAGTGCCGCTTACCACATGATGCCCACACTGCACCTGTCTCTGCATCTCCCTTGTCCCCGCTGTGAGTGTCGGGCAGGCAGGGATCAGTGAGAGCCGCCGAGAGGAAATTTGTTCTTCTAATCACAGAAGGCATGTATGTGTACAAGTGATAGTGGTGAGCGGGGAGCGGAGGGCGAGGGCCAGAGGTGGAAGAACGGAATTCCACCATGTTCTGGCTGAAAAAAACTTAGGTGTGAGGGCCACATGGAATAGCCTGGTGGGCCGGATTCAGCCAACGGGCCTTGTGTCTGCCCCATGCCCGGGTCTAGTGAGATCTCTGACAGAACAATTCTCCCGGGTTACTTGCTCTGTTATTTGCTGGCTGTGCCGGGTGGAGGGATATGTCTGTATAGTCTCAGACCCAAGTCACTGAGTGCAGTCTCAGGAGATGGGAGGCAGCGGTGTGGGACCTCTGCAACTTGTCTCCAGTAAATATTTCATCCACATATATTATGAGTCCTGACCCCTTCATTATATACTCTATATTGTACATTACATAGTCCTTGGTTGGTTAGGTCAGTGATCATCAACCCTGTCATCAGGGCCCACTAACAGGCCAGGTTTTATGTATTATCTTGGGGAGATGCAGACTAGAATACTGCAATCACTGAGCAGCAAATTATATCACCTGTGATGTATTTCAGTTATCTTGCAAACCTGGCCTTTAAGCCCCGTACACACGATCGGATAACCTATGGATTTTCGTCCGATGGATTTTTCCATCGGATATCCGATGAAACTGTTTTCCATCAGTCTTGCCCACACACCATCAGTCAAAAAACCGACCGTTCCAAACGCAGTGACGTAAAACACTCCGATGAGCCGAGAAAAATGAAGTTTAATGCTTCTGAGCATGCGTCGACTTGATTCTGAGCATGCGTGGGTTTTTGATCCGATGGACTTGCCCATAGACGATCGGAAATTCCCATCGGTTTTTTATCCATCGGAAAATTTTAAAACAAGTTCTATTTTTTACAACCGATGGAAAAAAGACCGATGGGTACCATACACGATCGGTTGGTCTGATGAAAACCATCCATCGGACGGTTTTCATCAGTCAAACCGATCGTGTGTACGGGGCTTTAGTGGTCCCTGAGAACAGGGTTGAGGACCACTGGTTCAGGGGAACCAATCAGCTCATGTCTAGTAATAATCTTTGTATTTCTATTTTAGTAGATGGACGGGAGATGAGGAAAACCTCAGAGGATTGTCTCACTTTGTCTCCAGACTGTAAAGTAGAAGATGAGGACATCACACAGTATAGTCCAGGAGAAAACCCGACTACCTCAAATGTCCATCCGGCACCACACAGTGTAGATGGACCATCGTATTCCTCTTATCCTGAGGATCCTCAGACTGTGCGGGACGGTGCCGGACCATCGTATTCCTCTTATCCTGAGGAACCTCAGACTGTGCGGGACGGTGCCGGACCATCGTATTCCTCTTATCCTGAGGAACCTCAGACTGTGCGGGACGATGCCGGACCATCGTATTCCTCTTATCCTGAGGAACCTCAGACTGTGCGGGACGGTGCCGGACCATCGTATTCCTCTTATCCTGAGGAACCTCAGACTGTGCGGGACGGTGCCGGACCATCGTATTCCTCTTATCCTGAGGAACCTCAGACTGTGCGGGACGGTGCCGGACCATCGTATCCCTCTTATCCTGAGGAACCTCAGACTGTGCGGGACGGTGCCGGACCATCGTATTCTTCTTATCCTGAGGAACCTCAGACTGTGCGGCACGGTGCCGGACCATCGTATTCCTCTTATCCTGAGGAACCTCAGACTGTGCGGGACGGTGCCGGACCATCGTATTCCTCTTATCCTGAGGAACCTCAGACTGTGCGGGACGGTGCCGGACCATCGTATTCCTCTTATCCTGAGGAACCTCAGACTGTGCGGGACGGTGCCGAACCATCGTATTCCTCTTATCCTGAGGAACCTCAGACTGTGCGGGACGGTGCCGGACCATCGTATTCCTCTCATCCTGAGGAACCTCAGACTGTGCGGGACGGTGCCGGACCATCGTATTCCTCTTATCCTGAGGAACCTCAGACTGTGCGGGACGGTGCCGAACCATCGTATTCCTCTTATCCTGAGGAACCTCAGACTGTGCGGGACGGTGCCGGACCATCGTATTCCTCTTATCCTGAGGAACCTCAGACTGTGCGGGACGGTGCCGGACCATCGTATTCCTCTTATCCTGAGGAACCTCAGACTGTGCGGGACGGTGCCGGACCATCGTATTCCTCTTATCCTGAGGAACCTCAGACTGTGCGGGACGGTGCCGGACCATCGTATTCCTCTTATCCTGAGGAACCTCAGACTGTGCGGGACGGTGCCGGACCATCGTATTCCTCTTATCCTGAGGAACCTCAGACTGTGCGGGACGGTGCCGGACCATCGTATTCCTCTTATCCCGAGGAACCTCAGACTGTGCGGGACGGTGCCGGACCATCGTATTCCTCTTATCCCGAGGAACCTCAGACTGTGCGGGACGGTGCCGGACCATCGTATGCCTCTTATCCTGAGGAACCTCAGACTGTGCGGGACGGTGCCGGACCATCGTATTCCTCTTATCCTGAGGAACCTCAGACTGTGCGGGACGGTGCCGGACCATCGTATTCCTCTTATCCTGAGGAACCTCAGACTGTGCGGGACGGTGCCGGACCATCGTATTCCTCTTATCCTGAGGAACCTCAGACTGTGCGGGACGGTGCCGGACCATCGTATTCCTCTTATCCTGAGGAACCTCAGACCGTGCGGGACGGTGCCGGACCATCGTATTCCTCTTATCCCGAGGAACCTCAGACCGTGCGGGACGGTGCCGGACCATCGTATTCCTCTTATCCTGAGGAACCTCAGACTGTGCGGGACGGTGCCGGACCATCGTATTCCTCTTATCCTGAGGAACCTCAGACTGTGCGGGACGGTGCCGGACCATCGTATTCCTCTTATCCTGAGGAATCTCAGACTGTGCGGGACGGTGCCGGACCATCGTATTCCTCTTATCCTGAGGAACCTCAGACTGTGCGGGACGGTGCCGGACCATCGTATTCCTCTTATCCTGAGGAACCTCAGACTGTGCGGGACGGTGCCGGACCATCGTATTCCTCTTATCCTGAGGAACCTCAGACTGTGCGGGACGGTGCCGGACCATCGTATTCCTCTTATCCTGAGGAACCTCAGACTGTGCGGGACGGTGCCGGACCATCGTATTCCTCTTCTTATCCTGAGGAACCTCAGACTGTGCGGGACGGTGCCGGACCATCGTATTCCTCTTATCCCGAGGAACCTCAGACCGTGCGGGACGGTGCCGGACCATCGTATTCCTCTTATCCTGAGGAACCTCAGACTGTGCGGGACGGTGCCGGACCATCGTATTCCTCTTATCCCGAGGAACCTCAGACTGTGCGGGACGGTGCCGGACCATCGTATTCCTCTTATCCCGAGGAACCTCAGACTGTGCGGGACGGTGCCGGACCATCGTATTCCTCTTATCCCGAGGAACCTCAGACTGTGCGGGACGGTGCCGGACCATCGTATTCCTCTTATCCTGAGGAACCTCAGACTGTGCGGGACGGTGCCGGACCATCGTATTCCTCTTATCCCGAGGAACCTCAGACTGTGCGGGACGGTGCCGGACCATCGTATTCCTCTTATCCCGAGGAACCTCAGACTGTGCGGGACGGTGCCGGACCATCGTATTCCTCTTATCCCGAGGAACCTCAGACTGTGCGGGACGGTGCCGGACCATCGTATTCCTCTTATCCCGAGGAACCTCAGACTGTGCGGGACGGTGCCGGACCATCGTATTCCTCTTATCCTGAGGAACCTCAGACTGTGCGGGACGGTGCCGGACCATCGTATTCCTCTTATCCTGAGGAACCTCAGACTGTGCGGGACGGTGCCGGACCATCGTATTCCTCTTATCCTGAGGAACCTCAGACTGTGCGGGACGGTGCCGGACCATCGTATTCCTCTTATCCTGAGGAACCTCAGACTGTGCGGGACGGTGCCGGACCATCGTATTCCTCTTATCCTGAGGAACCTCAGACTATGCGGGACGGTGCCGGACCATCGTATTCCTCTTATCCTGAGGAACCTCAGACTGTGCGGGACGGTGCCGGACCATCGTATTCCTCTTATCCCGAGGAACCTCAGACTGTGCGGGACGGTGCCGGACCATCGTATTCCTCTTATCCCGAGGAACCTCAGACTGTGCGGGACGGTGCCGGACCATCGTATTCCTCTTATCCCGAGGAACCTCAGACTGTGCGGGACGGTGCCGGACCATCGTATTCCTCTTATCCCGAGGAACCTCAGACTGTGCGGGACGGTGCCGGACCATCGTATTCCTCTTATCCTGAGGAACCTCAGACTGTGCGGGACGGTGCCGGACCATCGTATTCCTCTTATCCTGAGGAACCTCAGACTGTGAGGGACGGTGCCATCCTTCCAACACATAAGAGGTTTCCCTGTACTGAGTGCGGAAAGTGTTTCAGTTCCAAAAGTAGTCTTAATGAGCATAAAAAATCTCACACAGGAGTGAAGCCGTATGCCTGTCCTGAGTGCGGGAAATGTTTTCGTCTGAAAGGCAATCTTACTTTACATAAAATATATCACACAGGTGAGAAGCCATATTCTTGTACTGAGTGCGGGAAGAGATTTTCAAAAAAATCACATTTTTACACTCATCAGAGATATCACACTGGAAAAAAAACATATTTCTGTTCTGAGTGCGGGAAACGTTTTTCAAAACAGTCTGAACTTACCGTACATCAAAGATTGCACACGGGAGAGAAACCGTATTCCTGTTCTGAGTGCGGGAATTGTTTTTCACATAGGTCCACTCTTAACACACATATGAGAGCTCACACGGGTGAGAAGCCGTATCCCTGTCCTGTGTGCAAAAAACGTTTCATAAGAAAGTGCGATCTTTCCAAACATCAGAGATCGCACACGGGTGAGAAGCCGTATTCCTGTCCTGAGTGCGGTAAATGTTTTTCGCGGAGGTACATTCTTTATAGACATCAGAGATCGCACACGGGTGAGAAGCCGTATTCCTGTCCTGAGTGCGGGAAATTTTTTTCGCAGACGGCCATTCTTTATAGACATCAGAGATTGCACACGGGTGAAAAGCCGTGTTCTTGTCCTGAGTGCGGGAAATGTTTTTTGGAGAAGGCCATTCTTGATACACATCTGAGATCCCACACTGGGGAGAAGCCGTATTCCTGTCCTGAGTGCGGGAAATGTTTTTCGCGGATGGCCTATCTTTATACACATCAGAGATCACACACGGGGGAGAACCTGTATTCCTGTCCTGAATGTGGGAAACGTTTTGTATATAAAAAAGGCCTTGTCATACATCAGAGATCTCACACGGGGGAGAAGCCATATTCCTGTGCTGAGTGCGGGAAATGTTTTTCAGATATGTCCAGTTATTACAGACATCAGAGATCTCACACGGGGGAGAAGCCATATTCCTGTGCTGAGTGCGGTAAATGTTTTTCAGAAATGTCCAGTTATTACAGACATCAGATATCTCACACGGGGGAGAAGCCGTATTCCTGTCCTGAGTGTGGGAAATATTTTTCACAGAAGTCTAATCTTTACAAGCATCAGAAATTGCACACGGGGGAGAAGCCGTATTCCTGTCCTGAGTGTGGGAAAAGTTTTGTATATAAATCAAAGCTTGTCACACATCAGAGATCTCACACGGGGGAGAAGCCACTTTCCTGTCCCGAGTACGGGAATTGTCAGTCACAAAAGTCCTCTGTTTACAGTCATCTGAGATTGGACACGGAGGAGAATGAACTTTCCTGGTCTGAGTGAGGGAAATGTTCCTCACTGAAGTCCTGTCTTCCTGTACATCAGGGGTCCCACACAACCCTCGAGGTGTATTAGTGAGTGCGGGAAATGTCTTGTATATGAATGTTGCTGGACATGTGGGGAAGAAGTGTTGTGGAGATTTTTATGGAGATGTATTTAATATGTATTGTCATAGTGTCACCCAGTGTTAGTACTTCCGCAACCCGCTCTAAAAGAGCTGATTGGGGTAGTCTGAGGCTGGTTGAATCCCGTCTGATAGGGGAAAATGTCTTGAGGTTGGAGTGTGATGTTTGCAGGGTGCGGATATGTCCGCCGATGGGGGGCCCTCTGTGCATTAGCACGGACGATCGTTGAGGAGGGGATGTCCTCGCTCTGCAACAACATCATTGGTTATGAGCAAATGCGTGCTCTTGTCTCTGCTGTGTCTGATCAACATTGATTGGGATTCGTAGTGCGCATCTGCAGATAGCCTCCCTCCCCCATTCAATAATAGTATAATCTTAATATGCGTTATTCTATGGAATAGCGCAGAATAAGAATTCCTATCAATGGTAACTTTAGCCATCCTACGTTATTGTATTCATTGTATGTATTATTGTATTGAATCCTTTAAGCCATATTTCTTGAGTGGGATTCATGTATGGCATCTCCTGTTGGAAGGAATGTCCAGGTATTGCCATTTTCCTGTGTGGAAGGGACATCCTGTGATGTCCCCGCCCATGGGGGAGGGGATTGGTTGCTGCAGCCAATCACCTCCTGTGTGAGATCTTTTGAGTTTAATAAAAGCCTATGATTAGGCGTCGGCTAGGCAGTGATGCTGGCCTGCTGAGATGAGAACATAAGCTGTGTGGTGCTGCCTTTTTGGGATGAATGATGGGACGAATGGACGGTGAGTGGATCTTAGCAACTTAACTTAAAGATAGCATTATTGCAAAGAGATGAAATCTGATGTGTGCTTAGATAGCACAGGAATTATAGGCTGTGTGCTCTGCAAGCAACTAATAATTCCACGACAGAAGCACACCCTGATATACACCTCAGATATACTCCATGGCTGATCTTCATCATGTAAGAAACAGTTGATAAGGAGATCAGAGATCACCAAAGACATTGATGAAGTGTTGTACCGTGTTGGCCATTGATAGCAGGAGAAAAATAAAAATGGAGTCATTACCTCTCATTGGCTGAGTACATTTTGTGGTGGAAACTCTTGCAAGAGGTCTGTTTTCTCAAGTCGTCTTCCAGGACAAAACATGTTAACCCCACCACTTAAAAGGCGGTCCTCTAGGGCTTTTTAAAATAAAAATGGAGTCATTACTGCTCATTGGCTGAGTACATTTTGTGGTGTAAAAACACATAGAGGTTTATGTTTAAAAAATGTAATAAAAAACGAATATAAAAACTTTGGCTGTATTTTTTTTCTTTGTTTTCTTGATGATTTCCTATGTTCATTGGTTCCATCTAGTGATCATAATGTTACCACTAGATGGAGCTGAGGATCATAGGAAATCAATGTTTTCATTAAATTATGGACAGAATTTCTCATGGCTGGGCAAATGCTTTGCACATCTTTAATAACATAGACCCCTTAGTTTCCTTCAGCAGACATGGATTGCTACAAATAATTGAGATCATCCTCATGCACTTATTTACAGAAGGCATCGAACAATATAAAAAATATATAAACTAACAATATTAATCCAAACACTTGTAGCACCCTCTAGTGTACAGTCTCGTTATGAGGAAAATGTATTCTGACTCACAGTAGCTGTGTGAGTCTTAGTAATTGGTCGGGGGTTACTGTAGGTCAGGCTGGAGGACTCTACAGGTCAGGCCTCTGGTACCTCTCGGTGGTTCTAGAAGTTACCAGACATTTCTAGAAGCTAGTGGGTGGAGGCAAAGAGAGGCTATGATCTGAATATTCATGGAAATCTGACCAATCCCCAGGCAGGTGGCTTGGTAGGGTGGTTGGGTCAGCCCATAAATATTGTGGAGCCTGGCCAGCAAGGGAAGGTTGGTTGTTGGGTGGAAGATGGGGTGCTGAGGCTGGATGTTGTGGAGCCCGGGAGGGGACCCCAGGGCTGAGGGGGCTCTGCCTCCAGGCTGGAGCTGAGGAAGCTGAAGAGAGGAATCTCCACTACCCTTTAGTCTCTCTATTGGACACCATGGTTAGCATGGGAGGACCTGGACAACAGGATGCCTGAACAGAAGTCTTATCTAAAGCAACAGGAGTCAGGGGACAGTGGGGGTACCTCTACCCCCCCCCCGGTGGAGAAAGAGGGAGAAGGCTGCCAGATGAAACATCCAGGTACACGCCCCACACTATATAAGGCCGCCTGCGTGTCGGCCTTGTGTAGAAATAAATAGAGAGTCAGAGTGTCATTTAATTTCATATATGCATCCTAGGAGTTGTATATATATTTATACACTGTATTCAGTTTAGCTAGATCCATTCCTGTTATTCTCTTCCTAATATACTGACAGGCAGGCAGTTGATTGTGGTAGCTGCAGTATTTTCAGTCAGTGTACTTTATCCTGTGCACAGTGTGCAACTAAAGCTAACTGCAGACAATTGCTGGAGTTCTCTTCCTAATAATACCACAGGCAGGCAGCTGCAGTATTTTCAGTCAGTGTGCTGTATATTGGCCACAGTGTGCAGCTAAAGCAGACTGCAGACAATTCCTTGTGTACCTACCTATTCCAATACATCAAATAAAGTATGTCTGGAAGGCCAACAAGGAGAGGCAGACACACACAGGCCAATAAAAGAGGGCAAGCAGGCTGTGTCTAGAGGCAACAGTGCTGGTCGTGGACACTGTGCATCCTCATCAGCACGTGGCCATGGGACACACTTGTCCTTATTTCAGGCAGCTGGCCGCATTGGGCCGCAACATGCTGAAGAGTTGGTAGAGTGGATGACCAAGCCGTCCTCATCCTCTCTCACCCAGCCTCAGGGTACTTTGTCAGCCAAAGCGGCCTCTTCCCTCGGCTCAATGGCATCAGTCACTCCTTCCCTAGCCCCACCATGTCCTCCTGAGGAGTCCCCCGAACTGTTTGATCACAGTGTTGGGAACATGCTGCAGGGGGATGCGCAGCATTTTGAAGGCTCCGATGATGGTACCCAGCTTGAGGAAGGCAGTAACGTGAGCCCAGAGAGAGGGGGTGCCCAAGAAGGAGCGCAAACAGGCAGTCATGTTCCCCCAGCTGCAGCATACTGTCAGGTTTGCTCCAGTGATGAGGAGGGAGTGTATGATGAGGTCACTGACTCTACGTGGGTGCCTGATAGGAGGAGGAGGAGGCACATCTCCAACGAGGCCTCCAGGGGCCAGCTTAAGGGCAGCCAACCGACTGTATCACACCGCACAGCTCCGCATGTGCAGGGCGCTGCTGTCTCTGCGCGTTATTCCAAAAGTTCTTTGGTGTGGCCCTTTTTTGAGACGTGTACAGCAGATCGCACCTTTGCTATTTGCAACATATGTCTGAAGCGTATCTCGCGTGGTCAAAACAGCAGCCGCTTGGGCACCACATGCTTGACCAGACATATGTCGACCTGCCATGACGTCCGTTGGCAAGCCTACCTTAAAGACCCACACCAAAGAACAAAGCAGACCTCTTCTTGCTCCTCATCAGCTGGGATCTCCAACCCCACTATACCTTCAGTCCTCTCAGAAACCTGCACTGAGAGGAATGAAGGTGTAGAATTAAGTGTGTCACAGCCAAATACTTACGGGCAATCTGCTATCGGTATACCAACGTCAGATTGTACCAGGCAAATTTCCCTGCCCCAGCTTCTGCACGGCCGAAAGAAGTTCGCTCCCAGCCATCCACATGCCCAGTGGTTGAATGCTAGCTTGGCTAAATTGCTGCCTGTTCAGTTGGTAGACTTTGCACCCTTCCGTGAGTTTGTGGAATGTGCAGTTCCTCAGTGGCAGGTTCCCAAACGGCACTTTTTTTCACGGAAGGCGATTCCGGCTCTCTACCGGCATGTGGAAGGCAATGTCTTGGCCTCGCTGGACAGGGCGGTCAGCGGTAAGGTGCATATTACCGCTGACTCATGGTCCAGCAGGCATGGACAGGGACGTTACCTATCTTTCACGGCCCACTGGGTGACTCTACTGGCAGCTGGGAAGGATGCAGGACAGGGTGCAATAGTGTTGGAGGTTGTTCCGCCACCACGCCTCCAAAATGCTACTAGTGGTGATTCTGACACACCTCTCTCCTCCACCCCCTCCTCTTCTTCCTCCATGGCCTCTTCCTGTGCTGATTTGTCCTCGGAACCAGCGGTGCTCCGTAGGCGTTCAAGGGGTTACACAAGTACGCTGGCAAAAAGATGCCATGCGGTGCTTGAGCTGGTGTGCTTGGGGGACAGGAGCCACACTGGGGCAGAGATTCTGTCAGCTCTGCAGGGGCAGGCTCAGAGGTGGTTGGCGCCACGCCACCTTAAGCCAGGAATGGTGGTTTGCGACAATGGCACCAACCTCCTCTCCGCCCACAGGGACAATTGACACATGTGCCCTGTTTGGCTCACGTCCTTAACTTGGTGGTGCAGCGTTTCTTGGGCAGGTACCCGGGCTTACAGGATGTCCTGAGGCAGGCCAGGAAAGTCTGTGTGCATTTCCGCCGGTCATATAATGCCAATGCTCGGCTGGCTGACCTCCAAAATGAATTTAACCTGCCCAAGAACCGCCTAATCTGTGACATGCCCACCAGGTGGAACTCAACGTTGGCCATGCTGCAGCGGCTGCACACGCATCAGAGGGCCATCAATGAGTATCTGTGCCAATATGGCACAGGGTCAGGGTAGCTTGGGTTTTTTTGCCCCGCCAGTGGGTCATGATCAGGGATGCATGCACTGTCCTGTCACCATTTTAGGAGGCCACGAGGATGGTGAGCAGTGACAGTGCATGCATCAGTGACACTGTCCCTCTTGTCCACCTGTTGGAGCACACGCTGCATGGAATAATGGACAGGGCACTTGAGGCAGAACTGAGGGAGGAAGAGGAGGACTTCCTTACCTCTCAAGGTCCCCTTTATCCAGACAGTGTTCCTGCTGGCCCGCCTATCACACAGGAAGAGGAGGATTGTGTCAGCATGGAGGTGGAGCCTAGCACTCAGCATCAGCAGCAGTCTACGTGGCTGGGAGGAGGTGGCTGCGGATCATGTCGTCCTTAGTGACCCAGAGGACTCCGGACCGAATTCCTCAGCAAACCTACGCTGCATGGCCTCCCTGATCCTGCAAAGCCTGCGAAAGGATCCTCGGATTCGTAGTATCAAGGAGAGGGATCATTACTTCCTGGCAACCCTCCTTGATCCACGTTACAAGGGTAAGGTTGCGGACCTTATCTTGCCGTCACAGAGGGAGCAGAGGATGAAACATCTTCGGGAGGCCTTGCAGAAAGATTTGTGCAACGCGTTCCCATAGCCTGGGAGGTTACAAATTCCTGGTCCTGGACAACGTGTTGCTGAGGCTTTGGTCAGTCACAGAAGGAGCGGTGGAGAAGGTGACCGTCTGACCGATGCGTTCAGACAATTTTTTAGTCCGCAGCCCCAAGGTATAATCGGTTCCAGCAACCATCGCCAGCGTCTGTTTTACATGGTGCAGGAATACCTAGGGGCAAGATCAGACTTGGACACCTTTGTCAGGAAAGGCTTCACCCGCTGGTGGCGCTGTTGGTCCTATGGATTGCAGTACTAGTGTCCACCAGCAGGATCTCACCTGCTGGTGGTAATGCCTGATCCATGGGCCGTAGTACCGGCGTCCACCAGTGGGTGTATTCTGGCAGTGTGGGGCAGGCAGCACTTCCTCCGCTCAGCTGTCACATGAGGACAATCACTGCAGTCCTATAAATACCCGGCGAGCCCTCAAATGCTCGCCTTGGTATATCTCTCTCCTGAGCCTGCATCTGACCCTGAGCCTGCATCTGACCCGACCTGATCCTATCCTGAGCCTGCATCTGACCCGACCTGATCCTATCCTGGGCCCATCCTGGACCTGCCCCTTCTGTTACCTGTTGACCCTGGATTCCTGCCCCGCAGCCTGCCCATCCATCCTCTCCCTGCCCTGTTGTGTTCCCGTCCTCGCCCATCTGTTGATATCCCCTGGTGTATGATCTTGGTCTGGCTTTGTTTACGGTTACGGTATCTCCCCTTGATTTGTATATACTATTCATTGTTGGTTGTGCACTGGTTGTTTTGACTTGTTTGTCACCTTGTAAATAAACACCTTTTTATTTCACTTACATGCGTATTTGGTCTCCTCTGTGTAGTCACACAGTCTGGTCTGCTAGTTCCCTGACAACCTTTCCCACCGAAAATCCTCTGGGTTACTGGGACATGAGGATGGATCACTGGCCAGAGCTTGCACAGTATGCAATTGAGCTACTGGCCTTTCCTGCATCCAGCGTTCTTTCGGAACGCACATTCAGTGCTGCTGGAGGCTATGTAACCAATCACAGGATGCGCCTGTCCACCGACTCGGTCGATCGGCTGACCTTCATAAAAATGAATCAGTGTTGGATCACCACCAGCTACCAAGCACCTGATGCTGATGTAACCGAATATTTTTTTTTTGAATGTCAGATCCCTTCAAGACTGCCTATGCTGATGCTGAGTGACTATCCTGTTATGCTGAGTGACTATCCTCTTCCTCCTCAATGATCATGCTGATAGCTTGTAAGAACATTTTTGGTTCTGGGCACCGCCACCAGTGGCTAAGGCCCAATTTTTCTGCCCCTGTGTAACAGGGGCGTGGAATTACAATTTTTGATGCAATACTTTGCAGCAGGGCTCATTCCTGCGCTTCAACTAGAGTTTCTGAGAGGGGTTGCAGTGTTGTGGCACCAGCACCAGTGCCTAAGGCCCAACTTTTCAGCCCCTGTTTAACAGGGGCATGTAATTACAATTCTTGATCAAATATTTCACAGCAGGGCCCGTTCCTGCGCCCACCAAGAGTAACTGTGAGGCCTTACAGTGTTGTGGCAACACCACCACACCGTCCACCACCAAAGGCCCAATTTTTCTGCCCCTGTTCAACAGGGGCATGTAATTACAATTCTTGATCTAATATTTCACAGCAGGGCCCATTCCTGTGCCAACCAAGAGTAACTGTGAGGGCTTACAGTGTTGTGAGAACACCAACACCTAAGGCCCAAATTTCTGCAGAGTATATAGGACAGGCCCCTACTTTCAAACATCCAACTTACAAACGACTCCTACTTGCAAACGGAAGGAGACAACAGGAAGTGAGAGGAAATCTACCCCTAGGAAGGCAAATTCTCTCCTGTAAGAGTTCCTTGTTTCTCTAAAAACCCCACATTTTCTAAATCCAATTGTCATTGGGACAGAAAGTGAGATGAAATCTTCTGAACAGGTGCACAGACAGCAAAACAAATGTTACAAGGGTTATAACCCTTCCCTATGTTTTCCAAATAGCTTAAAAATAGATTTTTTGCCTGGAGCTACACTTTAAAAATGTACCAATTCAAAATTACAAACAGATTCTACTCTGCTGTTCAGAGTATATAGGGCCTTTTTTTAATTTGGGTGCGGGGTTCCCCTTAAAATACATACAAGACCAGACCCAAAGGGCCTGGTAATGGGGGGGGGGGGGCTACCCATGCCATTTTTCTCAATGATTTTCATCCATATTGCTGGGACCAGACATTACATTAACGCCGCAAGCAGTTTTAAATTACTTTTATTTTTTTAGAATTGTCATTTTGTGCAGGGACTGTTCTAAACACGGGAAACACGCGCCACTTCACAGGCATACTATAGACACCCCCCCAGGTACGATCCCCAAACTATTTTTAGGACAATAACTTGCATATTAGCCTTTAAAATTCGCACTTTTGATTTCTCACGTTCGAGTCCCATAGACCTTACCGGGGTTCTAAAGTTTGCGTGAACTTTCGGTCCGTTCGCAGGTTCTGGTGCGAATCGGGGGATGTTCGGCTCATCCCTATTCACCAGCGGTCTTCATATCCAGTCCAAGAGAATCCAGCAGGCACTCATATACCCACTGTGCTCCTCCGGTCACTGTCCCAACTCCAGTGACCCAGGAACCAGGGCTGTATGAGAGGTCTCCCTCTGCACGTCAGGCTCACCTCCAAGGTACGTGTCACCCCATCTAGGTCTCGGTCAGTGCTTTCTCCAGGCCGTGGCTTCACCCCGCGACTCCTCCTCCATGGCTACTTCCCCTGCGTCTCCTCCTGCCTCCTCGGCAGCCAATAGGATAGCTTCTCCTCTCAGCCAATCGGGTGATGGGTCTCAGGACCCACTTCCTGATTGGCTGGGAGGAGAATCAGAAAGACAATAGTGAATATTAATTCGCTATTGTCACACAACTGGGTGGGCTTACTGCGCCCCGAGCCCACCCTTTTTTGAAGCCAATTAGAGCCTCTGGCTCCAATCACGTGTGTCTAAAAAAAAGAAAACCCCATTGGAATCCATGTGTCCGGCATCCTGCATGTAGATTATGGGGCCGGACGCATGGATGGGGGGGGGGGGATCGGCACTCGTGTGCCCTATATTTTATCTATTTTCATATATATATATATATATATATATATATATATATTTTTATTCTATTGCCCGCTAAATCCCATTTTTTTAGGTAAATCCTTTTGTCTATTCACGAGGGATGGTGGCAATTCACATGCCAGTCCATGGGAGTCTATTCTAAGCCACTCCGCCGCGCTGTCCCTCCTATCGAGCATGGAAACGGGTCTCAATTGGGACCCCTATAGTTACGCCCCTGAGATGTTGCCTATTCAGATCCATCGTACTTTGTAGTTAGAACTCACTCCAAAATTAAACTGCCAATTAAAAATGCAGATATGCATTGTGACAGTGCGAGGCCCTGCCACTATGGAAATAGGTAAAGGAATGACACAGGGTTTGCAGTAATGCAGACTGCGGGGCTCCAGTGTGTTTATTGTGAGCGGAGAAGTCTGTCTTTTCAGTTTTTGCCAAGCTTCGGAATCCCGGATCAGGGCCTGGAGTTTGAAAGCTTCAAAGTGTGTTGGGTGGTATAAAGCTTTCAATCTTATATCCGGGTCTTGCTGGAGACCTGAAGGCCGTGTGAGTGGATAGGTGTGCAGATTTGTTATAAGCCAGAACTGACCATAGCTCAAGACTCCCATTTGGAGATAAAGCCTTTGTTTGGAGAGAGGCGTCTGCTCCAGCCAGGAGAGTTGACCCACTCAGGAGAAGGCATTCCATGTTGGAGGGAATCCTTGCCCACAGGACTGGGAGAGTTGGGACAGCTGGGCAAATCTGTGGAGACTGAGATAGCTGAGGTGAGTCTGTAAGCCTCAGCATAGTGAGAGAGGCCGGGGCATCAGGAGAACCTCTGTCCAAAGGCCGGGGGTGGGCCCATGCAGTAAGGTGCTGTAGCTAAAGGCTGAGTGAGCAAGGAGAACCAGAGAGCTGGGAGCTAGGACTACAAGCTGAGAGAGCCAGGTGGCTCGGTATTCTCTGTTATTTAATTTAGCTGGAGAAGAACCCCTGCATGCGCAACTGTGTCTGTGGACTTTTTGTTTCTTTCGCTAAATAAAAATGGGCCTCCAAGCCTTTAAAATACAGTTTGGACTGGTGAGGACTTCACTCAAACACATCTACTGTAGCTCCTACTCTGTTTGCTTTTAGACGATTCTTGAAAACCCTTCTCTTCAGAGAAGCCTTTCCCGCCCCCACCTAAGAACTGGAATTTTATTTTATCCATCAGCCCATCCCCCACAGTTATTACCTTTGATATCACATCACCCTCACTCTTAGAATGTAAGCTCCTATGAGCAAGGCCCTCTGATTCCTCATGTATTAAATTGTATTGTAACTGTACTGTCTACCCTCGAACTGTTGGCGTCATATAAGTCCTGTATAATAATAATAGTCTACCATTGAGCTAAGCAACCCCCATATCATAATATATATTTATATATATATATACAAAAACATCAGTGCAGCACTTTTTGTATTTATGTATGCCTTGTATTAGGGTATTGTGCTGGCTGCAACTCACTCATTTTTTTTTTGGGGCATTCAGCGCAATTTTCTTTGCTTCTATATGTAGATATATATACAGTATATATCCCCCCTTGATAGTAATAGAGATGACCCCATCTATAAGGATATATAGTACAAGGCCGTGTTCACACTACGAGACGTTTCTTTGGGCTGCAGTTCCTCTGAGCTCCACAAGGTGGTGATCTCACTTCTACCCGGACAGGAAGTCTCTATGGAAGACAGGAAGTGATGTCAGGTATAAATATGAATTTCCGGGTGAAAGGTGAGTTGAGAGGAAGTACAGAGGAGACATTGCTGGAAGTAGCAACACGATGGAGAATCAGCCGCCCCTCACATCACCGGGTAAGAGGAGACTTTATTGTAAAGGAGAGAGCAGTACGGAGGCTCCACCTAGATCCCCCATCATCTGATAAACACATAGAAACAATGTATTCAGTCAGTGTGTGTGTTTCCTACAGATGGATCCAGTAATGGGAACCCCCCAGAGAGATGTCCCCGTCCTCTGTATTCCCGGGATTCCACACAGGAAGATCACACCATCCCCCACCATCATCAGGTAGATGAGGAACAATCACTGATAGTATCATTAGGATCTGTACATTATCTGCATTGTTATCATTGATGTCATTTTTATTATATATTCAGAGTGGAAACCTTAGAGATCCTAAAGTTGAGGTTAAAGAAGAGATAAAAGAGGAGGATGATGAGGATGGGGTGATGGAGGAAGAACACACCATCCCCCACCATCATCAGGTAGATGAGGAACAATTATTGGTGGTTATGATTTATACACAAGCATGTTTTTTACAATGAATGTTTTATTATATATTCAGAGTGGAAACCTCGGGGATGGTAATATTGTTATTAAAGAAGAGTATAAAGAGGAGGATGAGGAGTATGGGGTGATGGAGGAGTTTTCAGAAGGACACAAGGATATAATGGAGCCACCTAATACCAGGAACCCACCAGAGAGATGTCCCCGTCCTCTGTATTCCCGGGATTCCACACAGGAAGGTCACACCATCCCTCACCATCATCAGGTAGATGAGGAACAATCACTGATAGTATCATTAGGATCTGTACATTATCTGCATTGTTACCATTGATGTCATTTTTATTATATATTCAGAGTGGAAACCTGAGAGATCCTAAAGTTGAGGTTAAAGAAGAGATAAAAGAGGAGGATGATGAGGATGGGGTGATGGAGGAAGAACACAAAGATCTGTACCAGGACACCATGGTGGAGTCATCCAGCTACAGAAACTCACCAGAGAGGTGTCCCTGTCCTCTGTATTCCCGGGATTCCACACAGGAAGGTCACACCATCCCTCACTGTTACAAGGTCGGTGGGATGGAGCATCTAGAACATGGACTGGTGGAGATGATGTGGATTTCGTATGTAAGTTTATATCTTACAGATGAGATTCTCTCTCATTTTCTTGGTTTAGAGTGGAGATCCAATCGATATAGAATTTGAGGTGAAATCAGAAGAAGAAGAGAGGTATGTGAGGGATGATCAGCAGTCTATGGAGGAGGATGGAATAACGGGGACATTTATAGAGGAGGACACTCCTACAGAGATCAGCACAGGTGGGTCATTAACACTAAATCCATTCCTCCACCCATACTGCTCACTGATTGGTCCAGAGTAGGGCGGGGACTGGGTGATATCAGCCTGTAATCCCCTGGTCACTTTCCTGAGCTGTGTTCCCCGTCCTGTATTTCTGTATTTCTCTCCGATAATCTTCCTTCTCTGTGCTGCAGACACAATTTATGTATCTAGACTGGATTTATGGAGCTGGTTGTATCTGTAAGGCTATATTATTATTTTTTAACAGAGTGCAGGGATGAGGAGTGCGCTACATACAGAGTGCAAAGAGACACTTCCACAACCCGCACTACCTCTGGCCACAACTAGAGGGAGGATCCACTCCAATCCAGCTGGCTGACCACACACAGGCAGATACAAATCTTACATACAATCTGGTGCATTCTAAGGGTTGGGGAGCAGTCTAGCAATTATCACACACTTCGAGGGTTCCTCCACATAATACACAGAACTCTGGGCACAGGACTACATGATACACAGAGCGCTGGGTACAGGACTATATAATACACAGCCCCGGGCACAGGACTGCACTGCCTTCGCCTTTGTACAAACAGACCCCCCCCCCCCCATCTTCTCACCTCCCGGTCTCAGCCTTCCACACAGTCAATTTTTAGCTCTCCCTCTCTTCCACTGAACAGGAGCGGAAGTGAGATCATCCAGCAGGAGGCGTCGGCATCCCAGCCACCAGGCTGTTTCTCATTCAGCATGGGATGCCCTGTCTACATTAATCCAGTCCTAAAAGCAGGGACAGACTTGATCCGGGGATGTCTGGTCACCCTAATCTAGGTGTCCCCTCTATCATAGAAGATAGTCCTGTCCTTCTCAAATGCTAATGAAAGAACCTATGTGTATGACTGACTGATTACTGAATACTAGATCTCTAATTACCCAGAATTACATCTACAATTATACGACTTCTACAGATCACATTACACTACTGGCAAAACTATCCTACTCTTACATATGTTACAGCACTGTGTACAGAGTGTAGGGTATATAGGTGTTCCCTACATACAGAGTGCAGGGTTTAGGGGTGCCCTACATACAGAGTACAAGTTTTAGGGGTGCACTGTGTACAGAGTGCAGGGTTTAGTCGTGCCCTACATACAGAGTGCAGGGTTTAGGGGGCACTGTGTACAGAGTGCAGGGTTTAGGGGTGTGCTGTGCACAGTGTGCAGGGTTCAGCTCTCTTTCACAGTCTAGGCACATCTCACTTCCAGCCCTCCTTGGCTCTGACCTCTGGACCACTCTCCCCCATCCCCCACCTCTGCATACATCTCCCTCCAGAGCTCTCATCTCTTCCCCGCCCCCCTTAAAACTTTCCTTGTATCTCACCTACCCGGCCCATCTCTAGTACCTCCCAGCAGTGTAAGTGGCTCCACCTCTCTCTCTCACTTGCAGGGAGGTCATTGGTTGGTGTCTCTGCACCTTGACACAGATAGGGATCACAGTGCCGCTTACCACATGATGCCCCCTCCCACACTGCACTGCACCTGTCTCTGCATTAGGGATGAGCTCGATTTTTGGGTCGAACATAAGCTTGACTAGAACATCAGGTGTTCGCCGAAGAACGAACATTATTGGGCGTTTCGCGGCAAATTCGAGTGCCACGGAACGCCCCATAAGTGAGATCGCAGTGCATTGCTGTATGATGATTGGCCAAAGCATGCACCTGACCTGCATGCTTTGGCCAATCCCAGTGCCCTCTGCTAAGAGAGCCATGATTGGCCAAAGGCAGGGTGCCTTTGGCCAATCATGGCTCAGGGGGACTAAGTCCACGCCACACACTATATAAGGCTGCCTGCACGGCGTAGTGTTGTTGGTGTGGACGGAGAGATAGCTTGAGTTCGATTAAGCAGGCAGGTTATTCAGTTAGTGACAATGTATTTGATTGACTTATATATAAAAGTCATTCTAGTGTGTGTGTGTATATATATATATATATATATATATATATATATAATGTGGTGGTGTACACAATACAGTGTAGCTGTAGTGCAGTTGCTACTACTTTTCTGGTGGTGTACACAATACAGTGTAGCCATAGTGCAGTTGCTACTACACTTCTGGTGGTGTACAGAGTACAGTGCAGCCGCAGTACAGTTGCTACTATTTTTCTGGTGGTGTACACAATACAGTGTAGCCATAGTGCAGTTGCTACTACACTTCCGGTGGTGTACACAGTACAGTGCAGCCGTAGTACAGTTGCTACAACTTTTCTGGTGGTGTACACAGTATCTAATACAGTGTAGCAAAACAAAATATATACATCATGTCCGGAAGGCCACCAAGGAGAGGCAGACACTCACAGGCCACTAAAAGAGGGCAAGCAGGCTCTGTGTCTACAGTCAACAGTGCTGGTCGTGGACACGGTGCATCCTCTGCAGGTGGTCCAATGCAGCTGCCAAAGCGGCCTATTCCACCGGCTCCTTGTCCACAGTCAATCCTTCCCTAGCCCCACCATCATGCACGGAGGAGTCCCCCGAACTATTCGACCACAGTGTCGGGTACATGCTGCAGGAGGATGCGCAGCGATTTGAAGGCTCCGAGGATGGTACCCAGGTTGAGGAAGGGAGTAACGTGAGCCTAAAGAGAGGGGGTGCCCAAGAAGGACAAGAAACTGGCAGTCATGTTCCCCCAGCTGCAGCATACTGCCAGGTTTTCTCCAGTGATGAGGAGGGAGGGGATGATGAGGCCACTGACTCTACTTGGATGCCTGATGGGAGGAGGCACAACTCAAACGAGGCAGGATGTCCTCTAGGGGGCAGCTTAAGGGCAAACACCCTATTGCATCACACTGCAGAGCTCCGCAGGTGCACGGCGCTGCTAACTCCCTGCTGATTGTGAAAAGTTCCTTGGTGTGGGTCTTTTTTCACCCATGTGCAGCAGGAAACGGATCAAGAGTGGCCAAAACAGCAGCCGCTTGGGCACCACATGCTTGACCAGACATACGACGACCTCCCATGCAGTCCGTTGGTAACAGCACTTGAAAGACCCACATCAAAGAAAAAGGCGGACTTCTCCTTGCTCCTCATCTGGGATCTCCAACCCCACTATATCTTCAGTCCTCTCAGTGCAGGTTTTTGAGAGGACTGGAAGGTATAGTAATAGGCGTCCCAATTACTTGCAGCCAATCTGCTAGCAGTACACCACCATCTGATTTTAGCAGGCAAATTTCCCTACCCCTGTTGCTAAACCATAAAAAGAAATTTGGTCCCAGCCATCCACATGCTCAGTTTCTGAATGCTAGCTTGGCCAAATTGCTAGCACTCCAACTGCTGCCTTTTCACCTGGTAGACTCTGCCCCCTTTCGTGAATTTGTGGAATGTGCGGTACCTCAGTGGCAGGTTCCCAAACGCCATTTCTTTTCACGGAAGGCCATTCCTGCTCTCTACCGGCATGTGGAAGGCAATGTCTTGGCCTCGTAGGACAGGGTGGTCAGCAGTAAGGTGCATATTACCGCTGACTCATGGTCCAGCTGGCATGGACAGGGACGTTGCCTATCCTTCACGGCGCACTGGGTGACTCTGCTGGCAGCTGGGAAGGATGCAGGACAGGGTTCAGTATTGTTGGAGCTTGTTCCGCCACCACGCCTCCAAAATGCTGGTAGTGGTGATTCTGCCACAGCTCTCTCCTTCACCCCCTCCTCTTCTTCCTCTATGGTCTCTTCCTCTGCAGATTTGTCCTCTGAACCAGCGGTGCTCTGTAAGCGTTTAAGGGGCTACACAAGCACTCAGGCAAAAAGATGCCATGCGGTGCTTGAGTTGGTCTGCTTAGGGGACAGGAGCCCCACTGGGGCAGAGATTCTGTCAGCTCTGCAGGGGCAGACTCAGAGGTGGTTGACGCCATGCCAGCTTTAGCCAGGAATGGTTGTATGTGACAATGGCACCAACCTTCTCTCCGCCCTCTGACAGGGACACTTGACCCATGTTTCCTTTTTGGCTCACGTCCTGAACTTGGTTGTGCAGCGGTTCTTGAGCAGGTACCCCGGCTTACAGGATCTCCTGAGGGAGGCCAGAAAGGTCTGTGGTAATTTCCGCCGGTCATATAATGCCAGTGTTCGGCTGGCAGACATTCAAAGGAAATGCAACCTGCCCACCAGCTGCCCCATTTGTGACATGCCCACCAGGTGTAACTCAACGTTGACCATGCTGCACAGCTGCACACTAAGCAGAGGGCCATCAATGAGTACCTGTGTAAGTATGGCATCAAGACAGGGTCAGGGGAGCTTGGCTTCTTTTCACCACGCCAGTGGCTACTGATCAAGGATGCATGCACTGTCCTGGCACCATTTGAGGAGGCCACGAGGATGGTGAGCAGTGACAATGCATGCATCAGTGACACTGTCCCTCTTGTCTTCCTGTTGGAGCACACGCTGCGTGGAATAATGGACAGGGCACTTGAGGCAGAACAGCGGGAGGAAGAGGAGGACTTCCTTACCTCTCAAGGCCCCCTTTATCCAGATAGTATTCCTGCGGGGCCGCCGATCACACAGGAAGAAGAGGAGGATTGTGTCAGCCTGGACTTGGAGGATAACACTCAGCAGTCTTCAATGGATGGTTTTCAGTCCCCAGAAACCCAAGAAGTTGTACGTGGCTGGGAGGAGGTTGTTACGGATCATGTGACCCAGAGGACTCAGAATCGAATGCCTCTGCAAATTTATGCTGAATGGCCCCCCTGATTCTGCAAAGCCTGCGAAAGGACCGTAGGATTTGTGGTATCAAGGAGAGGGATCATTACTGGCTGGCAACCCTTCTTGATCCACGTTACAAGGGTAAAGTTGCAGGACTCATTCTGCCTTTGCAGAGGATGAAACATCTTCAGGAGGCCTTAAAGAAAAGTTTGCGTAACGCCTTTCCAGACCCTGGGAGGTTACCATTTCCTGGTGCTGGACAACGTATTGCTGAGGCTTCGTTCAGTCAGAGGAAGAGCGGCGGAGAAGGTGGCTGGCTGACCAATGTCTTTAGACATTTTTTCAGTACACAGCCCCAAGGTCTAATCGGTTCAAGCAACCCTCGCCAGTGTCTGCATTACATGGTGCAGGAAAATCTGGGGGCAAGAGCAGACCTGGAGACCTTTCCAACAGAAAATCCTCTGGGTTACTGTGTCTTGAGGATGGACCACTGGCCATAGCTTGCTCAATATGCAATTAAGCTACTGGACTGTCCTGCATCCAGCTGTCAGAATATTTATACTGAAATAATAAAACAGTATTGTAATTATGGAAATATGCAAATCTTTGATTTGGGAGATTTACAATTTTCTACAATACTAACAAGAAATTCAAGTTTGTTTATCCGTGCTATTTTGAAGACAAGTGACACAAATGATATGGCTTAAAATATATATATATATTTATTAAAAATACAGTGCAAATTAAAATCAGGTATATATTGTGATAATACAAATGAATGGGCATACTTCTATATATCAGAGATAAATGGTGATTAATGTTCAGATAATATTACCGTATATACTCGAGTATAAGCCGACCTGAGTATAAGCCGAGGCCCTAATTTCACTACAAAAAACTGGGAAAACGTATTGACTCGAGTAAAAGCCGAGGGTGAGAATGCAGCAGCTACTGTAAGCGGAAAAGAGGGTCAACAATGTCCATTTGCACGCCTCACTGTGCCCATTACAACCTCACTGTGCCCATTGCAACCTCACTGTGCCCATTACCCCACTGTGCCCATTACAACCCCACTGTGCCCATTACAACCTCACTGTGCCCATTGCAACCTCACTGTGCCCATTGCAACCTCACTGTGCCCATTACCCCACTGTGCCCATTACAACCTCACTGTGCCCATTGCAACCTCACTGTGCCCATTACCTCACTGTGCCCATTACAACCTCACTGTGCCCATTACCCCACTGTGCCCATTACAACCTCACTGTGCCCATTGCAGCGTACCTGAAATTCTTGACAGACTGCGCTGCGGGCGTCCATTTTTTAAAACTCGCGGCTTCCTCTTGGTCCCGTCCTGCTCCGTGATAGGCGTTTGACACTGTGTTCCGCTACCGCCTTAACGGAGGACCTCTCATCCTTGGACTCAGTTTCCCAGCAGACACTGTGTTCAGTGTTCCGCCAATCATGGACGTTCTTTCATCTTCGGACAAGAGAAGGTCCGTGATAGGCCGAACACTGAACACAGTGTCTGCTGGGAAACTGAGTCCGAGGATGAGAGGACCTCCGTGATAGGCGGTAGCGGAACACAGTGTAAAACGTCTATCACGGAGCGGGACGGGACCAGGAGGAAGCCGCGAGTTTTAAAAAATGGACGCCCAAGGTACACTGACTCGAGTATAAGCCCTAAAAAAGGGCTGAAAACTCGGCTTATACTCGAGTATATATGGTATTTACATTAATTTGCAAGCTCTATATTACAAGATACCACATTTCAATACATAAATGATACTTGTATATTTTAGACCTGGTAACTTGTGAAATAGCCTTCCCGATACTTCACGGCTTTATGTAAATACTCTTGTTTTCCTTAACACGGGGTTTCCTTCTCAAAACAAACAGATCTTCTCACTTACACTCTTAAGTGTGTACAGACAAATGTCATATTGTACACAGTTTGATAGTTTGATCAAAGCTTATATTTTAGATTTAGAATGAATCAATGGTTTAACACAGACTATAACCAATCCAATTCCAAAACTCTGAAGTGAGTATTATGAGATATGACAATATATGTATCTCCCTTGTTTTAGAAGTGAAACCAATTCATACTGCAGTTAGAATTCACCTCACTCCAAAACTGATCTAACAATAGATTGGATTAGTCAAGCATATGCCCAACCAAACTTCAGTTACCTAAAAAGGTAAAATAAACAAAATAATACTTTACCAGAATTTAGGGGTTCTGTCTGTTTGAGAAGCTTCCGTTAGGTAATGATGAGTCCCATAAGACTCCTTCTAACCCCCTACATGTTTGCGTTTTGAAGATCTCCTCTTTCAGCCCGAGAGATCAAGAGATCTTTTTCCTTCAGCCTGGCATCTCTTCCTCCTCAGATTTTAGACCCCCGAGAGAGATTCCTTTAGCCTCCTCTCCTCCCCGAGATCCCGATGTAGAGCCAGTTCTCCCCCTAAGCTATGTGTAACACCTTTTTATCTCCCCCCCCCCCCCAAAGTGTGTGTGTGTGTGTCACAGCTATGTAATTGATGATGTCAAATGACTATGTATTGCTGTAGGTTGCCTTGACAACCAAGTATGCGTCATCTTGAACAATTAACTATTTTCACCACTAGAGGGCAGTCTTGTATAAAAAATTACTTCGAAGGTGATTGACATGACCTTTGCCTTCGAGATTAGTGAAACACAATCAATTGTCAAAGATGTGTCAACTATCCCAGCCATCTTGGCGACTGGCTTGAATATATGTCTTGGGATAATGTTTGTGACCAAAACTACCCCGCACTGTAAGGAATTCAGTTGCTAGGGGTGATAGACCCTCGACCCATCTGCATAGGGTGCCCTTCGAACTCAGCAGGATTCCTGGAGACCACCCTGTAGAAACTTAGAGACGCGCACACCAGTACAATTTCACAGAGTGATCTGCCGTTTATTCTCACAGCAAAAGCATATATATGTGATGTAGGCAGGAGCTTCAAAAAGGTTACATCCTACATGAGTCATATAGAAACTTAGCTTAACTCATTTCTAAGAAATCGAAATTAGGGGCTAGGATATAGAAACTAGGAACTAGAAAGCATAAACTAGAAACTGAAAGTAAAAAATACGTGCTCTAGCTTAGATATAAAATGGCTGCTGAATATACAAAATGGAAGACAGATGTATGCTACATATTCCTTCACTCACCATTAGCTAATGGTTTGGGAAACTCCTTGAAACGAATCCCTGGAATGTAACTCTCAACCTAAGCAGTTTCTAATCCTTTGAAACTACGATATTATGGGATCTACTGTATATTTGTAACCCTTGTTATGATAATGTCTATGTATTAAACAGGTTTATATATGGATTACTAATACAGATACATTAATAAGATATTTGAAAGAAACATTATTATTTAAAACACATAATACAATAGCTTATTTTTGGATGAGCCCTATGGCTTCATCATACAAAGACAATACTATGAGCTCATATTTCCCTTATCTATACACAGTCTGTGTAAGTCTGTACCAACCCCCTTTTTCTTGTTTATCTTACTAATGCCGCGTACACACGATCGATTTTTTTCCACGGTGAAAACACCGTCGAGAAAATCTACGTGAAAAACGAGGAACAGCTTGTTCCCCCCACACACGGGCGTTTTAAATGACATTTTTTTTTTGGATCGAAAAAAACGACCGTGTGTGGGCTCCGCGGCAGTGTTTCCCTTTGGGAAAACTGCCGCAGAAAAAAACGACGGGAATCACGACGAGAAAAATTAGAGCATGTTCTAATTTTTTTCGTCGTGATTAATGCAGTTTTTCCCGTCGAAAAACGACAAAAAGCCCCACAGACGATCGTTTTTCTCGTCCAAAGGAAAAAATTTAATTTTTCTCGACGGGAAAAACGGTCGTGTGTACGTGGCATAAGTGTTTAAAACCTTTGAGTTATAAACTTAGAGATGGTACAACCAGACTTCTTAGTGAGACAGAAGATAACTCTTGTAACAAGGCCTATTCATTAATTTCAACTTTTAGAGAGAATATGGTTTCCCTTCTGTTCATAATATATATGAATAGGAACAATATGAAAAATATACAATATGCGACTTTATATGAATATAAATTCTTTTAACCCCAAATGTTTTGACACATCGTTCTTTCGGAACGCACATTCAGTGCTGCCGGAGGGTTTGTAACGGATCATAGAGTGCGCCTGTCCACAGACTCTGTTGATCAGCTCACATTCATAAAAATGAATCAGTCTTGAATCAGCAGCTACCAAGCACCTGATGCTGATGTAACTGATTGAATTTTCTATGGATGTGGGATCCCTTGAAGACTGCCTATGCTGAGTGACTATCTTATGCTGAGTGACTATCCTATTCCTCCTCAATCTTGATGATGCTAGCTTCCAACAATGTTTTTGGTTTAGGGCACCACCACCACTGCCTAAGGCCCAATTTTTCTACCCCTGTTTAACAGGGGCATGTAATTATAATTTTTAATCTAATATTTCACAGCAGGGCCCTTTCCTGCACCCAACAAGAGTATCTGTGAGGGGTTACAGTGTTGTTTCACCACCACCTAAGGCCCAATTTTTCTGCCCCTGTTTAACAGGGGCATGTAATTAAAATTTTTGATCTAATATTTCACAGCCAGGCCCGTTCCTGCGCCCACCAAGAGTATCTGTGAGGGGTTACAGTGTTGTGGCAACACCACCAACACCTAAGGCCCAATCTTCTGCAGAGTTTATAGGGCAGGCCGTATATTATATATACTGCTGTTCAGAGTATATAGTGCCTGGGGGACCCCCACGCTATTTTTGTTTTTTTAAATTTGGGTGCGGGGTTCCCCTTAATATTCATACCTGACCCAAAGGGCCTGGTAATGGACTGGGGGGGAACCCATGCCGTTTTTCTCAATAATTTTCATCTTTATTGCCGGGACGACAATAGCTTACAGCCGCAAGCAGTTTTGAATGACTTTTTTTTCCTTTTATAAATGTCATTTTGCTGTGGTAATGTTCTAAACACAGAAAAAAAAACGCTGCTTTACAGGCATACTATAGACACCCCCAGGCACGATATTTTATTGTTTTACTTTAAGCATTATTAAAATCACTGCTCCCCAAAAAAAACTCAATTTTTAAAACGTTTTTTTTTGCATTGATATATGTCCCCTGGGGCAGGACCCAGGTCCCCAACCACTTTTTATGGCAATACCATGCATATATTTCCTCGTAGACACGATCGGAATTTCTGACAAGAAAACCGTGTTTTTTTTTCCGACAGAATGTTGGCTCAAACTTGTGTTGCATACACACGGTCACACAAATCTTGTCGTAAATTCCGATCGCCAAGAACGCGGTGACGTACAACATGTACGACGAGCCGAGATCAATGAAGTTTAATAGGCAGTTCGGCTCTTCTGCTTGATTCTGAGCATGCATGTTTTTTTGGAGCGTCGGAATTGCATGCAGACGATCGGTATTTCGGTTAGGAACTTTTTCCGTCGGAAAAATAGAGAACCTGCTCTCAATCTTTTTTTGGCGGAAATTCCGACAGCAAAAGTCCGATGGAGCATACACACGGTCGGAATTTCCGGCCAAAAGCTTACATTGGACTTTTCTTGTCGGATTTTCCGATCGTGTGTATGCAGCATTAGCCTTTAAAATTAGCACTTTTGATTTTTCACGTTCGTGTCCCGTTGACTTTAACGGTGTTTGCATGTTCGAACAAACTTTTTGCCTGTTCGCATGTTCTGCTGCGAACCGAACCGCGGGGGTGTTTGGCTCATCCCTACTCTGCATCTCCCTTATCCACGATGTCAGTGCCGGGCAGGCAGGGATCGGTGAGAGCCGCCAAGAGGAAAGCAGTTCTTCTAATCACAGAAGGCTTCTATGTTTACAAGTGATAGTGGTGAGCGGAGGGCGAGAGCCGGAGATGGAAGAACGGTGTTCCACCATGTTCTGGCTGAAAAAACCTTAGGTGTGAGGGCCACGTGAAATAGCCCAGTGGGCCGTATTCAGCCAACGGTCCTTGTGTTTGCCCCATGCCCGGGGTCTAGCAAGACCTCTGACAGAACAATTCTCCCGGGGTTACTTGCTCTGTTATTTGCTGGCTGTGCCGGGTGGAGGGATATGTCTGTATAGTCTCAGACCCAAGTCACTGAGTGCAGTCTCAGGAGATGGGAGGCAGTGGTGTGGGACCTCTGCAACTTGTCTCCAGTAAATATTTCATCCGCCACTGATTACTGATCACCAATATTATGAGTCCTGACCCCTTCATTATATATTCTATGTTGTACATTACATACTCCTGACCCCTGCACTATATACTCCTTGGTTGGTTAGGGGAACCAATCAGCTCATGTCTAGTAATAATCTTTGTATTTCTATTTTAGTAGATGGACGGGAGATGAGGAAAACCTCAGAGGATTGTCTCACTTTGTCTCCAGACTGTAAAGTAGAAGATGAGGACATCACACAGTATAGTCCAGGAGAAAACCCGACTACCTCAAATGTCCATCCGGCACCACACAGTGTAGATGGACCATCGTATTCCTCTTATCCTGAGGAACCTCCGACTGTGCGGGACGGTGCCGGACCATCGTATTCCTCTTATCCTGAGGAACCTCAGACTGTGCGGGACGGTGCCGGACCATCGTATTCCTGTTATCCTGAGGAACCTCAGACTGTGCGGGACGGTGCCGGACCATCGTATTCCTCTTATCCTGAGGAACCTCAGACTGTGCGGGACGGTGCCGGACCATCGTATTCCTCTTATCCTGAGGAACCTCAGACTGTGCGGGACAGTGCCGGACCATCGTATTCCTCTTATCCTGAGGAACCTCAGACTGTGCGGGACGGTGCCGGATCATCGTATTCCTCTTATCTTGAGGAACCTCAGACTGTGCGGGACGGTGCCGGACCATCGTATTCCTCTTATCCTGAGGAACCTCAGACTGTGCGGGACGGTGCCGGACCATCGTATTCCTCTTATCCTGAGGAACCTCAGACTGTGCGGGACGGTGCCAGACCATCGTATTCCTCTTATCCTGAGGAACCTCAGACTGTGCGGGATGGTGCCGGACCATCGTATTCCTCTTATCCTGAGGAACCTCAGACTGTGCGGGACGGTGCCGGACCATCGTATTCCTCTTATCCTGAGGAACCTCAGACTGTGCGGGATGGTGCCGGACCATCGTATTCCTCTTATCCTGAGGAACCTCAGACTGTGCGGGACGGTGCCGGACCATCGTATTCCTCTTATCCTGAGGAACCTCAGACTGTACGGGACGGTGCCGGACCATCGTATTCCTCTTATTCTGAGGAACCTCAGACTGTGCGGGACGGTGCCAGACCATCGTATTCCTCTTATCCTGAGGAACCTCAGACTGTGCGGGACGGTGCCGGACCATCGTATTCCTCTTATCCTGAGGAACCTCAGACTGTGCGGGACGGTGCCGGACCATCGTATTCCTCTTATCCTGAGGAACCTCAGACTGTGCGGGACGGTGCCGGACCATCGTATTCCTCTTATCCTGAGGAACCTCAGACTGTGCGGGACGGTGCCGGGCCATCGTATTCCTCTTATCCTGAGGAACCTCAGACTGTGCGGGACGGTGCCGGACCATCGTATTCCTCTTATCCCGAGGAACCTCAGACTGTGCGGGACGGTGCCGGACCATCGTATTCCTCTTATCCTGAGGAACCTCAGACTGTGCGGGACGGTGCCGGACCATCGTATTCCTCTTATCCTGAGGAACCTCAGACTGTGCGGGACGGTGCCGGACCATCGTATTCCTCCTATCCTGAGGAACCTCAGACTGTGCGGGACGGTGCCGGACCATCGTATTCCTCTTATCCTGAGGAACCTCAGACTGTGCGGGACGGTGCCGGACCATCGTATTCCTCTTATCCTGAGGAACCTCAGACTGTGCGGGACGGTGCCGGACCATCGTATTCCTCCTATCCTGAGGAACCTCAGACTGTGCGGGACGGTGCCGGACCATCGTATTCCTCTTATCCTGAGGAACCTCAGACTGTGCGGGACGGTGCCGGACCATCGTATTCCTCTTATCCTGAGGAACCTCAGACTGTGCGGGACGGTCCCGTCCTTCCAACAGATAAGAGGCTTTCCTGTACTGAGTGCGGGAAGTTTTTCCGCTATAAATCCAAACTTAATGTGCATATAAGATCTCACACAGGTGAGAAACCGTATTCCTGTGCTGAGTGCGGGAAATGTTTTTTAGTAAAGTCCCATCTTTCCCAACATCAGAGATCTCACATGAGGGATAAGCCATATTTCTGTTCTGAGTGCGGGAAATGTTTTTCTCAGAGGTATAATCTTACATCACATCAAAGGTCTCACATGGGGAATAGTCCAGGAGAGAACCCGGCTACCTCAAATGTCCATCTTGCACCACACAGTGTAGATGGACCATCGTATTCCTCTTATCCTGAGGAGCCTCAGACTGTGCGGGACGGTGTCATCCTTCCAACAGGTAGAAGGTTTCCCTGTACTGAGTGTGGGAAGCGTTTCAGTTCCAAAAGTAGTCTTAATAAGCATAAAAAATCTCACACAGGAAAGAAGCCGTATGCCTGTCCTGAGTGCGGTAAATGTTTTCGTTTGAAAGGCAATTTTACTTTACATAAAAGATATCACACAGGTGAGAAGTCGTATTCTTGTTCTGAGTGCGGGAAATGTTTTTCAAACCAGCCTAAACTTACCGCACATCAAAGATTGCACACGGGAGAGAAACCGTATTCCTGTTCTGAGTGCGGGAAACGTTTTTCACATAGGTCTGCCCTTTACAGACATATGAGATCTCACACGGGTGAGAAGCCTTATGCCTGTCCTGAGTGCGGGAAATGTTTTTCGCAGACAGACATTCTTTACAGACATCAGAGATCGCACACGGGTGAGAAGCCGTATTCCTGTCCTGAGTGCGGGAAATGTTATTCGCGGAGGGCCATTCTTTATAAACATCAGAGATCTCACACGGGGGAGAAGCCATATTCCTGTCCTGAGTGCGGGAAATGTTTTTCGCAGAAGGCCATTCTTGATACACATCAGAGATCTCACACGGGGGAGAAGCCGTATTCCTGTCCTGAATGCGGGAAATGTTTTTCGCAGACGGCCAATCTTTATACACATCAGAAATTGCACACCGGTGAGAAGCCGTATTCCTGTTCTGAGTGCGGGAAATGTTTTTCAGTAAAGTCAAATCTTTACACACATCAGAGATTGCACACGGGGGAGAAGCCGTATTCCTGTCCTGAGTGCGGGAAATGTTTTTCAATAAAGGCCAATCTTTACAAACATCGGAGATTGCACACGGGGCAGAAGCAGTATTCCTGTTCTGAGTGCGGGAAATGTTTTTCAATAAAGGCCAATCTTTACAAACATCGGAGATCGCACACGGGGGAGAAGCCGTATTCCTGTCTTGAGTGCGGAAAATGTTTTTCTGTAAAGTCCATTCTTGATACACATCAGAGATCTCACACGGGGGAGAAGCCGTATTCCTGTCCTAAATGTGGGAAAAGTTTTGTATATAAAAAAGACCTTCTCATACATCAGAGATCTCACACGGGGGAGAAGCCATATTGTTGTTCTGAGTGCGGGAAATGTTTTTCAGCTAAATCCAGTTATTACAGACATCAGAGATCTCACACGAGGGAGAAGCCACCTTCCTGTCCTGAGTACGGGAAATGTCAGTCACAGAAGTCCTCTGTTTACAGTCATCTGAGATTGGACACGGAGGAGAATGAACTTTCCTGGTCTGAGTGAGGGAAATGTTCCTCACTGAAGTCCCGTCTTCCTGTACATCAGGGGTCCCACACAACCCTTGAGGTGTATTAGTGAGTGTTGGAAATGTCTTGTATATGAATGTTGCTGGACATGTGGGGAAGAAGCACACCCTGATATACACCTCAGATATACTCCATGGCTGATCTTCATCATGTAAGAAACAGTTGATAAGGAGATCAGAGATCACCAAAGAAATGGATGAAGTGTTGTACCGGGTTGGCCATTGATAGCAGGAGAAAAATAAAAATGGAGTCATTACCTCTCATTGGCTGAGTACATTTTGTGGTGAAAACTCTTGCAAGAGGTCCGTTTTCTCAAGTCGTCTTCCAGGACGAAACGCGTTAACCCCACCACTTAAAAGGCGGTCTTCTAGGCCTTTAAAAATAAAAATGGAGTCATTACCTCTCATTGGCTGAGTACATTTTGTGGTGTAAAAACACATAGAGGTTTATGTTTAAAAAATGTAATAAAAACGAATATACAAATTTTGGCTGTATTTTATTTCTTGTTTTTCTTGATGATTTCCTATGTCCATTGGTTCCATCTAGTGATCATAATGTTACCACTAGATGGAGCTGAGGATCATAGGAAATCAATGTGTTCATTAACCACATCAATACTGGGCACTTAAACCCCCTTCTTACTCGGACCAATTTTCAGCTTTCGGTGCTCTCACACTTTGAATGACAATTACTCAGTCATGCAACACTGTACCCAAATAAAATTTGCATCCTTTTTTTCACACAAATAGAGCTTTCTTTTGGTGGCAGTTAATCACTAGTGGGTTTTTAATTTTTTGCGCTATAAATAAAAAAAGACCGTAAATTTGGTGAAAAATTGCTCTTTTTTTTGTTTCGGTCATAAAATTTTGTAAATTAGTAATTTTTCTTCATAAATTTTGGCCAAAATTTATGCTGCTACATATCTTTGGGAAAAATAACCCAAATTAGTGTATATTATTTGTGAAAGTTATAGAGCCTACAACCTATGGTGCCAATCCCTGAAAATTGATCAATCTGATCACACCTGAAGTACTGACGGCCTATCTACCGTATATACTCGAGTATAAGCCGAGGTACCTACTTTTACCACAAAAAAATGGGAAAACGTATTGACTCGAGTATAAGCCTAGGGGGGGAAATGTGCCCATTGCCACCTCACAGTGCCAATTGCCCAACCTCACTGTGCCCATTGCCATCTCACTGTGCCACCTCACTGTGCCCATTGCCACCTCACAGTGCCAATTGCCCAACCTCACTGTGCCCATTGCCATCTCACTGTGCCACCTCACTGTGCCCATTGCCACTTCACTGTGCCACCTTACTGCGTCCATTGCAGCCACTGTGCCCGAGTCAGTCAGTGTACCTGAAAATCTTCTTATTCTGCGGCCGGCGTCCATTGTTCAAATCTTGCGGCTTTCTTCTGGCCCCTTCCATGATAGGCGTTTCCAGCAAACACTGTGTTGAGTGTTTCCGCCTATCACGGAGATCATCTCATTCTCGGACTCCGTTTCCCAGCAGGCACCGTGTTCAGTGTTCCGCCAATCACGGACGTCTTTTCATCTTCAGACAAGAGAACGTTCATGATAGGCGCAACACTCAACACAGTGTTTGCTGGAAACACCTATCGTGGAAAGGGACCAGAAGAAAGCCACGAGATTTAAACAATGGACGCCGGCCGCGGAATAAGATTTTCAGGTACTGACTCGAGTATAAGCCGAGGGGTATACTTTCAGCCCTAAAAAAAGGGCTGAAAAACTTGGCTTATACTCGAGTATATACGGTAATTTCTTGAGATACAAACAAGTCAGAAAAGTACAAATACCCCCCAAATGACCCCTTTTTAGAAAGTAGACATTCCAAGGTATTAAGTAAGTAGCATGGAGAGTTTGTTTAAGTTTTTTTTTCTACAAAATTGTCATATTAACTGGTCATTTCTCTCACAGAGCATATGCATACAACAAATTACACCCCAAAATACATTCTGCTACTCCTCCTGAGTTTGGGGATACCACATGTGTGGGACTTTTATACAGCCTGGCCACATACAGAGGCCCAACATTGAAGTAGTACCATCAGGCGATCTACGAGCATAAATTGCACATCTCATTTCTCAACCACCTATTACACTTTTGAAGGCCCCGGAGCACCAGGATAATGGAATTGCCCACAAAATGACCCCATTTTGGAAAGCTAACACCCCAACGTATAACCTATAAGGCATAATGAGTCTTTTGAACGGTTATTTTTTTTCCAGAAGTTTTTGGAAAATGTGGAAAAAAAAAATGAAAACGCATTTTATTTATACAAAGTTGTCCATTTTTATGATATTTCCAATACATAGCAAATACATAGCAAAAATTACACCCCAAAATACATTCTGCTACTCCTCCTGAGCTTGGGGATACCACATGTGTGGGACTTTTACACAGCCTGGCCACATACAGAGGCCCAACATTGAAGTAGCACCATCAGGCGATCTACGAGCATAAATTGCACATCTCATTTCTCAACCACCTATTACACTTTTGAAGGCCCCGGAGCACCTGGATAATGGAATTTCCCACAAAATTACCCAATTTTCGAAAGCAAACACCCCAACATAAAATCTATGAGGCATAATGAGTCTTTTGAACGGTTATTTTTTTCCAGAAGTTTTTGGAAAATGTGGAAAAAAAAAATGAAAACGCATTTTATTTATACAAAGTTGTCCATTTATATGATATTTCCAACACATAGCAAAAATTACACCCCAAAATACATTCTGCTACTCCTCCTGAGTATGGGGATACCACATGTGTGGGACTTTTACACAGCCTGGCCACATACAGAGGCCCAACATCCAAGTAGCACCATCAGGCGATCTACGAGCATACATTATATATATATAATTTCCTGGCAATCTATAATTTTTGAAGGCCCTTCATATTTCTAACACCTAGCATGTACGTACCAAGAATTACAATCCAAAATACATTCTATTGCGGAAAGGGTAAAAAAAAAGTATTACCTGTGCTTTTAGTAGTGTCCACAGAAGAGAGCACTGGTCCAGGCAGCAGTCGGGGATGTGCTTAGCGACAGCAATAGTAATTATCCAGGCAGCAGGCAGGAATATTGTCTATGGTCAGCACAAGGATATTGTCAGCACAGCCAAAGCATTTGCCCATAGAATTTGTCCAGGCAGAGGCAGCCAGCACAGCCATAATATTGGTCCTGGTACACTGTTACCTGCAGACACTCATTATTGTACCGCTCTCCAGCCCTTCATAAACATACTGCCTCTTGCTACAACTAATTATTTTCATAGTCCAGGTAGCAGGCAGTGGTGTGGTCCGTCCATGCGGCAGGCAAAGGCATGATGGCAGTAAGTCAGCAGCAGGCTGAGGGCCGCAATCGGGTAAGACCTGTGCACAGGGGTAGAGGCTTCGACCCACCCAAATCTCTATGAAGCCTCCGGACTCCAGACCCTAATCCGGAAATTACGAAACCCGGAGAAAACAAAAAACAAACAAAAAAAATTGTTTTCTCCATCCGGAAAAACTATTCTGGAGCCCCTCACATATGTGAGACCCCTGTGTACTACAGTAGCAGGGCAACAGTTCAGTCCAAGCGGTAGGCAAAAGCATTGTCCATAAAACAGGCCAGGGTCAGTTCACGTGGAAGCAGTCCAAACGGTAGGCAGAGGCATAGTCACAAAACAGGCCAGGGTCAGTTTAAGTGGAAGCAATCCAAACAGTAGGCAGAGGCATAGTCAAAAAGCAGGCCAGGGTCAGTTCACGTGGAAGGCAGTGGCATGGTTATTTGGAGAGCATGGAAAATGGTCAGCACAGATGATGAAAATGGGGGGAAAATGGTTAAAAATATGGGCTAATATTTTAGGGATGTATGATAAAGTTCGAAGCATTCACCAATGCAAAGGCCAGGTTGGGAAGGATCACCGGGGGACAATGGTAGCTGGTATCTTTTCGAAATCCTCCTTTGCTGCACACGCGACATCTTTTTTGCCTTCTTCAGCCTGCTTCAGATGGTGGGATGTTGTACGGGAAGTGGCGTTCATGAAGTTGGCTAACAGCATCAGAGCGAAGGTTTTCTGGGGGGGGGGGGTCTTTGTTGATAGATGAGGGACGTGACTACTTCTTCTGAGAATTGTATGAAGGGGGCGGGGCTTTCTGTGGATTTGGTGTAGACTATGTAGGAATTATAAATGGCCAAATGGATGAGATAAATTGCTACCTTCTTGTACCAGAATCGGGACCTCCTTATTGACAAATAGGGCTAAATCATTTGGTCATTGAAATCCCCCCCCCCCCCCCCATGTAGAGATTATAATCTTGGACACATGTCGGCTTTTCAATGGAATTTCGTCTTCGCTGAACTACAACTGCAGTGTCATCGTGAATGGTGGACATCATGTGCACGTCCCTGTTATCCTTCCACCTCAAGGCCAGCACTTCGTTGTACCTCAGTGTTGCTCTTTTCCCCCTTTGCAGCTTTTTGTTCACAATGGATTGTGGGAAGCCCTTCCTATTTTTTCCTGGAGGTTCCGCAGGCCAGGGTTTTCTCGATGTATAAGTTTTTGAAAAGGGGCAGGCTGGTATAAAAGTTGTCAAGGTATATATGATATCCTTTTTTCAGAAGTGGGTAAGCCAGGTCCCATACAATTTTTCCAGCTGTGCCCATGTAGGCCGGGCACTCAGGGGGCTGGAGCTGGGAATCTCTTCCTTCATATATGCGGAACGCATAAAGATATCCAGTGACTCTCTCACAGAGCTTGTAAAATTTGACTCCGTATTTGGCCTTTTTGCTAGGATTATATTGTTTTATTCCTAGCCGGCCTGAAAAGGGTACCAGGGGGTCATCCACACATCCACACATATAGAGTTCTGCAAATCGATTGGAAAGGAAATTTATCAGTGGGCGAATTTTATATAGCTTATCGGAATCTGGATGATTGCAGGGAGGGCACTGGGTGTTGTCATTAAAATGGAAGAATCTCATTATCATCTCATATCGGGACCTGGGCATTACGGCAGAATACATGGGCATGTGGTAGATAGCTTTGATTTTTTTTTGTAAACTCCATGTTTATGGTGAGGCCCATAAACTATTTGAACTCCTCCAAATTCAGATCTCTCCACTCATATGGATGGGCATAAGATGATTGGGGGTTATTGGTAATATACTGCTGGGCATATAAATTTGTCTGGTCCACAATGAACTGCAGCAAAGTGTCGGGCAAAAACAGATGAAAGTAATCGATCTCTGTGAAATTTTGGGTGTTGGCCTGCACACCTGGCTGTGCTGTGAAAGGGGGAATAATTGGTGATCCAGAGTCAGAAGGCAGCCATGATGGGTTGGCAAGACCATCTGGCATGTATGTAGTGGCCCTGGCTCTTGGGGGACGTGACACTCCAGTAGTTGGGGGAGTTGAATTTCCTGTGCTGGTACTCAGGTGTGATGTGGCAGCACTGGGCCTGGGCATTTGTTTGCTAGGCCTTTCACTGGCGGCAGCACTGGTACTGGCCCTTTGTTTGTGGGGCCTATTGCTGGCGGCAGCGCTGGTACTGGGCCTTTGTTCCCGGGGCCTATTGCTGGTGGCAGCGCTGGTACTGGGCCTGGGAATATAATCCTGGTTGCTGGCGGCTGCCTGGTTTCCAGAGTGCTGTGCCCTTTTAGGAGGAACCCATTCTTCATCCGAATCATTACTATATTCGATCGGTTCAAATTCCGAATTTGATTAGGAATCAGAATTGGAATCTGATGAGAACTCCCCGGTGCTCTCATCAGTCATGGAGAGGATCTGGAACGCCTCCTCACTGGCATATACTCTGTTGGACATGGCTGTGTGACGGGTGACAGATGGGTGGCAGATGACGGTCACTGATGGGCTGTGCGATGGGTGGCAGGTGACGTTCACTGATAGGTGATGATGGTGTGACGGGAGATGGTCACTGATGGGTGACAGGCGATGGTCACTGACAGGTGACAGGTCACGGACGGTGACGGGTAATGGTCACAGATGGGTGACAAGCCACGGTCACTGATGGGTGACGGGTGATAGGGCACGGTCACTGATGGGTGATGGGTGACAGGGCACAGTCACTGATGGGTGACGGGTGCACCGCTGATGGTCACTGATGGGTGACCGGTGACAGGGCACGGTCACTGATGGGTGACAGGGCACGGTCTCTGATGGGTGACGGGTGCACCGCTGATGGTCACTGATCAGTGACAGGGCACGGTCACTGATGGTGACAGGGCACGGTCTCTGATGGGTGACAGGGCACGGTCACTGATGGGTGACGGGTGATGGGTGACAGGGCACGGTCAATGATGGGTGACGGTTGCACCGCTGATGGTCACTGATGGCAGTCTCTTATGTGACATCGAACAATATAAATTATATAAACTAACAATATTAATCCAACCACTTGTAGTTCCCTCTAGTGTACAGTCTAGTTATGAGGAAAATGCATTCTGACTCACAGTAGCTGTGTGAGTCTGGGTAATTGGTTGGGGGTTACTGTAGGTCAGGCTGGAGGACTCTAAAGGTCAGGCCTCTGGTACCTGTCGGTGGTTCTAGAAGTTACCAGAAATTTCTAGAAGCTAGTGGGTGGAGGCGAAGAGAGGCTATGATCTGAATATTCATGGAAATCTGACCAATGCCCAGGCAGGTGGCTTGGTAGGGTGGTTGGGTCAGCCCATAAATATTGTGGAGCCTGGCCAGCAAGGAAAGGTTTGTTGTTGGGTGGAAGATGGAATGCTGGGGCTGGATGTTGTGGAGCCCGGGAGGGGACCCCGGGGCTGAGGGGCTCTGCCTCCAGGCTTTAACTGAGGAAGGAGAGAAGCTGAAGAGGGGGATCTCCACTGCCCTTCAGTGAAGGAGGTTGTCAAAAAATTGGAATCCATGCGTCTGGCATCCTGCATGTAGATTAGGGGGCAAATGCATGGATGGGGGGGCGGCGCTCGTGTGCCCTGTGGGGGGCATATGACAGGAGGGGGGGCAGTGTGACAGGAGGGGGGCAGTGTAACAGGAGGGGGGCAGATGACTGATGACTTCTTGTCAACATTAGTGGATCAGGGCACCGGCTTATGGAAGAACCAATCCCCTCCATTCAGTGTTAATTTTGTGGACTAAAACAACTAAAACATTTTAGTCGACCAAATGAATACTATTTTAGTCGACTAAAATACGACTAAAACTAAAAAAATTGAGATGACTAAAATACGACTAAAACTAAAATGGCATTTTAGTCAAAAGACTAAGGCCCCTTTTACACTGGGGCGTTTTTCATGCGGTTTAGCGCTAATATTAGCGCTATTATACCGCATGAAAAAATCATGCCCTTTAGCCTTCAATGTGAAAGCCCGAAGGCTTTCACACTGAAGCGGTGCGCTAGCAGGACCGCTCCAAAAGTCCTGCTAGCCGCTTCTTTACAGCGGTGAAGGAGCGGTGTGTTCACCGCTCCTTTACCGCGGTCTCCCATTGAAATCAATGGGACAGCGCGGTAATACCGCCCGCAAACCGCGGTAATAGCCGCGGTTTGCGGGCGGTATTAACCCTTTTTCGGCCGCTAGCGGGGGTTAAATTTACCCCCCTAGCGACCGCATACCGCGGTAAGAACGACGGTATAGCAACGCTGAAAATCGCGCTGCTATACCGCCACCGCTCCTGCCCGCCCCAGTGTGAAAGGGGACTTAGACTAAAACTAAATTGAAATTTTACTTCAAAATTAACACTGGTCTGTTCATACCGCAATACCATAAATAATTAACATATGGGATTTTTCACTCCAGGAGTATATAATGAGTTTGGAAATTGTAGAGAAATGTTAACTAATGCATTATAATTTAATTACACCCATTAGGTTTTAGATGACTAAAATTTGTTTTAGTCAACTAAAATGTATTGGAGATTTAGTCGACAAAATACGACTAAAACTAAAACAATTGCAGAAGACTAAAATGGGACTAAACCTAAAATGCCATTTTAGTCCTATGACTAAAACTAAATCTAAATTTGCTGCCAAAATTAACACTGCCTTCATTACCCACCTGACTCCTGCAGCTGCTGAAAGCCCGCTTCTCCTCCTCTCCTTCCTGCAAGCATTCAGCGGCTGCAGGAGTCAGTAGGATAATGGAAGGGATCTGTTCTTCTATAAGCCGCTCCACCGTGCCGCCCCTCCTATCGAGCATGGAGATGGGTCTCAATTGGGACCCCTATAGTTACGCCCCTGACATGTTGTGCACATCATCTTTGAGAAGAGCAAAATCCACCCTGATGGTTTCTATCTGATTAGTCAGCGCAGCGTGGCAGCTTTTATCTGCATCAGGGTCGGTTCACTCACCTGTGTACCGGAGCCACTCTCCTCCGGGTTCTGATTGGGGAGATGGCAGGGGGATTCGCCAAGGGGTCTGTAGGATCAAGCCAGTCCGTCTCCCCCTCAGTACACAGGCGGCTCGCAGAAGCTGATGGAGCGCGCCGCTCCGTCCCTGAGCGGGCGCCATTTTAGGACGCCTCGTGTGCAAACTTTGTCAGCTTCTCTGCGGGCGTAGGGTCCACACTCGGTCCTTGTTTCACCACGGCTGGGGTCCTGATGTGATCACCGAGCAGGTCCGGCATGTTATCGGCGAAAATATCAGGTCTGTGAGTATGCAGGATAATGCAGGATGATTGTGCGGTCGGAGCTCCGAGGAAAAGCTACCTCACATACCGGAAGTTGGACACGCCCCCCATGTTTAAAAAATTTAATAAAAATATAAAAACTTTGGCTGTATTTTTTTTCTTTGTTTTCTTGATGATTTCCAATGTTCATTGGTTCCATCTAGTGATCATAATGTAGGTGGAGCTGAGGATCATAGGAAATCACTGGGTTCATTAAATTACGGACAGAATTTTTCATGGCTGGGCAAATGCTTTGCACATTTTTCATAAAAGAGACCCCTTAGTTTCCTTCAGCAGACATGGATTTGCTACAAATAACTGAGATCTTCCTCATCCATTTATGATTACAGCAGACATCGAATAGTATAAATGATTTAAACTAACAATATTAATCCAACCACTTGCAGCGCCCTCTAGTGTACAGTCAGGTTGTGAGGAACATTTGTTCCGACTCTAGCTGTGTGATTCTGGGTAATTGGTCGGGGGTTACTGTAGGTCAAACTGGAGGACTCTACAGGTCAGGCCCCTAGTACCTCTCCTTGGTTCTAGAAGTTACCAGATGTTTCTAGAAGCTAGTGGGTGGAGGCGAAGAGCCTAAGATCTGCATATTCATGGAAATCTGACCAATCCCCAAGCAGGTGGCTGAGTAGGGTGGTTGGGTCAGCCCATAAATATTGTAGAGTCTGGCCAGCAAGGGAAGGTTTGGTTGTTGGGTGGAAGATGGAGTGCTGAGGCTGGATGTCATGGAGCCCGGGAGGGGACCCCGGGGCTGAGGGGGGGCTTTGCCTCCAGGCTTTAACTGAGGAAGGAGAGAAGCCGAAGAGAGGGATCTCCACTGCCCTTCAGTGAAGGAAGTTGTCCTTGAGTTGTTCTATCATGCCAAGTTGGAGATCCCATAATCTCTCTTCCCCATCCAAGTCTTTCCACAATAAAACAACAAAAACAAGCCCATGGACTGGTTTTGAAGTGGGAAAATGCGTATTGCCTGGCTGTGCTGGAATAGGGGGAGACAAAATCCAGCGGCCCTCTAGGGGGCAGCGCTACACCCTGATTTAAAATAGAAAATACTGCACTTGGCAATTAGATGGTGCTAACTATCACAGCAGCTAGTGCCATCTACTGGCCAAATGGTGGTATTTTCCCTTTCAAATCAGTAGAGACCATTCGACCAGCACAGCATATAGCGTAATAACATTTGTTTTTTACCCCTATTCAGAGAGAAGGAATGTACATGGACTTTCCCCGGGGGAATTGCTATGCACATATTTTATGAATAGACCCCTAAATGTCAGGAGAGGTTTATATAAAGATGGGAAGTATGGAGCAGATAAATGAATAGACCTCCTAGCAATGTTATTACCAGGCTGCAGCTAGGGGGAGCTCTAATGTGTGAGCACAGCAGAGTGATCCCATCTAGCTCACATTAACCCTTTTATTGCCAGAGCTGTTTTACGTCCGTCCCCCCCCCCCCCCCCCACAAGCACTTAAATGCATATTTTGAGCCTGAAGAGTAGTTAAAGGCCCCATACATATATTTTCTGAAAGCAGAGGTCCTGGAGAATAAAATGGTGGTAGTTGTAATTTTTCTTTATGTCACACGATATTGGTGCAATGGTTTATCAAGTGTAAATTTCTGTGAAAAATACACTAAATCTAATTGTAGGTCAAACTAACACAATATACAGTAAAACCTTGGATTGCGAGCATAATTTGTTCCTTGTAATCCACTTGTATATCAAAGCGAATTTCCCCATTAGAAACAATGGAAACTCAGATGATTTGTTCCACAATCCTTTATTCATAAGTCCTTCAGTTTATAGTCCATATAAAAAGATTATAGCAATGTGACCAGGTTGTGTAACCATAAAATGTCCATCTACAAAGGGAAGTAAAAGCAAAATCCATCAGGAGCTCCAGAGTATAAAAGAGAAGAGAGGCCAGGGGAGGGCTGGCGGCCTTAGGCCTGGGGGGCAAGTCCAGGCAAGTGGCCCATTGAACCCGCCGAATCAGCTCACCATCCATGGCCCACCTGGTTTTTCAATGCAGCCTCACCAGTGCCCATCAGTGCAGCCAACTCCAGTGCCCATCAATGCAGCCTGATCACTGGGGCAGGTTACATGGGGTGTATGGGGGGGAGATGGGGGGTCAGCTAGGGGTGTCAGGGTCTCTCACCTCAGCGATGTCAGCTCAGCAGGTCCTTGCAGGCCACGGTCTCCTGGGGGGGGGTAACGCTCCTGAGCCTGGGGTCAAGTTGCAGCCAGTGCCCAGCCCTGCGTCCCGACTCCCTGGCACGCCCTGCCTCTGCCTGCCTCCAAGAATCCGTTCCCAGGGAGTTGTAGTTTCCTCTGCACTGCTGTGTTTTCCACCCACCAGAAGCTTGAGTGCGGAACTACAACTCCCAGAATGCAACAGCTAGTGGTCGGCCGCCATGGCCATGCCCCCGGCCCGACTTCCTAGATCAGAATAAAAAAGAAAATAGTAGCGGGCAGCGGCTGCCGGCCATTTTGAACATAAGTTAGGGCGGCCTGGGAGGCAATTGCCACCCTGCCCCCTGGCCCAGCCCTCCCCTGAGAGAGGCGCCTCTAAGTGTAGCAATACGGTTACATTTAATGAAGGTACAACATTCAGCAAGTCACATGGTTGATGATTAAAAGAGGCACATCTAAGTATGCAGGCATCCGGGGTAAAGATGTCCACATAGACCAGGGATATGCAATTAGCGGACCTCCAGCTGTTGCAAAACTACACGTCCCATCATGCCTCTGCCTCTGGGTGTCATGCTTGTGGCTGTCAGAGTCTTGCTATGCCTCATGGGACTTGTAGTTCTGCAACAGCTGGAGGTCCGCAAATTGCCTATCCCTGACATAGACCATCCCCCGCACTGCAATGGTGACCGGGAAGACTACCCTGCAGTAGAGCGATCTGAAAGCGAGGCTTGGAGCATTCGTGGAGCGCAGCGTGGAAGGGACGACGTCCATGACGGTGAGGATCATGGTCTATGTGGACAGCTTTACCCCGGATGCCTCCATACTTAGATGTGCCTGTTTTAACCACTTCAATACCGGGCCTATTCTGGCACTTCTCTCCTTCATGTAAAAATCATCATTTTTTTGCTAGAAAATTAGTCAGAAACCCAAACATTATATATGTTTTTTTTAGCAGACACCCTAGGGAATAAAATGGTGGTCATTGCAACTTTTTATCTCGCACGGTATTTGCGCAATAATTTTTCAAGCGCCTTTTTTGTGGCAAAAAAACGGTTTAATGAATTAAAAAATAACAAAACAGTAAAGTTAGCCCAATTTTTTTGTATAATTTGAAAGATGATGATACGCCGAGTAAATAGATACCTAACATGTCACGCTTTAAAATTCCGCACACTCATGGAATGGCGCCAAACTTCAGGACTTAAAAATCTCCATAGGTGACGCTTTAATTTTTTTTACAGGTTACTATTTTCGAGCTACAGAGGAGGTCTAGTGCTACAATTGTTGCTGGCGCTCTAACGCACGTGGCGATACCTCACATGTGTGGTTTGAACGGCGTTTACATATGTGGGCGGGACTTACATGCGTGTTCGCTTCTAAGCGCGAGCTATTGGGGACAGGGACGTTTTACTTTTTTTTTTTTACCTATTTTTTTTTTTTTTTTACACTTTTATTTTTTTTATCACTTTTATTCCTATTACAAGGAATGTAAACATCCCTTGTAATAGGAATGTGTGTGACAGGTCCTCTTTATGGAGAGATGCGGGGTCACTAAGACCTCCCCCTCCCCCCACATCTCTCCTCCAGGCTGGAAAGCATAAGATCGGGAAAAAAAATTCACAGATCTAATGCTGACAGCCGCGATTGCGGCTTTGTTTACTTCTGGGTACCCGGGCGTGACGTCACAACGTCGCGCCCGGGCCTCCGACGGCATGAGCCGCCGCAGGGCGATTCTTTCTCCGGGCCCCCAATGGCACGGGAGAGCCCAGAGAAGCACCGGATGGAGGCGGGAGGGGGGGGGACGTTCCCTCCCGCCGCCTATCAGAACGATCAAGCGGCGGAACTGCCGCTATGATAATTTTTATCGTGCGCAGAATCGCCGGCTGCAAACAATGATATCTGAATGATGCCTCTAGCTACAGGCATCATTCAGTTATCACCGCACAAATTCAAGGACGTCATATGACGTCCTCGGTGTTGAAGTGGTTAATCATCAACCATGTGAGTTGCTAAATGTTGTAACTTCATTAAATGTAACCATATTGCTACACTTAGGGTCCTTTCAGACATGCGGATCCCGTAGGGATCCGTTCCTTTCTTATCCGATTGCTCAGCGGGGATCGCTCCGTTGATCCCCGCTGAGCAGGCGGATGACAGGGCGGTCCCCGCACACTGTGCAGGGACCGCCCTGTCAGATCTCCGCTTTTCCCTATGGGGGGATCGGGTGAACACGGACCGTCTGTCTGTGTTCACCCGATCCGCTCTGCAGACGGATGGAAAAATAGGATTTTACTCCGTCTGCAGAATCGGAGCATTGCGGACACGGATGAGATCGGGTGTTAGCGGATGTTCATCCGCTGACACCCGCTATCTCATAGGGATACATGTATGTCCCTTTTTCATCTGTAAACGGATGGATGAAAAAGCGGACATACGGTCCGCATGTGTGAAAGGGGCCTTAGAGGCGCCTCTCTTCTCTTTTATACTCTGTTGTGACGCAACTCGGATATCAACACATCGCTTGTCTATCAAGTCCATATTTATAAAAATAAATTGCTTGTCTTGCAAAGCGCTCTCAAACCAAGTTACTCTCAATCCAAGGTTTTACTGTATTACCCAATTATTTGGTAAAATATAAAAGGTGAAGTTGTGCCGATTAATTAGATACCAAACACGTCCAGCCTTAGAATTGTGAGTGTCGGTGCAATGATGACAGATTTCAGTACCCAAATATTGCTCAGAGGTGACGCTTAGAAAAACCTTTACAGGTCATCAGTTTAGCATTTACCGTGAATAACGGGCTTAGAATTATCGCTCTCACTCTGGTGTGCACGGCCATATATAACGTGTGTGGCACCATCATCATTTTCATATGTAGCCACCTATGATGTGTGCTTACATTCGTATGTGGGCGCTCTAAAATTCTGAAGGGTTTAAGTGCTTGGGTGTAACTAGAATTTTTCTCTGCTATTGAAGCTAAAGGCTGAGTTATTTCTCGCTATTGAAGCCATGTGCTGCCACCCCCATGGGTGGTTGGGATGTTCTAATCATTGATTGTGTAAACTGTTTAAAAAAATGATTGCCCATTTTCACCAGAAGGGATCATCTTCTATAAATGGTTCCTGTGCATTGGGGTCACTACGGGGTCCATTGCTAGCAAGGCAGAAGTGAGTTGGAAGAGAGCCCAGGGCTCCTGGTCATGCCAGGCTGGGTCATTCTCAGGGAGTTCCCTCTAGTTCTAAACATTCCCTGAATGATAATACAGCAAGCATATTCTCCTGCTGAATAACAGATGATGCAGAGGCGTATCTAGAATCTTCAGGGCCCCGGTGCAGGAAACCATGAAGGGCCCCCCTTCCCCTAACAGGAAGGGGGCCATGTGTGAGAGGACTGGGGCTGTGTGACAGGAGGGGGCAGTGTGACAGGAGGGAGGCAGTGTGACAGGAAGGGGCCATTTGTGACAGGAGGGGCAGTACGAGAGGAGGGGGAGCAGTATGACAGGAGGATAAACCATGTGACAGGAGGAGGGGATGTATGACAGGAGGGGGGCAGTGTGACAGGAGGAGGGGCTGTATGACAGGAGGGGGGCAGTGTGACAGGAGGGGGGCAGTATGACAGGAGGGGGGCAGTGTGACAGGAGGGGGGCAGTATGACAGGAGGATGAGCCATATGACAGGAGGGGGAGGGCAGTGTGCCAGGAGGGGGCAGAGAAGTATTTGTAGACTCGGCCAGGAAGCAAGACTTACCCCGCAGGAGCAGCCTGAAGGAGCCGGAGTGGCGGAGCTGATGACCCCTTGCCAACATCAGCGGATAAGAGCACCAGGCTGGATAGGAGGGGCAGAGCGGCTTATAGAAGAACCGATCACCTCCATTACCCACCTGACTCCTGCAGCTGCTAAAAGCTTGCTTCTCCTCATCTCCTTCCCACAAGCATTCAGCGGCTGCAGGAGTCAGGAGGATAATGGAAGGGATCGGTTCTTCTATAAGCTGCTCCATCGCACCGCACCACTCCTTCTATCCAGGAGTAGACAAATCTGACAGGAGCCGCAGGGGCCCCCTGAAGCATGGGGATGGGTCTCAATTGTGACTCCTATAGTGACGCCCTAAGATGTCGCCTATTCTGGCCATCATACTTTGTAGTTACAGGTCACTCTAAAACAAACTGCCAATAAAAATGTTGATATAAATTGTGACAGTGCGAGGCCCTGCCGCTACGGAAATGAAAATAGGGATGACAGAGGTTTTGCAGTAATTCAGAGTGCGGGGCTCCGATGTGTTTTGTAATCCCAGATCAGGGCCTGGAGCTTGAAGGCTTCAAAGTGTCTTGGGTGAGATGAAGCCTTCAATCCTGTGTCCTTATCCTGCTGGAGATCTGCAGGCCATGTGAGTGGACAGGTGCGAATGCGTTATAAGCCAGGCCTGACCATAACTTAAGACTCCCATTTGGACACGGAGCCTTTGGAGAGAGAGGTGTGTGCTCCAGCCAGGAGAGGTGACCCACTCAGGAGAAGGCATCCCATGTAAGAGGGAAGTTTTTCCCACAGGACTGGAGGAGTTTGGACAGCTGTGCAAACCTGGGGAGACTGAGATAGCTGAGGGGACTGGAGGGAGTCTGTAAGTCTTGGGAGGGTTAGAGAGGCTGGGGGGGCCAGAAGAACCTCTATCCAGAGGCCGGGGGTGGGCCCATGCAGTGAGGGGCTGCAGCTAAAGGCTGAGTGAGCCAGGAGAACCAGAGAGCTGGAAGCTAGGATTACAAGCTGAGAGAGCCAGGTGGCTCGGTATTCTCTGTTATTTAATTTAGCTGGAGAAGAACCCCTGCATGGGCACCTGTGTCTGTGGACTTCTCGTTTAATTCGCTAAATAAAAATGGGCCTCCGAGCCTTTAAAATATAGTTTGGACTGGTGTGGACTTCACTGAAACACATCTATCTCCTATTCTGTTTGCTTTTTACAATTCCTGAAAACTCTTCTCTTCAGAAAAGCCTTTCCCACCCCCACCTAACAACCTGAATATTTATTTTCTCCATCAGCCCATCCCCCACAGCTATTATCTTTGGTATCACGCACCCTCACTCTTAGAATGTAAGCTCCTATGAGCAAGACCCTCTGATTCCTCCTGTATTAAACTGTATTGTAACTGTACTATCTGCCCTCATGTTGTAAAGCGCTGCGCAAACTGTTGGCGCCATATAAATCCTTTATAATAATAATAATAATCTACCATTGAGCTAAGCAACCCCCATATCATATCATATATTTAAATATATAAAAACATCAGTGCAGCACGTTTTATATTTATGTATGCCTTGTATTAGGGTATTGTGCTGGCTGCTACTCACTATTTAATTTTTTGTCTGCATTCAGCGCACTTTTCTTTGCTTTATATATATATATATTGTGAGGGGGTTAGCTCGGCAGCGGGTGTGTGTGACCCCCGAGATGGGCTCCCCACACAAAAACAGGCCCAGCAAACGGTGGTTGTGGTTTTCAAAATCAAAAAGGTGCGGTTTATTTTCTATTTACAGTGACAAAACACAGCAAAGCAAAAGAAACATAAACAAAATAAATCCTGGTCAACTTGACCTCTGACTAAACATACAGGTTTCCTAACTAACAACTGGGATCAGCCTAGTGCTGTCCTAGTCCCTAAGTCCCTGGTTCTAAATGTCCAAGCAAATAGCCACACAGGCTTTGTCTCACCGCACAGGGGTTCACTCTCCCTAGACAGTCCACACAGGTCTGGTTCCAGGCATGAGCTAACATCTAATGAAGCTGGGAGTTCTTATAGAGGCCTAAATGAGCTGACAAGCTTCAGCTGGTCTCATCAACTCCCTGTCTGTACGACGCCCCACACTCTCCCTAGAGGTATGAGTCATCCATGAGCCCACTAGCCTTATACAACTCTCCACCTAGTTGTATAAGTCGGCGTAAAGCCTGAATCTGGGCGAAATATATCTACCCCCCTGGATGCAACCAGGTGACTTTACATTCCTGCTGTCACATACCCCCCCCCTCTTGTTTTAACCTCGGGGTTGGAACACCAGCAATCAGGCATTCATGTACTCGAGACAAAGCATCCACATTCCCCATTTGAACGCCAGGGCGATGCTTTACTGTGAAGTTGAATTCCTGGAGGGCCAGGAACCACCTATTCACTCTTCTATTTGTTTCTTTGTTTTGAGCCATCCACTTTAACGGAGCGTGATCCGTAACCATGTCAAAGTGCCTACCTAGCAGGTAGTACCGAAGGGAATCTAGAGCCCACTTCACCGCTAAACACTCCTTTTCAACGGTGGCGTAATTTACCTCATTGGACTTCAACTTCCTGCTGAGGTAAATGACTGGGTGCTCTTCCCCGTTCCAGACCTGGGACAATACTGCTCCTAACCCCACATCTGACGCATCACTTTGTACGACAAAGTCTTTAGAGAAGTCGGGAGAGTACAACACTGGCTGGCTACATAAGGCTTGTTTCAAGAATTGGAATGCTGCCTCAGCCTCGGGGGTCCATTTAATCATGACCGACCCTTTCCCCTTCGTCAGGTTGGTTAGGGGCACAGCCTTAGAAGCAAAGTGGGGAATGAATCGCCGATAATACCCAGCGATTCCCAGAAAGGCTCGTACCTGCTTCTTGCTGTTGGGACGTGGCCAACTCTGGATGGCCTCGACTTTGTTGAGTTGGGGTTTTATTACTCCCCTCCCAATGGTGTACCCAAGATATTTGGCCTCCTCCTGCCCAATGGTACACTTCTTGGGGTTAGCCGTAAACCCTGCTTCCCGAACAGAGTCCAGGACTGCTTGCACTTTTGGCAGATGTGAGGCCCAATCTGTGCTATGGACAATTATGTCATCCAGGTAAGCCGCAGCATACTTCCGATGGGGCCTCAGCATCTGGTCCATTTTCCGCTGGAATGTGGCCGGCGCATTCTGTAACCCGAACGGCATTCTTTTATATTGGAACGCCCCGTCTGGGGTTACAAATGCGGTTTTCTCTTTGGCCGACTTGGCCAGGGGGATTTGCCAATACCCTTTTGTGAGGTCAAGAGTCGTCATGTATCGGGCTGTTCCCAGCCGGTCGATCAACTCATCTATACGTGGCATGGGGTAGGTGTCAAATTTTGTAACTTTGTTCAACTGTCAAAAATCGTTACAAAATCGCCAGCTCCCATCCGGTTTAGGCACCAACACAATGGGACTAGACCAATCACTTTGGGACTCCTCTATCACCCCTAAGTTCAGCATTTTCTGTACTTCCTCCCGTATTGCCTCCCGTCGGGCCTCTGGGATCCGATAGGGTTTTAACTTCACCCTTTCACCGGGCGGGGTAATGATGTCATGCTCTACCCCAGATGTTTGTCCCGGCAGCTCAGAGAATACCTCCTTGTTGCGAAGCACAAACTCCTTAACCTCCTGTTGTTGGGGTTGTGACAAGGTGGCTGCTATTCCAACCTCCGGAATCACGCAACCAGTTTGAGCTGGTGACCAAGTGTCTGCGACTAGGGACTCTCTATCCCTCCAGGCTTTCAACAGATTAACGTGATAGATCTGTTCGGGCTTTCGCCTTCCTGGTTGTCTGACCTTGTAATTCACTTCGCTCACTTTTTCCATTATCTCGTAGGGGCCTTGCCATTTGGCAAGGAATTTACTTTCAACCGTAGGGACAAGTACCAATATCCTATCCCCCGGGGAAAAGGTACGGGTCTTGGCTCCATGGTTGTACACTCTCTGCTGTGCTAACTGCGCTTGGGCCAAATGTTCCTTCACGATGGGCATTACCTGTGCAATTCGGTCTTGCATCAGGGCGACATGCTCAATCACACTCCTGTGGGGAGAACTCTCACTTTCCCAAGTTTCCTTGGCAATATCCAACAGCCCTCTTGGGTGTCTCCCATACAGTAACTCAAAGGGGGAGAATCCCGTAGAGGATTGGGGCACCTCCCTAATAGCAAACATCAGATAAGGAAGTAGACAGTCCCAATCCTTTCCATCTCTATCCACCACTTTCTTCAACATTTGTTTTAGGGTTTTGTTGAACCTTTCAACCAGCCCATCGGTTTGGGGGTGATACACAGATGTACGTAATTGCGTCACTTTGAACAATTTACACAGCTCCTTCATAACCCGGGACATAAAGGGTGTACCTTGGTCCGTAAGCAGTTCTTTACAAATACCCACCCGGCTAAACACAAGAGATAGCTCTTTGGCTATGGTTTTGGCCGAGGTATTTCGGAGAGGGATCGCTTCTGGATAACGGGTGGCATAGTCCATTATAACTAATATGTACTGGTGCCCCCTAGCGGACTTGATTATAGGACCTACCAAATCCATGGCGATCCTCTCAAACGGGACCTCAATGATGGGTAGAGGGACCAGCGGGCTACGGAAATGTGGCATCGGGGCCGACCTCTGACACACAGGGCAGGAGGAACAATAATTTTCTATGTCCTTCATCACCCCCGGCCAATAGAATCTCTGTAATACCCTCTCTCGGGTTTTCTCTGTCCCCAGATGACCTCCAAGTATGTGCCCATGGGCCAACTCCAACACCAACTTCCTGTAAGGTTTGGGCACCACAAGCTGCTCAACGGTTTCTTCTGCCCTTTTTGCCACCCGATACAGTAGGTCCTTCTCTACGCTGAAGTATGGGTAAGTGCAGGTATTATCTGGGTTCACTAACTCGCCATCTATTTTCACTACGTTTTCCCGTGCCTTTATTAGGGCGGGGTCTTTCAACTGTTCTGTGGCAAAGTTTTCCCTGTGAACCTCAAGATCAGAAAACTCCACAGACGGTAGGTTTTCGTCTGAGGAGGTGGGCTCCTCTCCAGTTTCTTGAGTCTCCCCTGCCAATACTGATAAGGGAAATTCTGGAGAGTCCTCACCACTCTCAGGGGAGTTCTGGCTATCACATTCCTGGTACATAGGGGCACCAGTGGGGGGCTCAGGATCATCCCACAGTTCCCAGAACTTCGGAAAATCCCTTCCCACAATGGCGTCATGCGGTAACTGAGATACTAAGCCCACTGGATGAGAGAGGGTACCTTTGGGGGTCTCGAAACACACTGTAGTCACTGGATACTCTCGGGTGTCCCCATGCACACAAATAACAGCTACCTTGCTATTCCCAGAGACCTCTGTTTTAACTAACTCAGCCTTTATCAGGGTCACAAGGCTACCTGAATCCAGCAATACCACAACATTTCTACCATTAACACACATTTTGCATAAATGTTTCTCAGTTCCTCGAATGGCAGTGCATGCGACTGTCGCACACAGCGACTGACGTCTGCCCGTCAGAAAGTCACACTGCATGGGTTCCTCCACAACCGGGCAATTGGCTGCAATATGTCCCGCTTGCCGGCAGCGGTAGCAAACGATCCTTCTTGCCGCCTCTTGAGCCGCTGATTTCCCAGGCTGTTCTCGCCAAACTTGGGGTAGAGCTCCCACCCTCTCACTCTCTCCACCCTCACCCCTTGGAATCCTCTTATCCGCCCCTGGGGATGGTCTGGTCTTAGGGTGGAAAGTCCGAGTGTCTCTGGAAGAGGCCGTCAGGTTCTCTGTAGCCAAGTATTTCTCCACACGATCCACAAGACCATCGGCCGTCTCTGGGTCTCCATGGCTTACCCACTTTTGGATGGCAGTAGGAAGAGCTCTCAAAAACCGATCCATTACAACACGTTCCACAATCTTTGGTGCGGACAAAGTCTCTGGCTGTAGCCACTTCCTGCTCAGGTGAATGAGATCATACATTTGAGACCTGGGGGGTTTTCCAAGCTGGAAAGTCCAGTTATGCACACGCTGAGCCCGGACAGCCTGGGTGACACCCAGCCTTGCCAATATTTCAGCTTTTAGCATCGCATAGTCTTTTGCTTGGTTAGGCTCTAGGTCATAGTAAGCTTTCTGCGATTCACCAGTTAACAGAGGAGCCACCAGTCCAGCCCACTGCTCCTCAGGCCACTTTTCTCTTTCAGCGGTCCTTTCAAATGTGGTCAAAAATACCTCTGGATCATCCTCTCCAGTCATTTTTGTCAATAAACGACTCACCCCAAAGGACGCGGTATTAGTGGGACGGCTTTCCTCACTGGTCTGCGGACGTTGCTGCATTGCTGCTTCCATCTGTTGTTGTAGTCTCTGCTCTTGCTTCTGTAACAGGTCTATGAAGCGGGCCTCAGATTGCTGCTGGGCTTGTTGCTGAGCCTCCAGACTCTGTTGCAAAGTTGCGTTTGTCTGCTGCAGGGCTGCAAGGCTCTGTTGATGAGCTTGCTGCTGGGCTGCAAGGCTCTGTTGATGAGCCTGCTGCTGGGCTGCGAAGTTCTGTTGTTGAGCTGCAAGGCTCTTTTGCAAACCTGCATTTGTCTGCTGTTGATTGGCATTTGCTAGAGCCAGCTGCTTCAGTATCTCCTCCATGCTGGCTTAAAAAAAAACTGCCCGCATTCTCCACCAACTGTGAGGGGGTTAGCTCGGCAGCGGGTGTGTGTGACCCCCGAGATGGGCTCCCCACACAAAAACAGGCCCAGCAAACGGTGGTTGTGGTTTTCAAAATCAAAAAGGTGCGGTTTATTTTCTATTTACAGTGACAAAACACAGCAAAGCAAAAGAAACATAAACAAAATAAATCCTGGTCAACTTGACCTCTGACTAAACATACAGGTTTCCTAACTAACAACTGGGATCAGCCTAGTGCTGTCCTAGTCCCTAAGTCCCTGGTTCTAAATGTCCAAGCAAATAGCCACACAGGCTTTGTCTCACCGCACAGGGGTTCACTCTCCCTAGACAGTCCACACAGGTCTGGTTCCAGGCATGAGCTAACATCTAATGAAGCTGGGAGTTCTTATAGAGGCCTAAATGAGCTGACAAGCTTCAGCTGGTCTCATCAACTCCCTGTCTGTACGACGCCCCACACTCTCCCTAGAGGTATGAGTCATCCATGAGCCCACTAGC